>JACJUM010003174.1:17658301-17676117 GCA_020976665.1 Heortia vitessoides | reverse complement strand
TATTTTGCCCATAATTGCCGCGCTAGGCCAGCGTATTGGCAATTGCAGAGCGTAGCTTCGTGACGGGGATGCTGCTGTCGATCCCCGCCCTGTGCATCTTAGCTACACAGTTATGAATGGATACACAGCCATCTGTCGGTTTCGGTATCTTAGTCGCCTCTTACGACACGTGTTACAGGGGGAGGTTCTATTCCACTCTAGTGGTACCTCACGGCATGATACAATTTACACTAGAAATAAATTTAATTAATTAAAATAAATAAAGAATACAGTAGACATGACATTCTTAAAAGAAGTGATGGCTTTAGTATTTATTGTATGTTTGGTTTTAGGCGCCCCATACACCTCAAATAATGTTGCACAATATATCTACATGCACAATATTATTTAACGTTCAGGAATAGTATTGAAACATTGCACAATGATTGAACAAAAGATTGAGTGAGCTTACATTTTTAATGGGCAATATTTTTTCTAGCACTGTGTAGGCTTAACATTGCGCAATATTTTTCATTTTAGTTTTCGGAGCGATCGCGATCGGTCAGTCACGGTATTATTTTTTTATATCTTATTTTTCGTGAGTGTAAACTAGCCTTATTTTTAATCATCCTTTAACCTATATACGTTTTTTTCGCACGAAAATATTGTTCAGACTGGTTTGTCAATTTTATTAAGAGAATTTATTGAACGTTTGGAATCAAAGGGGATACTCAATATTATTGCACAATTAAAGGATTTTACAGTATTATTGTAGGTGTATGGGTCGCCTTATTGAAAATGAAATAAAGTTCGAACTGAGACATTCAATAAATGACGGTCGAATATCGACAACCGGGCGACCACTAGTATTAATTAACTGCTAGAAATCATTCTCTCCAAGAAAAGCCTCTACGCTGGGAATTGCAGATTGTGAGTTCGCGGTATTCTATCGCCCGCTCCCGCCCTGTTTTGCATTTGAGTTATCCTGATTTGGTTGGATAGGCCGCCATTTATCGGTTTCAGTCACCACTTACGGCATTACATAATCTGGTAGAGAAAGACGGACTATTCTGCCGGTACTTTTTAATTCCATAGCATCTAAGGTTTGAAAGTGCCAATGTATATGGAACGTACGATCATAATTATTATTTAGGAATCACTTTATCCATTGCTGAGAGGTGAGTGTCATTTTGGTATTATATTTATATTATAAAGAGAAAAGATTTGTATTTTTGGTTGTAATGAATGGGCTCGAAAATTACTAAACCGATTCTAGAAAATCTTTTACTTATTATCCTACATTATTCTTAAATAACTTAAGTTGTATTACATACATACATCACGCTTGTGTCTTATAGAGGTAGGCAGAATACGGATCTCCACTTATTATGTACTCGGCATACCTTTCTTGCTTTCCTTGCCCGCATTAGCCCCTTTATACTCGCTCGTTTATTCTTGATATCTCTGATCTGGCCCTTCTTTAATACCTCTTCTACCTGGTTAAGATATGTTCATCTAGGTCGTCCTATATTAACTCTTAAATTCACTTAATAATAATATTAATAACTTTATTCAATAACAAAAGGAAACTTAAACTAAAATACATTTTGATACTTAGGTACCTAAACTAGGTCTAGCCTATTCTTATAGGCACCTAAACTAAGGGACTTCCGTTCTATATATTTGTGCAACGTTTGCACATTTGCTACTTGCTATTTTCATCTATTCTCTCTTTATGTCCAAATAACCTCAACATTCCTTTCTCTTTGTTGTCAAAACATCATGTATTACATGATCTCTTATCGCACTATTCTTTAATCTACCTCTCAAACTCACACCATACAATACTTCTCTTCAGTGCTCTCATTTCAATAGCATTTATTCTACTCGAATGTTTTTTCTGCCATACCAAACATTCACTACCAAATGTCAGTGTTGGAACTAACTCACCTCTATAAACATCTAGTCTGCCCTATTTGACTAATTTTGGCTGCCCATAAATGCTTTAAGGTATATTATATATCCAAACAATATGAAAATAAGTACATGGGATTTATATCGGAAACAACTGCACCGATTTCAAAAATCTTTTACTATTAGAAAGTTAAAATAACAAGTAGTTTAAGCTATAATTTATATATCTTCATATTCTTTAGGGATAGAGAGCTCGAGTGAAACCGCGTAGTACAGCTAGTTTTAATTTAAAGTGGTTGAACACAATAGCTTTTAATATCTTCATTGTGTGGTAGAACAATTAAGATAGCAATGTGCACAGAATCGTGTAACCGACCGAACGACGTTGAATGCATCTTACACGTCGGCTGGCGTCGGCCGGCGTCGGCCGGCTTCGACCGGCGTCTACCGGCGTCGACCGGCGTCTTGTCAGTGCATTGAATATTGTCTCTCGGTGCAGAGCTCGAATTATCTTGGTACAGTGAACACATTTGCGCAAATGATACGTGCCGACTATTTGTGTTTATATAACTCGTTGGCTCTACGTTTATACCGAATGATAAATGACGAGAGACCTGCCCGATGGCACAGATGGCAGTGATTCTATCTTAAGCGCCAAGGGTCGTGTGGTCGATTCCGACTCAGGACATTTATGTGGGTGTAAAAATATGTATTTAAGTACTCCATTTGTGATTGTGCTGTTCCAGCTGTCGTAAAAGACGTCTGAGGTACTAGAACTGACAGATGGTGGTACATCCACTTCAAACGGTGTAGCTCATATCCAACAGGATGGGGATGGGCAGCAGTACTTCCATCGTGAAGCTAAGCTTACCTAGCGCGGCAATTATGGCCAAATTCCCCTTTCTTGGGAAGATCTATATCCAGGAGTAGACTTCCAATAGCTAGTATTATGTCAGATTTTATTAACATCAGTTTAGTCATCAAGGTGTAACAAACAGTCGCACTTGTCCATCAAATTTTATTTCTATATACAGACAAAAGCTCCCATTCGTTAATCCGTTATGCATACAACGATTCGTCTTGCAGTTGCTATGCTGTTTCAATACTCTCACAATCTATCTCAGGTGCACGCCCGCGTTCGGCCCAACCGGGGCTTCCACTCTTTTCAATGGCAGTATACAAAATTTACGTACTCTGAAATGCCGCGCGCACCGCCTGCCTGAAACTTCAGCCTCACCGGGATGTTCGGGGTTTGTGCAACACTAACAGATAGAATCAGGGCTTACGTGCTCAATCTGTGCCGAGGTTCGGTTTGTTACGCTAATACTGCCTGCATCCATGTTTTGAATATTGGATATCGGCCGAGAACTTCCGATATATACCTAAACTACCTTAGAATTTTGGTCATTTTAACCTTTATAATTACTAATTAAAATAAAGTCACTTTCATTTGCTTTGTACTGTTTATTCGCTTATCTTTTAAACTATTAAGCGGATTTTCATGCAGTTTTTAAACAAGAGAGAGTGATTCAAAAGAAAGGTACAGTACAGGAACGCTAAAATATTTATTGTAATGTGATTAAAGGTCTTATTAGATAGATGAAATTAATATACTATAGAATAGTATTGCAAATAGGTTGATAAATTAGACTGCGATGCAACTGCGGCAATAAACTATTTTTTAGCTTTTATATATAAAATGGATAATTCATCATCAGAGCTAATATGTTCAGCCATTACAAGTCCACTGCTGGACTTAGGCCTCTTCAAGAAAGGAGATTTTTTGCCCATAATTGCTGCGCTGGGCAAGCGTGTTGGCAATCGCAGAGCGCAGCTTTCGCGACGGGGATTATGCTGCCCATCCCTGCCCTGCGCATTTGAGCTGCACTGTTCCACATGGATATACCGCCATATGTCGGTTCTGGTACCTTAGTTGCCTTTTACATCACCTGGGTTCAGTAGGTGCAATGTAAAACAAAATTATTGTAATGAAAATTATAGTTGAATTGTGCGTGAGTGTGTGTGAGTTTGTGATTTTAGAGCATGCACTTACGACATAATATAATGAGTGATGTGTAATACATATTATGACGTAAATTGTATTTATTGTTCCACAATAAACAGACTCAATGCTATGGCATAAATTATTGTTACAGAGTTTCTTATAATCTATTGTAGAAGTCTGGTGCCTGAACTAGGCTCAAAGCCTGTGTTTCTATCCACCAGGTGTCCACCCACTTGGTTATCGACGTATAGTAACAATTTCATGAGATGTTTAAAAATTGAACATCTTATTACTACCTAGTTTGAGTGTGTTTACATACAATAGTGTATGTTGTGTGTAAGATAGTGTTTGCTGTATTATATGGCAAGTGTGTGTATGCTTGTGTAATCACTAAGATTGTTTCTTTTTATTTATATAATTTTTATTACAAAAATATAATAAACACTTTATTTATTGTGTAAGTTCCATTTTGAGCAATGTTTCCTTAACATTTGGTGGTCCTGGCAGTACGCCAACCACCGCTGTGTCTCGCGGTTCGATATGTCGCACCCCGAGAAACTAACGGCGCACCAAGCAATTAGTACTAGTTGTATTTAATATCACAAACACACAGCACATTGCCAACTTTGTTAGTTGACGATATTTTATCATGTTACACTATAATTTCACAGCTACTCCCACCCTTCAAATCGGAACACAGCGATGCAAACACAGCTGTTTGGCGGTTGAAATAGGTGAGTGAGTTAACAATGCGTACGACCTCTGTGTGAGATCTACCTCTTGTAAAATACGTACAAAACCATATAAAAATGTAGTTTACATTCTTACTACAGAGATAAAAAAAATTCTGACCTGTCTGATCGGTAATTTTAATTCTAGACTGTTTTGAATATTCCCGATTATCCAGGAATTTGGGTTGGGAAGATAGCTCAAATAAAGTGGTTTATTTCTAGCAGCTATTACTACTTTCATGTCGGTAATTCTAAGACTGTAAAAGTTTAAATCTCGGTCTCTTACCTTTAATTTTATTTTGTAAGTCCACTGCTGGACATAGGTCTACCCAAGAAAAGGGGAATGTTGCCCATAATTGCCGCGCAGGTTCATTGTGTTGGCAATCGCAGAGCGCAGCTTTCGCGACGGGGATGCTGCTACCCACCCCCGCCCTGTGCATTTCAGCTGCAACGTTTTGGATGCATACACCGCCATCTGTCAGTTCTGGTCCCTAAGTCGCTTCTTATGAAACCTGGTACAGGGAATGGTATTGTTCTAGTCTGCTGGTATCTCACGGTTATATCATATATAGATCAGACTTGAAGCACTTATGCTATGGACATCAGACAATAAATATACTTAAACATATATATTTAACACCCAGACACTGGACAGAGACTAATGTTCATCATGAATATTTATTCGGGGATCGCTCACATGAGTCGTTTCGCACAAGATAGTGTCACTATTGTCTGCTATAGGGTCTGTCTAGTCCTGACAATACCACCGAACGACTTACTTATTACTTCTAGAGCTAGCACGTACTGACTTTATGACGAATCGTATATATATATTTATGAAGACTACATACAATTCCATACTAGTAAAGTAAATATAAAAATGTGTCTGTGCATTTCTCACGATTTTCCGCCTTAGCTAAAACAACAATATTGATGATAAGTAAGGGAAAGAACTTTGAAAATTATAATCCCGAAAAAGGTAATTTTTTCATTATACTAGAACGAAGATTATGCATACAGTCCGCACAATTGTAAGCATCATGGCACTCTATAGACGCTCGTAATGTCACAAGAAATAGAGTAAAGAGAATAGTGAGAGTGAGATACTAATGCAGACGACCTATGTATGTGGTCTACCTCATGTTAAAGCTAGAATTCCTAAAAGACGCAACACAAACATTGTTTTTACAAGTAATATTATTAAGTAGTGATATACATAACAATGCTAGCGACTTAGAAATCAGATATTTTTTCATTATTGTTCAGCTTAAAAATAATCACTATTTAATTTGTATTGTAATACTAACATGGAGGTAAATAATTTAGTTACTAAGTTCTGTAATTAGCAAGAGCTGGCAGAGCCTCCACCCAATTAAGTTTTACAGAGTTTGTTACACATAACAACCCAGGTACAAATCTTACAAATATGTAGTTAATACGATTTGATACAAAAGTAAACATTGTGTTTTCTTCACTCGCGTTAAATTCGAAGTACCACGATTTAGAATACAGAAGAGAACTCGAATTAAAATATTATACTAACACGCTTCTTTAGATCATATTATGTTTTTTTACTGGGGGATCTTCCTACCTTAAAAACTGTGAAAAGTACCATATAACATTTCAGCAACTCTTTTGAGGGGTTGGAAGCAGATAAAAAAAAAAACTGTGCTTCGTCTTTTGTTAGTCACTCCGTAGCCCGCGTATCAATTTTAAGCATTAAAATTTCTTATTGGAATGCTCCATACTAACTTCCACGCCCGATGATAGAGAACCGGAGTGTTGGATAGAGACAAAAAGTAGCCTGTGTCACTCTGCATTCCTTCAACTAACTCCACTTAAAAAAATATTTAAATACATTGCTCCTTTTTGCCGTGAAAGACTGACAAACAACACACATACAATTTCGAATTCATCATATCAATATGGATTTTAAATTAATCAAGGTAAATGTCTACCAGAGTTTAATTTGCGTATAATTAGTTTTGTTTTTGACTCTGCGCTAGATATCGTAAAAGAAGACTTAGGTAACGGAACCGATAGATCGCAGTATATCCATCTAAAAAAACGCAGCTTAAATACTACTTGGTGGGGATGGACAGCAGCGTCCTCGTTGCGAAGTTGCGCTCTGCGATTACTACCACGCCTGCCCAGCGCGGTAATCATGGGCATAAATCTCCCTATCATGAGGAGGCATATGTCCAACAGCGGACTCTACATAGCTAATATGATAATGATAATAATAAGTTTCGATTGGTTGGCTGTCATTTGTTACGGATACATATTTTAGTATGTTTAGTAATAAACAGCAGCGAAAAATATACGAAATGGAAACAAAATTTATATGACAACGCTGAATATATGCGGAGGCATGGCGAATGATATATTGCCGTTGTGTTTGCTTGAGCCATTTTAATACTTTGTCTTAAAATTTAGACTTTAATGCTGAACTTTATTAAAATTTAAATTTATTACTCAAATGTGTTTAAACAAATGATTGATTTTAAAAAATGTGGTCTGCCCATAGCCATTGTAGTTTCACAGATTTTATATATTCTATAGTTTAAGCCGTTCATTATTTTTTTTATTAACCCAGTAGCACGGCTGATGTCCTTCCGTAAATTGCTCATGGATGAGTAATTATATTTTGAAGAGTCGAGTTGTGGGCACATGTGTCTATTTATATTAAAATGTTGATAAAATATATTTTTTCTATCTAAACATCACGCTTATCTTCCCATAGGGTAGGCAAAGACTGGATTTCTAATCTATCTGGATCTCTAAAGCTACGATCTTGGCATACCTCTCTCGCTTCTTAAGGGAACTCGCATTGGTACTTTCATAAACGCTCGTTATTTCTTGGTAATTCTAACCTGACCCTTCTTAATACGTCTTCCACCTAGTTCAGGTATATTCGTATAGGTCAGCTTATACTAACTCATACATTATATATATTTATGCAGACATTATATTTTGATCGATCCTTCCTGCATACATAAATTCCTACCACATATTATATTGATCTAATTCCATGATAAGACGCTTATAGCACTTGTGTTACGGACAGACAACAGAGGAATAACAAATATACTACTTAAATACTTACATATATATAGTCAAAGTTCTAATTGTCCAAACCATCTCACTGAAATAATAATTGCAGTGAAACACTGTACCCTACGTATGGCATATACATTTGTGCACAGTATACAGTCTTATTGACTAGCTTTTACTAAATAGGTCGGGTCAGGCTAATTTAAATCGACACAGTATTAGGATAACAAGCCTATCCTCGCTGAACTATCACTATGTTGGAGGTATTTAGTTAACCCAATATATGCTATTTATTTTATGTATCTAGCTTTTGTCCGCGGTATATATTCGCCTTGAAATTTTTATGTGCATGTAAATATGCATAAAGGTGTCATTTCAGGTGGCGAAAATAAATAACATTAAATTGTGTTCAAATGACGATCATGATTTCAACTGTAGAACGTCCACTGGCCTCCCAAAAGGGGGAAATTTTCCCTTTATTACTGCACTGGGCAATGTTGATAATCGCAGAGCGTAGCTTCGCAACGGGAATGCCCATTCTTGCTCTATTTCACTTAAGAAACATTGTGAAAGTGAGCGGCTTCTCCGATACTTCAGTCACTACTTACAAAACCTGGCACTGGCACCTATTACACTCTATCGATACCCTCACGGTGACAAGGAATAAATGTCATTTAATATCGGAAATGTTGATAACGTAATTTGAAAATTGGCCTATTGTTCAGGACCAATTCCGGGATGAAAATAACCCGTTATCTTTTCCCACAGTTCAAACTAAGGTAAGTCCGTTTACAATCCCTGCCTTGTTGAATCTGAGTTATGCTATTTAGATGGATATACCGTCATTTATCGGTTTCGGTTCCTCAGTCACCTATTATGACACATGGTACAAGGGGAGATATTGTAACACTGATATTATTTTATTTATATAACTCACAAAAAGCACTCGTGTTACGGATGAGACACAAAATGATCACAAGTATAATACAACAAAATAATTACAAATATAATACTCAATTACATATTTTTAACACCCAGACACAGAATAAATACAAATATCCTTATATATATGTTTGTCTTGGGGATCGCACCAACGACCCTTGGCACATTTGAAAGGATAACTACCATCAGCGCCATCGGGGCTGTCCAGGTAAATGTTATGTTTAAGTTGGTACATAGATTCTTTAGACCTATATATACTACTTAACATAATGAATTAGAAATTATTTTAACATTAATATGTTTGGTTATCTCAGTTAAGTTGTAAAATTGCTCCTCTTATTAGTTTTACACTAAATTTTGTTTTAACCCAATGTAAATTCATTAAATTATCCACCCAAAATTTATCTCGTGAATTGCAAAAATATTGAGATTTTTGATAAAATTGTCTTCTATTATTTTAAATATGAATCAAAAAGTAATTTTATTTATTAAGATTTGTTTTATATCCTTAAAGTATCGGTATAGGCAGAGTAGAATTGGTAAAGGCGACTGAGGTACCAGAACCGGCAGATGGCTATATATCCATCCGAAACAATGCCGCTTAAATGCACAGGGTGGGGATGGGCAGCAGTATTCCAGTTGCAATAGCTGAGCTTTGCGATTGGCAACACGTATGGCCAGCGCGGCAATTATGGGCAAAATTCCTTCTTTCTCGGGGAGGCCTATGTCCAGCTGTGGAGTTCCAATGGCTGGAATGATAATAATGATGAGTATCCTTTGTTTTTCCAAAATGTGGATAAATCCATAAAAAAATAATATACCTCAAATACCAAAGGTAGAAATGAGCAGCATTAATGCATCCAATTCTTTCCTTCATGATAATTGTAAAAAATCCTGCAAAATAATGAAATATTCTTTGGGAATGTCTGGTCACCTAATTAGCAAGCTACAGTTTGTTGATAAACCGTATGTTTGTAAAATTTATTATTATTAGTTTAAAATTTCCCGCGCAGTCGCGCGTCTAATGTCATTCAATTTTATCTGTGGTAAAATAATTATAACCTAAAAACGTCACATTGTCATAATCTGAGAAATTACTTGTTCAAATAAAATACCATTAAAATAGTTGTGATTTGGAACTGACATTGTAAATAATAACATTAAATGTCGTTTCTTTTCTTACAGGTATGTAAGGTATTATTAACACTTGTTTAATTGTTTGTTAGGTAGCGTACATTTAAAATAACGAAATAAATCTTTTCTTACAGAGAAACTCAACTGTGTTTGATTGACTGTATCGTCCAAATTACACATTGGATAATATAATATTATATGTATAAAATGGCCGTAAGGTACCGACAAAGTAGAATAGTACCCCCGCCCCTGTACCGAATGCCGTAGAGGCGACTGAAGTATGAGATGAGAGACGGCAAATGGCGGTATAAACATCCATAACAGTGTAGCTCAAATGCAAAGGTCGTGTATGGGCAGCAACATCCCCATCGCAATGCTAAAGTTTGTGATTGCCAACACTCTTGCCCAGCGCGGCAATTATGAGTAGAATTCTTCCTTTGTCAGGAAGGCCTATGTCCAAGAGAGGATGGTCAATACAATGATCTATAGAATACTAACATTTATTTGCAACTTTGCTTCCGTGAAATAGAAACAGTACTCTTTTAGGGAGGAAAGACGACGTATATTTCCTTGTAAAACTTTAAGAAGATCGGTTTATAGATAAAACGAGAAGAGATAATAAACAAACTCACTTTAACATACACTATATAAGTTAGTTTAGTCAAAAAATTTAATTTTTATTAAGATATTTCACAAAGATTTTCATTTGTCATAAATCCCAGGGGAATAATATGGTTCTTCAGGATGAAAGGCAGCTTATGTAATTTTCTGTACCCCCAATTATATGCATGCAAACTTTAAAGATGATTGGTTGAGTCAATAATGCGTAAACAAACAATCAAATTTACTTTTGCTTTTGTAATATTAGATGATATGCAGAATGAAAAATTGATTTAATTTGAAGTGTAAATCCAACCTGTGACAATTAAAATAACGGTCGGTATACGTTACAGATCAAACAACACGTGTTTGCATAATTGTGGCAAGTTCTCACTCATGTAATGTTAGTATGATAATCAGATACAGAATTTTGGGGCATTTTATCACGTTACTTCTAAGGTAAATAATTTTGCAACGTTTATTACTGAAGTAGGAACGCTCCGGCTTCTGAAACCTGATACATGTTGATATTTTGTATAGAAAGCAACGTCTCTAATAGAGCCAGCTAGAGACAATAGTCAACATCGATAAATTGACCGTAAATATATGGCAAAAAATAACTAGTTATAGCAACGCACAGCTGTACCGTAAGGTACCGGTATGTACCTCCTGTACTATGTATGTAATTGGCGACTTATGTACCGGAACCAACAGATGGTGGTATCCAGCCGGAATAGTGTAACTCAAATGGGCAGGCGCGTACCCGACTTAAAGCTGCGCTATGCGGTTGCCACCACGACTGCCCAGCGCGGTAATTACGCGCAAATTTATCCCTTTCTTGTAAAGGTATTTTTTTATAAGACTAGGTTGACAAACAAGCATACAGTCCACGTGATAATAAGCGTCACTGCAGCCTATAGACGCTCGTAATATCACAGGGATATCACTAACGCGTTGCCAACCTTGTCACTTAAGGATATTGTTCCATATTATCCAGTAAATTATCTGCCTCTCTCGCCTTTCACACTGTAACAAAGCAATGTGAAAACGGCTATTTGGCGGTAAAAATATCAGGTCTGTTGTGACGATGAAGATGATTTTGTATAATAAAATATTGTAAGTTCCATAAGGGTGATAAGCTTTGACTTTATTTTTAAAACGACTCAAATAAGTCTGCCGTATCGAAATAGATGAAACAAATATTCACCAAGGCATACTTAACACTCAGTGTGTAAAGTACTTGTAAATACCTTAGTGCTGGCGCGAAATCCTCGGAAAGTAGGTCATAACTACAGGCCAGCTCCGCCCACTTCGCAGGCTTAGCACCAGCATTATACAAGCGGTGCTCGGCGCCGCCGCATAGATGTTAGCCCGTATATATTAACACCAACAATTATTTTGACAAAATATTTAATTTATCTACAGCTAATTAGTGTTTCTGCAGAGTTCGAGATTGTCGGCAGAGTTTCGAAGCCAATTTCTGTGGCAGACGTGTCGGTAATTAAAAACTATTAGTTAGATGAACAGCCTTATAAAATTGTGCCCTGAAAAGGTATGTTAAGTGTTTGAATACACAGTTTGCGGCACTTGGTATTCCTGAGTTTGTTTCCAACAGTTGTTGCTTGGAAGTAGTAGCGGTATTCAAAAAGAATTAATAATTTCTGTAAAAGTGGGGCCAACTTACATAAGTTGAAATATAATCTACGCCCCGTTCTATTTTACTACTAGCATCTCGTTCTGACTTCGTTCGAGTACAGATTGAATGTTGTATACCGTTGATACTGTTACTGTATTGACGGGACTAATGGCGTAGGTGGTGGTGATCCCATTTTGTGTGCCAAGGGTCCTGGGTTCAATTCCCACCCAGAGCAAATATTTATAGATAATATTTGTATTTGTTCTGTGTTTGAATATTAAATATATGTATATAAGTAGTATATTTGTGATTTCTATGATGTCTGGCGTTCGTAAAATAGTGTTTTAAGCGACTTAACACGACGTCATCCTTTCTACTTTAACTTCCCGATTCCTTTGATACCATGTAAACCTAATTTTAACAACTACAAATTTTCGCTGGCACTTGCAAATAATTAGTTTCTAGATAGAAAGGAGTGGTGGCTCATTAGTTCCAGAAAAGAACTATTTGAGTTTGGAGACGATAGTTTAAAAAATTCCTTATAAACTTACACCCTCTATCTACCCATTTTTAAGGTTACTAATTGACTACATTATTTATTAACCGTAATATAAAAACTATAAAACTTTCATATAAACTTTGCCACCTCTTTAACTCTTTAAGCGGGTAAATTTGGCAAATTCTAAAATTCTTAATGGACATCTACATCCTAACGCGCATGCAATTTTTGTTACTCTTAGTGTCCGTGAGTGAGTGACCTTTTGTTTTTTTTATCAAGATTATAGCATGCCTTTTCATATGCAAGCAGGTAAACAAACGTAGTGATCTTTACTATGGCTGGTGCTGCTTTAGATAACCACACGATTAAAAGCAATCCCACACAACATCTCTTCATATCAGCGAGAATCATTCTCGGGAGTGGAGGATGATCAAAATTATCATCGCTGGGTGAACCTGAGCTATCCACATGCAAGAAATGTTAAAATGGGATAGACATCGATTAGCTCGATGGCGCAATCGTTTATCTGTGTGTTTGTTTGATCCTCGACCAGGGTAATTATGTCATGAACAATTATTTTCCTCTGCGTGCAGAAGATACGACCGTTTTTATTACTACATTGCGTCCAGTTACTCTGACTGACTGACTTACCCGGGAACTATAACCTGTATATCCTAAGGCGGAAGCTGTTCACATTACAAACTTTGTTAATCTCGTGTTCACTGGTTGAACCGTGGAACTATAACAAACAGAAAGACGGACATGATGTTATTTTAATAACATTATTAACATCGCCTTGCTGCATTTGAGCAATTCTGTTGCAGGTGGACATATATTGCGGTACCGCAATCGGGTACAGAGGGATAGACTATTCTACTCTACCTTGCAACTCTAACATCACGCGTAAAAATGATTAAATTTCAGATTATGTGTCATATTTATGTCATATTTTAACAAATTTACTCTATGAATACAAGGTACCGTTAAATCTGTTTATGGACCCTTTCTAGCCTTAGAGTTTGTTTGTTTTCATTATCATTATTGAGATAACGGTAATGGCCATTGTATCGCATCATTCACGCCAACCATTATATATTACTGTCAATCGTTATGTAGAAGCTACTGGAGCTCCGAAATCGACTGATGATGGCGGTGTTATAATTAAACAGCGTCAAATTCAGGTTAGCGGAAACGGGTAGGAAAATTCTTGTCCCATAGTGTCTCTGCAATATCCACGATACCTGCCATAAACATAATGGAAATTCAATTAGAGCAGATGTCCTCCAGTTGGTACGATAATTAAAACATTTTTAATACACATTACCTGCCTGAAAGGTTTTCAATAAGACTATTTCTAGGTTTAATTATAACCAGTCTTAAATTGAGTCTTTAATTGAATTCCAAATTCTCATTGTAATATTTTTAAATTTACAACCAGGATATCACAAAGATATATACTTAATGCAATAAAATGGAATAAACAAAGAGATCCATAAATATTTACAAGTGGATATATTCTCCATTTACTACATTAAATATTCTGTTGGTGAAAAAAACATCAGAAGCACATGATCGATGGTAACAAAAGAAATGAATTTACGAAGAAACCAAACAAGAAGGAAATGCGATATCGAGAAATATGCATTATGTCATAAGATCCTGTCTTTCTTACTTAAATTATAAACTAGCGGCTTGACCCGACTTAGTTCGACTTAGTCACATTTTATCCCGCTTTTCCATTACCGTGGCGCTTTCAGTCCTGTTCTCACTATCTACGTGCAGATAATCAATACGTGATTCGATGGGCCCGAGGGCGCAGTTGGTAGTGATCCTGCCTTGTGCGTCACCGGTCGTGGGATCGAACCCCTCTCAGGACAAATATTTATATGACGATATTCATGTTTGTTCTGTGTCTAGGTGTTAAATCATGAAAATGGGAATTATGGGTGATATTCCCTTTTTTAAGGGGAGGCCTATGTCCAGCAGTGGACTTTCAATGGCTGATATGATGATGATAAATGATCCTATCTATCAATTTGGATCAAACTGTACACAGTTAACAAAAAAATTAAAAAATCGGTACAAGTTCATTCCGGACAAACACCGTTAACTGTATTTTTATATACAAAGACCACACTTTAATCGAAAGTACACATCAACAAATGACCAATGAATGTAGAGTATTAAAAATATGCCTTGTAACTTAATTCCCGGTAAGAGGCTTCTAAACACCATTCATCCCTCAAAGTAGCAGGGCCCATTGTTGTCGTTATGGGGGCAGATAAAATGAGAGATGTTTGAGAGGCTTCTTAGGAGATTCGATTTCAGAAGCGTCGTTTTCTTTTAACGGGGGTTTAATGATCATTTGCAAAACTTTTTTTATTGGAGGTAAGCAAACGATTTAAGTGCACAGTGCCTGAACAACCATTTTTTAGTGTTAATTTAATGTTTATTTAGGAGTGTTCCCTTATTCCTTCAATGTACAGATATTTAAGGAAAAGGGAACACTAATAGGACGATTTTATAACCATATCCTTTGTTTTTTTTATGTTAAACCAGAAGCATACATCTGCATGATAGTAAGCGTGACCGCAGCCTATAGACGCTCGTAATACCACAATGATATCACTACCGCATTGCGAACTTCGTCACCCTTAAACCGGAACACATCAATGCAATTCGGCGGTAGAAATATATAGATAATGAGGTACTAATAAGGACGACCTTTGTATGAGGTCTACCTTGCTGACTGTCTGTCCAGACCTCTTCTCGTAAAAACACATAGAGATAAAGTTGAAATTAGATAGATAGAGCCTTAAAGCATTTAAGTATTTTGGCGTTGACATCCTCGCAATCCATATATTTAAACCGTATTTTTAACAATGCCAGAGAAATCAAAATTTATAGAGTAACTGCTAGGTAGGCGTGGTTGCAATCACGCGCAACTTCACGACGAGGATGCTGCTGCCATCCTTCATCAACATCATACTAGCCATTGGAAGTCTACTGCTGGATAGAAACCACTCCAAGAAAGGAGGTTATTGCCCATAATTGCCACGCCGAGTAAGCGTGTTGGCAATCGCAGAGCGCAGCTATTGCGACGGGGATGCTGCTGCCCATCGCAGCCCTGTGCATTTAAGCTGCACTGTTTCGGATGGATATAACGCTATCTGTCGTTTCTGGTACCTTAGTTGCCTTTTACGACATCTGGTGCTATTCTGTTTTGCCAGTACCTCGCGGCACTTGCCTTGCCTTGTAGTATTTAAGCTGCGCTGTTTTGGATGGATATAACGCCATCTCTCGGTTCCGGTTCCTCAGTCACCTCTAACGACACTTGGTACAGATAAAGAGGTCTGACGGGCCCGATGACGCAGTGATTCTAACTTGTGCGCCAAAGGTCATGAGATTGACTCCCATCTAGAACAAATATTTATATGATGATATTTTGTTTGTTCTGTGTATGTGTGTAAAATAATTGTATTCAAGTGGTCTATTTGTTATTCCTCTGTTGTCTATTGTCCGTAAAATAAGATTTATGCGGGTTATCACGGAATCAGGTGGCAAGGAACATTATCAAATTTCAACCTGTTAATCCCTTCATCGGATATAAATCGAAGTTATGCTTGCCCGGAACTGCCTATTAACAATATAACAAACGTAATACCATTTCCTTCTTACCATTCCCGCTTATCCCTTAAAAACTGATCTTGACATAATTCTCCAACACAACGCAAAAAAATCTAATTAAATGTTATTTCAGAGTTATGGGCAAACGCCAAACATACATTGCGACAATTAACTTTTATTTTATTATTTATTTATATTCATAATTGTGTAATTGGGATAATCCGAATAATTATGTTAATAAATAAAATATGTACTACTTTATTTTATCATTATGAAGAGAACGCTCTAAGCGATAAGGCCGCCAATTGTATTATTATTTATGTTTTATTTTTCTTTATGTAATCTTTTGTGCGCCATAGTGAGTATATTATTATTATTGTAACACTTAGGAGAACGGGTACTAACAATATTACAAAGACTATACATGCAAAAGTTACTATACACCTGATTTTATGGCTTAGCTGAAAAACCTGATTTGGTAGAAATTTACCAAGGTTAATAACCTGAACCGTAGGGAAGATAATGAATTTTAATAAAAACAAGAGATCCAGTGAGACGCGGTTCATTATGAAGTTGCGCTCAAGTCATAATCAAAGATGCGAATAGCCCGTGTTACTTCAACTTATCTTGTAACTAGATCTCCGCGACTTCGTCTCGGAAGAGTTCACTTAGTATATCTACATGCGAAAACTCCTTCCAAATATCAAAAGTCATCTTTAAGCTTCTATAGTATCGTGCTATCCACATACCAAATTCAAATTAGATCACTCGTAGAGTGCTTGTTATCTCTTAAGCCTCCTAGTTGTGAGATAACAAACACTCTACCAAATTTATGATAATAGCACTGTTCGCTAGACTTCGTCTCTTGGGTTTGGTTTCATATCGAGTCCCGCAGGTACTTTTTCAGGCTCAAAAGTCGCTTGTATGTTTTCCTAATATTTGAGCAATTTACAAATCAAATGTAATCTTAATTTGATTATAACATATATGCACATTTGATATGTATATATTTATCTTATTTAATATGTATATAATAATCATCATCATCATACCAGCCATTGGAAGTTCACTGCTGGGCATAAGCCTCCCCAAGAAAAGGGAATTTGTGGCCATAAGCGTGTTTGCAATCGCTGAGCGCTGTTTTCGCGACGGGGATACTACGGCCCATCCCCGCCCGGTGTATTTGAGCTGCACTGTTTCGGATAGCTATACCACGATCTGTAGGTTCTTAGTCGCCTTTTATTACCCTTGGTTCAGGGGAAGGTACTATTCCACTCTGCCGGGACCTCACGACACCGAGTGTATGAATTTATACCAAAGTAATTAAAAATATTAAAATCAGTTTAGTAGTTTCAAGATTCATCTCGGACAAACACCGAGACTCATCATTTTATAAAAAAAAATAAAGATGTAATATATTAAACTAGAAATTAGTTTCTCTTTCATGTGTTTAACGATTAAAGTGACAAGAAATATTTCTAGCATTTTTCTATTTCTTACTAAAACGTAAAATCATTTATGGATGCGGGTTTTCGAGTAATTACAGGTTAAATTATGAATTTATCAAATAGGAGTCACCCGCATATTAGCCTGCGTTCGCATCTTTAAAAATAACAGCCTCATCTGTCTAGAAGTATAATCAGAAGGGTATGTCGATACGAATGTATTTTTATAAATATCTACTCTTGTTTAAAA
>JACJUM010003174.1:17638123-17651933 GCA_020976665.1 Heortia vitessoides | reverse complement strand
ACCAGGAACATTGTGAAAAAATTGTGCAATAATTCAATGCGAGTCGTGCGCAAAGGAATTGTTAGAGCTAGCATACAGTGTACCGTTACCATAAATCTTTGGTGGGGATAAGCATCCTTAATGCAGGAACGAGACAAAAAATGGAACTTCCCGTGAAATACGGTAGATGGCGGGATTACCACCTGTTACGTCGGATTGCGAGAAATAAGGGTATATCCTGCTGAATTATTCCCCGAGATTTCTCAGGATAGATGAAGTTTTATTGAGTAAGAACTTTTTGTGATACATTTCTTTCTGCAGTAACAAAACAAGAATCTATATACAGCGATCTTGTTATAGAGATATAGACAAGTGAAGATATAAGGTGAAGATGTGTAACATGTATTAATGACAAAATAATACATAACTGAGTCGGGCTTTGTCGCAGCTCATACATAAATGTTATATATGGTGTTATTTTCTTGGAGGTTTATTAAATGAACTGGATTAAAAAGGTTTTTACTACAAAATACATTTTATAATACCTACTGCAAAAGGAAAAGCTTCGATGATCTTTGATGAAGTTCTTTTTTGTTTTTTATACCGGGTAAACTTCATATAAAGGTCATCGACATACCTCACTTTCATCTGTTTTTACCAATTGCAGCGTTTGCGTTGCTGTGTTCTGGTTTGAAATAAAATCAAATGGAAAGAAATAAAATCCAACTATGTATCAAACTTGATTTGAGTCCAGCAAACGAGTGTGCGTGGACGTCAACTAAATCACTGAATTCGTTAAGCAGTTTAGATATTTCATCATTCATTCAATCTAGGGCTATAAAATCACATCAAAATGGGTACTCTTGACAATGCTTATCTTCTTTGGACGAAGGGGCGTACAATATGCGAGATTTGAACGAACGTCCTAGTAAGGAAATCAGAATTAATTTTTATGAGCACACTAGCTCTTAACCGCGGTTTCGCCGCTGTTAATTTTTTACTACTATACTTCCGTGTAAAATTGCATGAAGATCGGTCAAGGTAACAAACAAACTTACTTTTACAATTATAATAATAATTGGAATACGGCATATTTAAAAATAAATATGTACAGTAATAAGAAAACTATGCTATAAGGTTTTAATGAATTGTTTGTTTTATTTTCTTTGATTTTTATGCATTTAGAATAAGAATTTGTTTTTTTCAGCAATATTAATAACCTTCGTAAGGACTTTCAAATGTTTAAACAATCATCATGTATTCACGTGTCTTACATAGTCCACCTGGTCGGTGGCCATTCCTCACTGTGTCTTGTACGTGCCCGTCTCAGAACAACCTTTGTAATTTGACGTTAACTTACCTGAAACAGTCAAAGCAACCGAAAGAAAATAATACTAAGTCTCTGTTTTAATATCGAGCAGAAATTGTAAGGTAAACATAGCAATTTTATTCATGTGAAATTGTGTCCGCCTACTATATCTCGACTCAGTTTTAACACATGGGAATATAGACTAGTTTTTATCTAATTAAAATTACCGCGAGATGTTGATATAATGACGAAGTCGACGCTAGTGGAAAGCCATTAATAAATTATATTTATATAAATAGGATCTATTTTCTTTTGTAACGCGACCTATCACGCGGCTGAACCGAACGCGCCTATTATTTTTTTGTTATTTAGTTATAAAATTAAAAAGTCACAACCCAAAAAAATAGAAAGTTTAATGACCTTTTTAACTGTTCTAATTTAATCTTAATTCGTTTGACATGTCTGTCAATGGATTGACAAAAGGTTTTAAAAATTTGTATGTAAATATACATATCGGGTCGGATGACATGACATACATGACATACAATAAAACCCATGTTTGCCAAACTGTTCTCTATAGAACATCTTTTGCAAATCACTTTGTCATTTGCTCTTATTTATATAGAGCTGCGAATAGCTCAAAATATTAACCTTTGCCATTTCATAAATGCACGGAAAAACTATTTTTTTTTTAATTTATGCGCTATACTATGTATACATGTTTTATATTAGTTTATATTAGTTAGCACAGTTTAATATTAGCACAGCTGCCGACGTTCTTACATGATTGTATTTTATATTCGTAGGTATTGATTTTGTCTGGATTATGGATTATATTTATAGATTATGTTATATTATTATTCACATAAAATAAACATTTGAATTTAAAATCATTGACGCATAAATATAAACAGTTCCATACATACATCACGCCAGTGTCCCACCGGCGTAGGCAAAGATTATGGATGTCCACTTGCTACGATCTTGGTAAACCTCTCTCGCTTCCCTTACTCGCATAAACTTTGTCATACACGCCCGTTTATCTTAGTACTTCCGACCTGGCCTTTCTTTAATACCTCTTCTACCTCGTTAAAATATGTTAGTCTAGGTCGTCCGTCCGTCGTCGTATAACAACTCTTCCATTTACTTCTGTTCTATTTATTTGTGCAGTCATTCTACTTTCATCTACATGTCCAAGCCATCTCAACATTATTTTCTCTATTGTTATCACAATATCACTTTTTAAATCTCATTGATTGATCGCGTATCACACTATTCTTAAATCTATCTCTCAAACTAAGTGCTCTCATTTCAACAGCATTTATTCTATTCGCGTGTTTTTATGCCTAAATCGACATTCACTACTATATGTCAGTGTAGAAACCCACACACCTCTGTGAACAGCCAGTCGGGTCCATTTTAACATATTTTGACTGCCCATGTCATCATAGCTATAAAAAGGATAACGTCTGTTGGGTCAGCTAGGTAATTATGTTTTCGATTTAATAGCAATAAAATTGTACTATTAAAAATGCCTCGCAATCGTTTTTTAACTCTTGTTCATAAATATAACAAAATGTAACACAATAACAAGACTTAATGACGTCGACACCAAACAAAAACATCAAGTATTTAAACAGGGACCCAACTTCAGTCTAGCCCGACAAAACTATAATTTAGTTCATTTGTGTTCGTTCACTCGCCGATGCAGACTTTGCGCCGAGTCGCTAACTAAATATTATATTTCTTTATCTCTGTTTACGCAGCGTTCACGAGAATAATCAGATTTTAATGGCGAAATACATTTGAATATAAATTTGTTTATTAAAACAAGGTACATTTCTTTTGTCTCGCTCCCAGTGATTGTAAGTGCCGTAAATAAACTTCGTTATACAGAAACAATGACTACTAGGTCATTTACAAAACACTAGAAAAAGTAAAGAAATCATCTGGCGAGTTTTTGGTTATGAAATCCAATTCAAAGCGAACGGGGTATAGCGTGGTTTCGGCTATCTGCACATGATACAGTCGTCTGAAGAAGGGCATAATTAAATATGGATATACTAAACAAACAGCAAATGGGACACAAAGCGACTTTTGACTTAATCAGCTAATAAGTCAAAAGATACAGTCAGATAGAATATAAAAGGTTTTGAGACCCCTTCGAATTTCGTTAGTAAATAATGAAGAAGCTTTTTGCTAATTGTCGCTAGTTTATATAAAGTCTCATGGGGGTCAGCTAACTTGTCAGGCGACCCTAATATCAGACCCTAATATAATCTGTCAGTTCTGATACCTTAGTCGCCTCTTACGACACCTGGTACGAAACTAAATAAAGTCTTGATAGAGAACACGTGGTTTTTCTGTAAACTCCATCTACTCGGGTCCTGTAGATAGGGACACCTGGTACAGGGGGAGGTTCTATTCTACTCTACCGGTACCTCACAGTAACTTAGACACGTACAAAGAATTAACCGAAAATAGAACTACTGTGACACCATATTCTAATTGAGTGAGATTTCTTTTTAGTTTCCTTGTACAATATTTACGTCTAGTGTCACAAGCCAGCCTTCGTTGAAATTATTTTCAAGCAGTGTAAATCACACTAACCCTCTTCATTTCCAGGTGCAGCCCCAAACGACTAAATTAAAATACTGGGCTACAAACTAACCTAACTTTAAAATTAGGGTTGACAAAATACACTGGCACAATACAAAGGTGTCGCCACAAGCCGACGTCAAAGTAATAACAGCCGCAGACGCCACCAAAAGCAATTTCGTTGAAACGCTAACGAAACTTTCCCCATAAACCGCCGCGAACCGGTGCGAACCGGTGTAAACTGGTACAAACCGGCGCAGCTGGAACTGGCGGACTGACGCTGCGCCCGCAGTACGAATTACAAAGCAACTACTTCATGTAGATGCTGTTTGATAGTCGAGTTAGATTTGTTAGATTGTTTTTGAATAGAGTATTTGTAGCTACAACCTCCAGCTTGGTCACTTGTTGTTAAGCAAATAGCAAAATATGGTCATGTATCAATCAATGTAATGAAAATATACATATTATCGTACGTCCTGCATCATTAGTATGGCTAAAAGATTTGTGTCCCCCGTGTGCGTGTATGTCGGTATCTTGTGTCCCCCGAGCTGTTGCATTGGGACTATACTGTTTTATTTATAACAGCCTAGTGTCGCAGATGGTAGTAATTCTTACTTGTGCACAAAGGGTTGTGGGTTCGATCTCTATCAAGGAAACATATTAATTGATAAATTTTTATATTTGTTCTGTATCTGGGTATTATATATGTAAATTCAATGTTGTCTGATACACACATACTTTATGCTACTTATAAGGTCAAAGTATGAGACGTGTGAACTAGTTATTTATTTATTTTATTATTAATAAAGGATCACTTAACAATTGTTTGCATTTATAATAATTGTCGGATGAAATTGCAAACACATTGAACTGCACAACATGGGCACTTTAAAAGGAAACGAGTACAAACTTTCCAGACTCTTGTCAATTATAAAATGGGAGATACAATCGTCTGGGCGAGTTATAAGATATTGGAGTTGCAATAACTGGAATAGCGTTGTCACTACAAGTAAGAACAACACTGGATATTGTTTTTGAACGAAGTTCTTCGATAGCCGTCCTGATTTCTAATAGTTGGAGTTAAGATTATCTGTGTTCACAATTGTTTATATTTCCGCAAAACGATTAAGTTTCAATTAAAAATACATAAGTATTTTTCATACAGTATTTTAAGATGTTGATATTGACACGTCATTGCTACTGAGAGTAATGTGAGATCATTAGTATTAAACACAAGCATTAAATAAAAAAGAGTAATTTAAGGGATAAGGCCGCCAATTTTAATATTTTAAATAAAATGTCCATTTTAAATGTATGTATGTATGTAATATTGGACGTAGGCTACCTTAAGAAAGAGGCAATTTTGTCGCGCTGTGCAAGCGTTTAGCAATCGCAGGGCGCAGCTTTCGCGATTGGGATGCTGCTGTGCGTGATGGCAAGCGTCACCACAGCCTATACACGCTCGAATTATCACAAGGATATCGTTGCCAACCTTAGGTTATGCTTTAATGTCACAAGCCCATATTATGCCATATTACTCACCAGTAATTCCACTGCCTCCCTCTCTGCCCTTTAAACCTGAATACAGACAATTCGAACACTGCTATTTGGAGGTAAAGACCTATGTATAAGGTAAACCTTATACATAGGTCTTTACCATGTTTCATCATGTTGACTTATTGAATTTTACTGAAAGTTACCACGCAATGCATTGTCGCCATATTGATAAAATATTGTATAATAACAGCTTGTACAAAATTCTTCCTTAACATGTTAAACTAGCAAATTATCGTTTTAAACATGTTGACCATCGATACACCGATTACAATCAATCTAAAAAAGTAAGCCCAACTATCGTGTGCATAAAAAGAACTTTAAAAGTGACATCCAAAGAACCATCACATAAATTACAGTTGGATATATTACCTGCATCTTATACCATAAAAACAACCATAAACTTGAAGTTGATATAAAACGAGGACCATGAAATATTGCTGAAGAGCCAAACTTATGACTGATCGATAAAGATAGTTAAAAAACTTCATACGCTGTTTTATAGTAACTGCTGAACATGCCTGCTACTAAATATAAGTTAGAGCTAAGTAGTTAATTTTTTAATAAATGTAAATTGACTCAACGTTTAATACATTGATCTTATTCTGAGATAAATAGCCACTTATATATTTTTTTATAAGTATTACATATGTTACGGATATCAACAACAACTGAGAAATAAAATATTTATCACTACAAAAGTTCAAATTAAACAACAAACAATTTTAATTCGGAAATTTAGAACTAATTGTGGTATTATATTCATATTAATGACGATAACACATAAATTAAGCCTTCTTTATACTAGTCCGTCGGCGCCAGACGGGTCTGAAAACTGAGTTTAATGTAGGTTCATTACACAAGTCACCAGAAAATAATCTATAAGAAAAACTATTGGTGATAAAGGTTCCATCAACACTAGAGTAAGTGTTATTGGAACCCCTACCAGTGTCGGCGCTAACAAGCCGTTGTTTAAAGCTACGTCACATCAATTCAATCCCTGTTCGTCACATTTTGTCCCAGAGATCGAACCCGCGACCCTGGGTGCATCACAGCCATGAGGTATGCAACTATTACCGTGCTCTCAACATGACTTAGGGGGGTTTTCGCCAACAATTGCCGCGCTGGGCAGGCGTGGTGGCAATCGCAGAGCGCAACTTTGCGACGAGGATGCTGCTCCCATCTCCACCCTGATGTATTTAAGCTGCGCTGTTACAGGTGGCTATACCACCATCTGGCAATATCGGTCAGTTTACAATATTATATATAAAACAGAAATATATATAGACAATATAAGCCAATTGTGAAAGTAATAAAAGAAACAACATTATAAATTATGTATATTTTGTATCGTGATTCAAGAACACCCTCTTCAATTGTAACCAAGGCAAGTTCAGAAGGTATTCTCTGATTGTTGGGAGACCGCAGCCGATCCGCTAGTTTAGGCTGCACCGGTTCGAACTAGTTCGCACTGCTTCGTGTCGGTTTATGGGGAAAGTTTTGTTTGCATTTGAACGAAATTGCTTTATGTGGCGGCTGTTGGTGTTAAGTTCTATCGTTATTTAAGTAACTAGATAAGCTTTTGGCCATTTATGAGTTTCCTATAAACTTGAGGTGGTTCTTTGTATTTTGAAACAGGATGCATCAAGACAGCATTTCGTGATGGACTGACGATTGAATTGCTCAATTTTCTGAAGGGTCCGTTGGTGCAGAGTGTGTGTACGTGCATGGGTGCATTTGCTTTTAAGTTTAATTCACTATTTTTCACATTCTAATTTTATGAAATTTAGTCTTAGACGAGAGAGGAGGAGAAAAGTGGGGAAGTTTGTCGATTGAACAAAAATTTGCAATGTCACTATTACAACCGGATAAGGTCGCGGGCACAGCTAGTATATACATATATAATATTTATAATCATCATATCAACCATTGAAAGTCCACTGCTGGACATAAGCCTCCCCAAGAAAGGGGGAATTTTGCTCATAATTGCCATATTGGGCAAGCGTGTTAGCAATCGCAGTGCGCAGCTATCGCGAAAGAGATGCTGCTGCCCATCCCCACCATCTGAAATATACCGATAAATATACCGCCATCTGTCGGTTCTGGTACCTTAGTCGCCTCTTACGACATCTGGTATAGGGGGAGGTACTATTCTACTCTGCCATTACCCCGCGGCCAATAAATAAATATTTATAGTAGCTTATTACTCACACTACACACATTATACGAGTGCATTGCTCGATGTTCAAATATTGTTTTCTATGTGAGTAAAGTATGTATATTTATGTATTACATTTGTACTTCCTCTGTCGGTGATATCTGTAACAAGTGCTTTAAGCTACTTATCTTAGAAACAGGTCAACATTGAGATGCTGTATGGATTGTTTCAAATAAAGCAGATATATTTATTTATAACTCGTATTACCGACAAGCGAAACAGTCTCTCGTTAACAAATTGAGAGATTGTATTGCTAAAGTACATAGCTTAAGTTCATTCTAAATGTAATTCCTATTAGGCTTGAAAGCAATCAGCGGTAAAACAACATAGCAATATTTGTTCGACCGATCTAAATGTTAGTAAATATTTAGGTACACGAGAATTGTAACTGGCAACTTTGGCATGTGTGTATCGTACGGGGTCCGGGGCGGCCGCAGTGTCGGACAGCGTCGGACATTGTCGGACAATGGCTGACACCGTCCGGGTAATCTGACTCAAATTAATGATCAGCTAATATCCTAATACGCAGTCAAATAGTTTGCGTGGCGCAACTGACGTGTGCAGTTATGATTTTAGAAAGAAACAGTAACACCATCTGTGTGTCTAACTTACTAACTTACCCAAAATAGGGGGATTAGCCTATAATACTATTATGGGCTGCACATGCCCATAATAATAATGTATTTATTGTCAAAATTCAACGTAAGCTATTTTAGTAAAAATTAGTTAGTGAAAGATTTACAAATATATGCTATTTACAAGAGTTAGACTTCATACAAAGTTCGTTTGCATTAGTACCTCACTCTCACCTATTTCTACCACCAAATAGCAGTGTTCGCATTGCTGTTCCTGTTTGAAGGGTGAGAGAGGCAGTAAAATTACTAAGTAACCGTGACATTGTTTCTTCAGTACACAAGGTTGGCGATACGTAACTGATATCTTTGTGATGACACGAGCGTCTATAGACTGCGGTCACGGTTTACGATCAAGCGGACCGTATGCTTGTTTGCTGACTTCTTAATATGTAAAAAAAAGCTATAGTTGCGTTTGCGAAAAAGTAAAGATGCAGTGTACTGGCGTATTTGAACTGCATTATCAATGAGGTATCTGCATATGTATGTTAACAACGTCAGCTGTTACATCGCCAGTTCAGGCATGTACTTTGATTGAGCGTCTGTGAGCCGTGATTTGGGCTTTGTTTTCCCAATGTTTATTAGCATTACCGTGTTCGCGCTGCAGCTTAGTTATTATTATTTCATCCGAAATGTGTTAGCTGGGAAATTTCAGACAGGGGTACGTGAGTGGGGTAATTACGTATACTATAGCATGGTACAAACTAATGCAGCTTCGTACTCGAATATTTCGAATACTCGAATACATTCGATACAACGAACATGTAACCACTGTAGTTTTAAAGGAGAATATTTGAATCTCTTAATAAAAATTCTCTGCAAAAGAAAATAAATAGTCCACTAGATATTTCTGGAACTATATCTGACAGAGACAAAGCGAGACAGTTTTTTTGCAACAAAAAAATATAAATAGATTAGAACGTAAAAGTTCCATTGAAATTTTAATAACATTTAATTAAATCTTTGTCATAGATAAATGTTTCATCTACTTGTGTATAATATATAACCTCTAACAAAAACTTAAACTTAAAATATAGTCGTACTTTATTAAAGCCGGCCCATTATAAGTACATTCAAATTGTCAAAAAATTTATATATAGATAAAATAATATTTCCATTATATGAAGCACTGGATTCTATGATATTTATAACTATGATGACCCTACGAGATCGTGAATAAGGCCTACCTTAAACTAGTTTGCCTTGAGGTACTAGCAGAGTATAATAGTATCTTTCACTGCACCAGGTGTCGTAAGAGGTGACTAAGGTCCCAGAACTGACAGATGGCGGTATAACCGTCCAAAACAGTGCAGCGCAAATGCACAGGGCGGGAATGCGAAAGCTGTGCTCTGCGATTGCCAATACCAAGCGTATTGCAATCCCAGGGCGGCAATTATGGTCTCAAAAAGTCTGCTTTCTTAGTGGCCTATGTCCACCAGTGGAATTCTAATAAACTAGTCTGCCACCACCAGACGGGTCTTAAAACTAAATTAACTGCAACTTTATTACACGAGCCAGCAGAAAAGACCCTGAGAAAAACTGGTAGTGGTGATTAAGGTTCCATTAACAACAAGTAATTAATGTCAATGAAACCCCTACCGGCGCTGACGCTAGCAAACCTTGTTCTTAATGCTAGTGGTTATAGCAATTTAATCTCTATTGACAAAATTTATAGTTATATAAATTCTCTTGTATATAACCTCTATTTTATTTCAGTTTTGTCTGGTCTATTGCAAAAAGTACCGAGATTAAATTTGACCATAGATTCGTTACATTTTAAGAAGACTCTCTTTCATTGTGAGGTGCCAGAGCTACACGGTGCACGCATATCCGCCCCCTTAGGCCCCTTAGGCCATAAGGCCCCTTAGGCCTCGTACTCATTGTGCTACCAGATTTTTATTCAAACGCGAGGGGCGGCGCCTGGTCTCAGGGGTGATACTGGGCGAAAACAACATTGCCCCACTTCTGCAGCTAACAACATAAAGTACTGCTAATCTAACCACAAAATTGGGGCACCGTACGACAAAACTCTGGCGAGAATTGCCACGCAAGGTTTTTTTGCCACCCGTGGTTTTTCTGTAAACCCTACCTACTCGGGTTCGGTTTATAATGGATACGTTAAGTGATATAAAATTAAATCATCTGAATCTACTATTCATATGCTATGTTGCTTTTGCCTAGGTGCGGTGGTCGCGTCTTTAGGTTAGTGCGACATTCCATCTTCAGACATGTAACTTGACTATTCTGTATCATATTACCCTCTCATAACTCCGCTCAAGCCTCTCTTACAATTCAAACAAGTACACAAACGCTGCAGAAGGTTGTTGATTCAGAAATACGTGACTGCAAAACGGATGCAGACGATCGTTGCAAGGCAAGAGTAAATACTCGACTTTTACCTTAATAATAAATAAATAAGCAATAAGGTGCCGGTATAGTAGGATCATACCTGCCACTGCATCGGGTTCAGTAAGGGTCAGCTAAGTTTTCGGAATGAACAAATAAGAACAAAAATCAACAACAGACCTCAAATGAAAGAGTAAACCCTTCTTGCCTGGACAGATTTATTTCTATCTTTCAAAGTTACATTAATAATGTGTGTTTTTGAAATCGGTTGGATCGGAAAGTTTATTTGACACAAACGTACAAGTTTATTTTATCATAACAGCCGTTCGAAGTCCACAACTGGACATAGGGCTCTCGAAGGAAAGGGAGAATTTGCCCGTAACCGCGGTGCTGTCCAAGCGTATTGGCAAGCGTGTAGTTTTCACGATGGTATCTTAGTCGCCTCTTACGACACCCTGTACTGGTAGAGGTACTATGCAATTCTGCTTGTACCCCTCGGTATCCATTTGTTTATTTCAATATTATGTAGAGATTATTTTTTTGTTTGTAAATATAATATAGCTTGTGCTACTCTAGAAAAATGTAACATTCTATTTGTGAAAACAACCCCAAAATAAATTTAGTAATTTTTGAGCTTTTTCGTTACAAACAAACAAAAACAAAAATATTTTCTGTTATTAATATAAGAATACGTGAGGGTAGTGTTGTGCGTGAAATATGTATATGTATTGAATGGCGCAGTATATCACGCGGCACACCGAGGGAACGGCGGGACAGCTCCGAACACAGCGCTCGCTATAAATAAGCGCGGGCAATAGTCCGCAGGCGACCCGCGCGGTGCGCGCTCCAGAAATTGTTTACGGAACATTCAGGAGCTGTTGGAACACCGCCTGGACTGTTGGTAGATTTTATTTGCAATACGCTGATAAATGTTTACATAACGACCACTGAAAGCTGACGTGTATGTAGACAGATGGCTATCGTATGCAGCTTTGACCACGATCCCATTGTATTTTATAATAGTGTCTCTTTATTTTTTGTAGTTTATAATACTAAGCTGGTTGTAGTTAGAGGGAAACCAAAAGTTAGTAGTAAACGTTCGTATCATCAGGATATCACAAACGCGTTGCCAACATTGTGTCTCATCTGTCACATTCTCCATTTAATTCACTATTTGTCCCACCCTTCAAACCGGAACACAGCAATGTGAACACTACTGTTACGCTGTAGGTATCAATGCAGACAATATTTGTATGAGGACTACCTTTAGTAAAGTGTTCAGGTGTATTTGAATCTATACTAGTTATTTTATTATTATAATGCTGAAGAGTTTGTTTGAACACGCTAATCTCAAGAGGTGCTAGTCGGATGTCCAAAATTATTTTATTGTTAAACAGTCCATTTACCAAAGAAAACTGGTTCATACTTTAAAAAAGTTAGTGAGCCATTTTGAAATAAATCCTAAATGTCGTAGTGACTTTCACATCTGTCAAAGGCACTATTTCACGCGGACGAAGTCGCGGGTACTGCTTGTGTAATATAATGTGTATTTATGGAATACTTTGTAGAAAAGTTCAAAATAAATTATATATTAGTATTTCAGGACTTATGGCTCATATTTATTTAATAAGAGATAGAAAAATGGTAAAGGACATGGTGCTATGAGCGCGTGTATCGAGGCTGTCTAATTTTCTCACCCAGGTTCGCCCCAACGACCGGCGCTCGGCTAAATTTCTCCGCCATGAAAGTTTCTGAGTGGGCGGGATAAATGCATGTATTGTTGGTGAATTTGCATGGCGGATATTTGGGTAATTTTAGAATTAGTTCGCCGAAATTCTGGTCTAAAGTGGTTATTCATCAATGTGTAATACCTTGGTATTATAAATAGAGTACCGGTGGCTGAGAATAGTACCTCTCTTTGTACCAGGTTTCATAAGAGACGACTGCGGTACTAAAACCTATATATGGTGGTATCCACCCGAAACAGCATAGCTCATAGGGTTGAAATGGTATCCTGGTATAGTATAGGTATAAGCAATTTTGGGCTAAATTCTCCCTTTTTTAGGCCAGCAATGGACGTTCTTCAGAGCATTAAAGCTCCTAGAGATTTAATGTAAGACACGCCGGAGGTGGTAATTGTATACTTCCTTCATAATTTTTCATACGCATAACGTATAATGATAAAAATGTACAAAAGTATATTTATTTGTGTAACATTTACTAAACTAAATACCCTTCAATTTCATAATATCACACAGCCAATTTGTAAGAAGAATAAGACAAGAGACACCTAGAATATAAGTAATGAAACCATTGAAACTTTGCCAATAAAATACCAATTTTCGCAAGCGTACATAATAAAAATGCATTGTTCACAAGTGTTTAACGTTCTGCTTGGTTTTCGTTTGGCCACGGATCGCATTTTTTTGTCTTCGATACTGCACCTTTTTGTACGCGAAGTAAAGGTTTCATGACATTCGGTGTCTAGAACTTTGTGTAGTTTTAAAATAGTCGAGACAGTTTTTCTGCTCGCGGAATGCACAGTAACAGCTATTTAGTTATTTCTAAGAATACACTTTGGCTTTCTGATATTGAATAAAGATTGTCGTTGATATTTAATAGTAAAAAGATTCCTAAAGGAGCAACTGTCTCGTCTTACTTAGATTTATATTTTACATAAAGTAGACTTCATATAATAACAATAATAATAAATTACCACAACATCTCATACATATACCTGACTCCGTGGCAAGTCGCTTAAAACACTTGTATTTACACGCCATACAACAGAGGAATCATAAAAATTTACAACTTTAATACATATATTTAACACCCTGAACAAACACAAATATCATCGTATAAATATTTGCTCTGGGTGGGAATCGAACCCACGACCCCTAGTGCACAAGGCAAGATCACTACCATCTGCGCCATCGGGCCCATCACTTCATACAAAAGATCATCTGCATTGGTGCCAAATAGTAGTGTTTGCTTTGCCGGACTTAAGGGTGAGAGAGACAGTGAATTTACTGGGTAATATAGTAAACAATCCTCAAGTCACAAGGTTGGCGTTAGTGATATCCTTGGGATATTACGAGCATCTATACGCTGCAGTGACGCTTACTATCACGCGGACTGTGTACTTGTTTGTCGACCTGGTCTGATAAAAAAAAA
>JACJUM010003174.1:17592762-17638113 GCA_020976665.1 Heortia vitessoides | reverse complement strand
GAACATGGATATATTTTGCGGGACGAGTCAAGTTAGTTACAAAATAAAAGCTATCACCAAACCGTGTTGCCTTTCAGACGTCCCAGCATTACACAATCTACTCACATTCATCCGAGGTCAAAGTTCAGCACAATATTTTTCCAGCGGTAATGGAATCGATATGGAATTTGGCATAGACACGACTCGTGCGACCCGACGCTCCCGGCATCGATTTCAATCCACTCCACCGCCCCCGGGGACGGCCGGGTAATATTATTTGAGGAGCACTTGCTCGCGATTCACTTCAAACACACTTGCGCGGCCGCTAAGAAGCTCCACGCGAAGCGTGTTATGACTTACTCCTTGAATAAGCAATCACGTGCATCACTTATAAGGGTTGCTATGTTAACTGTGTAGCTCGGGCTTAATGGGATACCAGAGTCCATGCCGCACTGAAACGTTACATGCAGCGATGTGCCTTGAGTGTTACACAATAAGAAGATTATGTTATCAACTATTATAGTATTAATAATGGTAGTCAGACGATTATATTAAAGGGAGGTCTGTCGAATCTCTTTAATTCATGCCAGTGTACTAGTTTATTAAAAATTACCGAGTGGTACCAACAGAGTAAAATAGTGCCTCTGCCTGTACCAGGTTTTATCAGAGACACCAAATAATCGTGTTCGCATTGCTGTGTTCCTGTCTATGAAATTACTGGGTAAATGTGACATGGTATCTTCTGTTCACAGGTTTGGCGATAAGCTAACATCATTGTGATGACATTATTGTTAATAGGCTGTGGTCACGTACACGATCAAGCACACCGTATGATTGTTTATTAACTTGATAAAATAAAAAATGCTCACACTGAAAGCGAAAACAGCGAGGAGATATATAAACCCGTGAACACGAAATAAACAGACAGAACCAGCTCTTTACAATCTTGAAGTATATTTTTGTCTTAAAAGTGGTCTCTTAAGGAAACGTCAACCAAAAAAATGTGAAAGTTAAACAAAAGAAATTAGAAATCGTTCGAATGTCATAAATTCGATCGAAAGATGTTTTTTTTTTTTCGAGAAGGCCTCTATCTGTCCTTTGATGCTTTACGACTGCTATGATGATATTGATAATGATTATTGAAATATGTAGCATAAAAGAGTAAGCCTAAATGAACGGATTACTTACTACACTAAGTATACCGACTACTAATGGAAAACCGAGTTCCATATAAAGTTTTCAGTCGTGAGGTAATCGATAGTAAATTTGGCACTAGCACCACCGAGCACCGGCACTCACAGTATTGATCCAAATCCACCGGATGCATTTGCAACGATAATATTATTAGAGGTGTAGATTGCTGACGGTGTTTGTTTGAATTCCCAAAAAATATGTCGCAGCTCCATCATATAATGATTTCAGTAGTTTTCACTGTAGATTGATGAAATAGCAGATACAAAACAATGACAAACATCATCAAAGTCGATATAATTAATTAAATTAATGAATAAATTTGTTCCAGTAACATCTCATACATTGATCTGACACCGACTCAAGTCGTTTAAAGCGGATGTTACGGACATCATACAACAGATAAATTACAAATATAAGACTTAAATATATAACTCAAAGATACAGAACAAACATTAATATTCATCTTATTATTATTTGTTTTGCGTGGGGATCAAACCCACGCCCCTTGGCGCATAAAATATTATCACAACCATCTGTACCATCAGACCCGTCAAGTATATCAAGGTTCAAGGTTATATATGTCGTTGCCGTGAGGTACCGACAGAGTTGAATAGTATCTCCCACTTCACCAGGTATCGTACACACCAGAGGCAACTAAGGTACCGACAGGTGGCGGTATAATCATCCGAAATAGTGCAGCTCAAATGCATTGGACCGGGATGGGCAGCAGTATCTCCATTGTGTAAGCTGCGCTCTGCGATTGCCTACACGCATGCCCAGCGCGGTAATTATGAGCAATAAGCCTCCTTTCTTGAAGAGGCCTACTTCCACCAGTGGATTTCCAATGGCTGATATGTTGATGTCATCTGATGTTCTGACTGTCAACGAACCATTTGCATCATTATCTGTCTCTGTTTGATCTGCAATACGTGTTGTGGTTTATTATAACATAAAATCTATTTTTTATCCCGAAAACATATTCCCGTGTAATACGTCAAGCTTTTTGTTTTACTCTGTACGATTCTGTACTATGATTTTGCATAGTTTGGACTTATTTTTGTAATAACAAGAGATCCTTACGAACGAACTTTAAAGTAAAGATCTTGCGGACAACATCGCGGGCGGAAAGCTTGTATATCAGCTATTAAAAGGTCCATTATAGTCCATTAAAGGACATAGGCCTCCCTTAAAATAGGAGACTTTTGTCCGAAATTGCCACGCCGGACAGGCCTAACTTCAAGACGAGGATGTTGCTGCCCATCTTTAAACTTTAGTATTTAAGCTGCAATGTTTCGGATGTATATAACGCCATCTGTCGGATCCAAAACCTCAGTCGCCTTTTACGTCAACTGGTACAAAGTAAGGTACTATTTTACTCCACCCCCACGGCTAGGTACAACATAATTGTAATCGAATTCACAAAGCATTGTAGACGCGTTGTATCTTTTAAAATATTTTCAGTTATTAATAAATAAATAAAAATGCCTGCGTAACCTTGGGACGTCTGTTCTAATCTTAACTTTAAACAAATGAAAATGGTGTTGCGTCACGACTATTTGTTTCCCTGAGGAACTTTGTTTGGGCCATTAGGCCAGGCTCGCCACTATCGATCTCAGAGCGAAGTGACTAAGCTATCCTTTAAACCAGTTATTCTTTTATATTGCCGTCTTTAGAAAAAAACCTTAGACTTATGCCTTATGTTGGTAGTTCGTATTCGTAAAAGTAGGTTGGGATTAAAATTTCATATTTTAGTAAAAATGTTACTAATAGTAAAGTTTCCTTTGTTATTTGTACTATCAAGTTTTTACAAATAAAGTCCAGATGTAGATTTTATTTGTAAATCGTATTAAAATATGCGCTTCCGGAAAATTACTAAAATTAGTACTCTATCGTTTTATTTCACAGCAGTGTTACACTACATTATACACTGTTGGTAGCAATTTGGCAATAGGGTAAAAATTTGTAGGAGAGAGGACAAAAAATCTATGAAGTTTTTTTGACGGGCCCGATGGCGCTTACAGTAGTGATCCTGTCTTATGCGCTAAAGGTCGTAGGTTTCGATCCCCAGCCAGGACAAACATTTATATGATTAAATTTGTGTTTGGGTCTGGGTCTTGGTGTTAATTATTGTTTTTATGTATTATTATATATTATGTATTTATATATATTTGTGATTCCTCTGTTGTCTGGCATCCGTTACACAAGTGTATTAAGCGACTTACCACGGAGTCAGATCAATGTGTGTGTAAAAAAAAATAAAAAAAATGTTTAAATAAACCGCTTTGTAAAGCCTTTTTAAAAGTTTTATCATTGCTAATATAAAAATAATAAAACTAATAATATTTTTAATGCTTAATAGAACAATCAAATTATGAATTTGTCTTAAAAGTACCGTTCCTTATCTTTTCTTAAAAGTACAGGTGCCTATAAGAACAGGCTAGACCTAGTTTAGGTACCTAAGTATCAAAATGTATTTTAGTTTAAGTTACCTTTTATTGTTGAATAAAGTTATTATTATTATTATGTTTACACTTTGCATATTTAGACAAAGAGCTGCGGTTAGCTGCAACATAAGCGCACTCTACATATTTTTTCATAGATACCTCATATATAATATTCATTTCGATATATATTACTCGCTATATATATATGTGAAAAATATATTATCGTTTTTCTTAAGCAAAATTTTTGTTGCATTTCGCTATTACCTACAATAGATATGTAAATAGCGGTATATCCATCCGAAACAGTGCAGATGGGCAGCAGCATCCCCGTCACGATTGCTGTGCTCTGCGATTGCCAACACGCTTGCCCAGCGCGGTAATTGTGGGCTAAAAACCTTTCGTGGAGAGGCTTATGTCCAGCTGTGGACTTTAGATAACTGGAATGATGATAATTTTAATGGATATTAGATCATTCACCATTTCAGCCATTGGAAGTCCGCTGTTGAACATAGGTCTTCCCAAAAATAGGTCCATAACTGCCGCGCCGGGCAACTGTGATAGCAATTGCAGAGCGCAGCTTTCGCAATGTAGAAGCTGCAGCCCATCATCGCCTTGTGCATTTGAGCTACACTAATTCCAATGAATATACCATCATCTGTCAATTCTGATACCTTAGTTGTCTCTTACGACACCTAATCCAGAGGGAGGTACTGTTACCTAACGGCTAATTAGAATATTGACAAATCAAATAAGGCAAAATTAAACCAACACACTACCATACATTCTTACCCAGTTATAAACAGTATTATTATTGACTATGGTATAGGCAGTGGTCGTACAACAGCCTCCTACAATTTGCACTTTCCCGACTCTATCCTGAAGCAGGAGCCTAGGAGCGAATTGCCCAAATATCGGATTCCAAACAACGCGTCTATCTCACAAAATCGAACCTTACACCGTTGAACGAAGGTTGCTTTCGCTTGGCATCGATATATTTCCAAAGCTTATTTCTTGTTAGAAATATGTTTTAGATGTAATAGCTGTTATTACGGAGTCTATTTGATCTGTAAATAAAAGGCATGAAGTGTATTTGATTCGTAGCTTTGTTGTGATTGATTCGACTGAATAAATGGTCTTGTTAGCTTGACAAATGTACCTTGACGTCGACAATCTGATTGCGGATTAATCAGAATTTAGTATTAAATATTAATCATTTGGATAGTTTAAATTCATTAGTGCCTCACTCTCACCTATTTCTACTGCCATATAGTATTCAGGTTTGAAGGATGAGAGAGGAAATTAAATTACTGGGTGATGTGATATAATATTATATTTCTTATATTATATTCTTCTCTAACTTTATAACCCTATTTATGATGCACGTTTTTTGTATATATATTTTTTTAAATCATGTGTATTTATTAAGTTTATTTATACAAATATATGTCACGTTTATCTGTTTTGTATATATATTGTATGCACCACTATATATATGTATATATTGTGCAATAAAGTTAAATAAATAACAAACACTTTTATTTACAACCTAGTGAGGGCTGTATGCTTATTTGTCAACCTACCTACTCGTATAAAGTAAAAGATTTATTTTTTACTTAGTTTACATTTTACTTTACATTCATGACGGTCCATTCGACGGATGCAACATACACTATTAAAATTTTAATACTTGTGACTTAATTGGAATGAAATATTACCATATTTTCTATTATCTATGATGATGATAAATTCAATCTCTTCCTCAAGGGGAATCTGCCTCGCTAGTCACGTGTTAATGCAATCCTGATAGAAATTCTGCATTCCAATCCCACTCTGTTGCATTTGGGCTACGTTGTTTCGAGTGGATACATTTATTATAAGTACTTGCAAATAATCATCTTCATTATATCAGCCTTCGGTTTGGCCTTTGTTGTAAAAAATGCAGTTCATTAAAACAAAACTTTTTTCTTACTCGTTTTGTATATATGTTCTTCTTCTTCTGTTGTATATATGTGCATACATACTCACATATATTTATTATTATGTTTATATTTATATATTTATTATTAGTATGTATGTAGCCGACTCAATTGCAGTTGATTTTGACCCAGTTTAGACGGACAAATTTAATTGAAACTTTGTACACATATCAAGAATCGGTGCCAATACAATATTTCGATTAGATTATTTCATTTTCCTGATCACATTTTTGTTCATCATTATTTTCACTTTTTTATAAAAAAAAACATTGTTCACTTTTTAGTTTAATGTTTTTTTTAAATTTATTTTGTACTATTTTTTTAAAAAGAAACTATTGATCCGTTCAATTATTGAATGACCGAATGAATGGTGCAGGTTTCGAAAAAGGAGTGCAACCTTTAGCTTGGATTTAGCGACAGCAGTCGTAATTAAAGTGATGTTACTGGGCTTTCATTACGAACCCCGTTTGTGACACAAGCCTTACCGACTGGATATGGGTGGGCTGTGGAATAAATTTTTTTTATTTATGAATTACCAAACTCATCTTCGAACAATATGTTTATACCTTTGTGGAATGCAAGTAAAGCGATCCCACTGTATACAAAATGTCGAGATTCGAACTCTTACGTATAATTTTATTTACGGCACAAAACAGAACAGTTAACAACAAGTCAAGAAAAGCACAATGCCTAAAGAACAAAGAATATTAGTTATATATTAAATAGAACATATATACATAAGGTAGGCCTCTTACAAAGGTCGTCCGTATTGGTACCTCACTCTCATCTATTTCTACCGTAAAATAGCAGTGTTCGCATTGCTGTGTTTTGGTTTGAGAGTGAGAGCGGCAGTGAAATTACCTGGCTAAATGTGACATACTATCTTTAGCTCACTGGTTTGGCGACACAGTGATATAGTTGTGATGACACCAGCGAATATAGTCTCCCGCTACGTTTCCCATCAAGTGGAACGTATGCTTGTTTGCTGACTCTATATATATAAAATAACATTAAAATATTTTATTGTTGAGTTATATTACGAAACATTTTGCTATTTAAACAATTTTTTTAAGAATAAATCAACCAGTCCAATGAAAGCTCGATTGGGAATCGAACCGAACGATTGGGAAGGTACCAGCAGAGTAGAATAGAACCTCCCCCTGTACCAGGTGTCGTAAGAGGCGGCTACGGTACAAAAACCGACAGATAGCGGTATATCTATCCATAAAAGTGCAGCTCAAATGCACAGGGCGGGGATGGGCAGCAACATCCCTGTCGCGCAAGCTGCGCTCTGCGATTGCCAATACGCTTACCTAGCACGGCAGTTAAGGACAACATACCCATTTTTGGGGAGTCCTATGCCCAACAGTGGACTTTCAATGGCTGGTACGATGATGATGATGACAAAGCAAATAAGTATGGAATTTGATTATAATCGATCATCGTGTTAGCAAGGTGCTAAAAATAAGCCAGCAGAATAAGCTCGGCTATCTTTTCTTAGCACCAACTAATTGACTTCAGCTTCGAGTTCGCCGTGGAACTAAATGAATACATTAATGGACAGAAGAACATGAGAGGATAGAACTAGCGATTCTTGCTTTGTGTGAACTCTAGAATACCTTTTAGTACGGCTTGATAGCACAGATGGTAGTGATGTCGATAGTCGTGGGGTCGATCTCCACACAGGACGAACATTTTTTTATCAGGTCATCATACAAGCATACAGGCCGCGTGATAGTAGGCGTCACTGCAGCCTGCAGATACTCGTAATATCACAATGATATCAATAACGCGTTAACAACCTATTAACGTGAGCATATAAAAGACGGGCCCGATGGTGCGATTCCCACCCAGAGTAAATATTTATATGACGATATAGGTGTTTGTTCTATGTCTGGGTGTTAAATATATGTATTTAAGTAGTATATATGTGATATTTACTACAATACCCGGCAAATTCACTGCCTCTCTTACTCTTTAGATCGGAACACAGCAATGCAAACACTCCTATTTGGTGGCAGTAATAGGTAGGAGCGAGGTATGCATATGCAGATGCCTTTTTGTATTAGGTCTGCCTCGTGTGAATTAAAATAGATATAGAAGAAATAAAGAGGAAGAAAATAAAATAGAGAATAATTGGTGGAAGAATAGACTTTAATTGTCGTTTCTTCGTTTTCAGGTAAATTTATAATAATAGGGTAGTTAAATAAGTTATCGTATTTGTAAGAAACTAACGAAATAAAACTTTGTTTTCAGAAGCAACGCATGAGTTTATTTTTAACCTAAAATTGAAGGATAATCGATATATATATTTAATAATTGCATTTGTTCTGTATTACAGATATAAATATATATCTAAGTCTGATGTCTGTAACACAAGTGCTTTTAACGACTTATCTCGGAGTCAGGTCAATATATTAGATAAAGTGTGAATTATTATAGTATGAAAAGAAAGTTTTAAAGTGTCGATAATAAATACAGTCAGAATCTAGTACTAATAACGAAGAATAATTGTAAGTAGACCACCTTATGTTTTTGTGCTAAAATTTTGTTATTTTTCTGTGTTTGCAGTAGCTCTCGCACCTCGGAATGGACTTATGGCGTTTTTGTATGATGTACTGTACCTTTATATACTTCGAAAATTGATAAATTTGGAGAAACTAGGGTCTGTTACCTGTGAAATTAATTTAAACAACTATAACACACGCTACAATTTGACGGGTCCGATGGTGCAGGTTGGATGGATGCCGCAGGTAGTGATCCTATCTTGAGCGCCAAGGGTTATGCGTTCGATTCCCACCTAGAGCAAATATTTATATATTGATATTTGTGTTGTTCTGTGTCTGGGTGTCAAATATATGTATTTACGTAGTATATTTTTGATTCCTCTGTTGTTTGGCGTCCGTAACACAAGTGCTTTAAGCAACTTACCGTGAAGTCAGGTCAATGTATGAGTAATGTCTTTGTCTTGTCTTGTGACTTGTGATTCTGATGTCTTTCAGACAATAGAGGAATCATAAAGACATATTTATCACAAAGGCACAGAACAACTAAATCGGATAAATGTTAATCATTAAGATTTTCAATCTCTTCATATCCTGAAGGCGACCTCGAATCACATGTGTAACTTATTTAGTACAAATCCCAATTGGAGTACCCCTTACTAGAGGGTTTTTTAAAGTGTGCAAGCAATTTATACCTCCACAGGTACTGTGTATCTAAAGTTTATTTTATTACTGCATTTTCCTTTTATGTATATTAATCAAGGGTCCTAGGTTTGATATCATTAGGATAAAAGAAGAGAAACAGACAAGAGGGTAACCCAATTTGTCGGTAGCTCGTACCTATTTGAAGGTACCGATACCTTTTTAGTTTGAGTAAGCTCATTGCAGGTTTTTACAATTAAAGACAGAAATATCTATAGCATAGGGATAGGCAATTATTTATAATCCCTACAATACTGTAGGAATGAGCAGCAACATCCATGTCACGATATTTCGCTCTGCCCGGCGCGGCAACAATGGGCAAAAGTCCCCCATTCTTAGGGAGGCTTATCTCCAGTATTGGTGTTTCTATTCATAGAAAAAGAATAAAATCTTCATCAGAAGATTATAATGATGACATTATTTAATGTGTTTCAACTATGGTTTTAAATTTAATACCATTCGTTAATCAGACATACGCTGTCCTGTCTTGATTACGTTATATATAAAGATATTCTTTGAAAAAATTATAATCCGTTCGTAACTCAATTTATATTTGTAGTAGTTGAGAAACGAAGCTCAAGGCATATTATTAATAATAAAAGGAATGAAACTTAACAGTTGTGCTACGACCTCTTTTTTTCTATTTAATATAATGTGAGTATTGCATAACTTAAGCGTTCTTGAGATGACCCAAAATATATTATGTCGAATTCTTCTGTCTTCTTTAGGGACGCTTTTTAACCTATAAAGAAGGGCTGTGCTTCAAAAATGGAAACATTAAAAAATACCTAATGATGATAACGACGAGTAATTTTATTACGTGCTTAAGTAACTAGTATTTAAATGACAAAATTAATGATCATAAAAATACGTTATCACGCTATTTCAGTTCTATACCAGATTTGGTCATAGATTGATCGTGGTAAATTTGAAGGTTCTCGCTAAGTCACCCGCTAGTTGAAAGACCTCGAACAAATTGACCTCCACAGTGAATAGTACTTTAGTTTAGGGCAATTTCGTGTAAATTTATTACGAAACTAGAAGCTATTATATGGATATCCATTTATTACGGTCGTTTGTCAGATTAAAATTGTTTAAAAGTTACCCTAAAGTTGATAATACATTTTTGTCTTAAGTGCTATTTAGGAAAGCTAGGTGATGAATTCAAGTTCTTTATCATCATTATCATACCAGCCATTGGAAGCCGTAAGCCTCTCCAAAAAAGGAGGTATTTTGCCCATAATTGCAAGCGTTTGGGCAATTGCAGAGCGCAGCTATCGCGGCGGGGATGCTGCTGCCCATCCCCGCCCTTTAAATTTGAACTGCACTGTTTCGGATAAATATACCCATCCGTCGGTTCTGGTATCTTAGTTGCTTCTTATGACACCTGGTACAGTGGGAGGTACTATTCTTGTCTGCCGGTACCTCACAGCTAGTTATGTTAAGTTCTTATTATGTTGTAATAAGAACGCCAAATAGCAGTGTTTGCATTTCTGTGTTAGGGTCTAAATAGTAGGTGAGGAAGTGAATCTATTGGGTAATGTGGCATAATATCCTCTTGCCATACGGTCGGCTACGAGTTAGTGATATCCTTGTGATATTACCAGCGTTTATAGGCTGCAGTGACGCTTACTATCACGCGGACTATATGCTTGTTTGTCGACCTGACCTGATAAATGTAAATCGATTACTGTTTCACGTTCGTATCTTGTCTAAAATCAATCTAGATTAAAGGTCACTATAACGACTTTTATGAAGGCAACATTTTATTTTAGTATTCATTCTTATCACGCCGTGGGTTCTGGAGTAAAATAGTACCTCCCCCTGTATCAGGTCGCTCAAGTACAACAAGGTGGAGATAGACAGCAGCATTCCTGTCACGAAGATTCACTCTGCGATTGTCACCGAATTGCTGAGCGAAGCTTTTTACTAGGGATGCTGATGGCTATCCCTACTCCTTTGTTTTTGAACTATGCTGTTTCTATACATTGCCATACGTTGGTTTTAGTCCTTAGACGATTCTAACAGTATCCATTACAATTGCTGTGGTACAGAGGGAAGTAAAATTCTGCCTTCAACTAAAACGAAACTAAATTTGATTTCTTCCTATCTTTATTATTATTTATAGAATATTACTTACGACTAAAATAGAAAACAAAATAGTGAGAAATTAATGTTCTGACTGTCTGTTAATTTGTACTGTCGCATATTTCCATATGATCTAACTGCATCAAATATCAAATACAAACTCATTTTTACTTGTTGATGGTTGGAGCTGGTTCCATCCAGCTCCAACCATCAACGTGGATTTGATGTTGGACATATCAGTCGACATTGGCCTTATCAAGAAATTTTCATATACCATACACTATGTTCGATCTATATACCGGTTCATATATATCAGTTACCTCATTCACCTCTGGAATAAAGGTACTATTCTAATTTACCAGTACTTTATGGTAAACGTGCAGGTAGATGCACTACACGTCACTAAAAATGCTACAAGCCGTGAGAAATCGGGAGAAGGGCTCGTAACTAATAAAAATATATGTAACATCAATCCGTAAGATAAACGAACATTCACCAAAATTAAAGACAAGGCTTTGCGTGTGGGCAAACGCAATTTTTCGTTGAATAAAAATCCAATTTATTCTCGGAGCTCATGAAACGCTGGCGGGATTAAAATAAAATTTAATTGCGCTGTTATCAAAATTCATTAGCAGTTTACGGCGGGACGGGGTGGGACGCGGCCGGGCGAGCGGCAGGGCTGCCGGGGTTACGGGAAACATTGTTAAATTTAAAGGATGTTTCGTCAACTGCATAATAATAATAAATTCACACAACATCTCATACAACGACCTGATTCCGAGATAAGTCGCAAAAAATTCGTGTGTTACGGACACCATACACCGGAAGAATTACAAATTTAATAATTAAATATTGTTTGCTTTTCGAACACTGAATAAATACAATTATTCATCATATAAAAATGTATCTCCATGGCGGGGAAAAACGGCCTTTGGCTACAATTCACCATCTCTACCACGCAACCCAATTCACCATCGGGCAAGAATTATATATATATATACACACTAATCGTGTTATCTAGGGTTGCGGCCAACTTAAACATATCAGCTGTAAGACGTACACTCCTGGACAAAGGCCTCCCAAAAGGCATTTCTTCCAGCAATTTGTGTGAAGGTAATGCTGACCATTTCCGCTTTAATGCATTTAAGTTAATCTGCCGGTTCGTTTATCTGTACTAGTCTCTTATATCCTTTACTTAGTTATGATCTATCAAAGAAAAAAATCCCTCATTGCAACTATCTATATATGTGTTGAATTTAAGTTAACAAAATATTGTCTATAGGCTGTATAGTCAATGTTACAAAAAAAAAAAATATAGTCTCTGTTTTGTATCCAGCAGCAAGTCGTTTTATTTAACAATATGTTTGCGAAAAGCTTAGATATGGCAATATGTCCTTTAATATGTATACATATATATTCCTTATCGATTGCTTCAAACTTTTCAAAGTTTGACATTTGAGTGTTAGTAGTACAACCTACAACATTAAAAAATTTACAACTTAACACAAACAAAAACACTAGGAATAATTTGACTAAGGTCCTCTAAGGTCAGTCCCTCGGTATGGGAAAAATACAGGTTCTAGTCCAACAATTAGATTTTTTTAGATTAGAGAACAATGACAATTAGATTTTTTTGTAAAGAATATCATCTTAAAATTATCCAGCATTTTCTATGCATACAACTTCTAAAAATTACATGTATATATATATATATATATATATTTAGCTAGGCAATAACCGTTTTTTATCAAATGGTCCAATGTATAATTAAAAGACAATAGGTTTTAAACTTGGTAGCAATTGCAGAGCGTAACTCTGCGACGAAAATATCACTGCATCGCCACATCTGATGTTATTCTTCACTCTATTTATAAAAGACGAATACATATTTTGACATTACTACAATATACGGTTCCAAAATATAACAATTAGTGATATACTAGTAATATTTACTCATATTACAATACTTGTACAAAACTTGGCTCCATAAAAAAGGTTAATCATTCAAGGGAAATTGTGTGTGATTTTACAGTTAGATTCCGAGTGGAATAACAGCCTTGCTTTTAAATAAATTCAAGTAATATGTTAAAAATAAGCTTATCTCCAAAGCTTACTATTACGTTAAAGATTATAGTAACGATAAAACTGCTTGGGACTGAACTTTAACCATTAGCTTTAAGACCATAGTTTGTTAGCGCCAACTCTTACATAGGTGGTGTTGGTGAAAACTTTATCACCACCAGTTTTTCTTGGAAGTTTCTTTCTAGTAGGCCCCATGGTGATCCGGCAGTATACTTAGTTTTAAGCCTCGCTTAATACCGGCATACTATTTTAAGGTGGGTCAAATGAAATTTTCTTTGTGTCAGGTGACTTTTATGATCCGTTACTTGGATCGTCTGTATTATATATAAATATGTATATAATCACATCCGTATTGGAAATATTAATCTTATTGTTATTACTTATTATATAGACGAATATAAATTACTACTTGAATAAATCAGTTTACGATTAAATAATAATTTTATATATTTTACAACGTACAAATTAGAATATGACAGCCGTTTGGTGGCAGGAGTATTTGAGAGTGTCTCGGTGAGAGTATCTAGTATTGTGAACCCTGCGGTGGACAAAAAGGTGTGTCCTCATTTTTCACAAATATTACGACTGTTTCAAAAGGATCGCAGCGCAGCCCAGCGTCTCTTGATTGTCTTTCATTAAGCACTGTTTGAAGAGCTGCGATTTGTTTAATTTTCGCGTTAAAGCGTTAATACTTTCTTAGCCTATTGTCCCAGATACGGATTCGCCTTCATTAATCTTAATGTTATTACTACCGCCCTACTTGTGGGGACTTCATAAAAATGTTTTATAATTATCTACATTATTCCGATTATAATTCAAATTGACATCGTCGTTTGTTTTTCTTTTAATAGCAAATATTTTAACTGGGTTCTATTCCAATCTGAGTACGGATAAGTTAATTTAAATTTCTTTAAATCAAGCGCAGCACGTTCTTTGTTAAATTGACCTCTCTAAAAAAAGATGACAGTAATCACAAAGGATAGGTTTGCAACAGGGATGCAGTTTTCCCTACCTGCCTTGCTGCATTTGTACTCGTACTGTATACTTAAGTGTAAAGGATAACTGCACATTTTCTGTTCAGTAATTTTAACAATTTCAGTAATGGATTTATCACACCATTGTTACGTAGATTCTCATAAGTAATCTGTCCAGGAGTGTACATACACACGTTTTTCTGGTTAAATTTATAAAATGAACTGATTAACAACATATGCTTTCGTTGTCCGTAGCCGTAGTCCGTAGTCGTAGTCCGTAGTCATAGTCCGTAGTTGTAGTCCGTAGTCGAAGTCCGTAGCCAGAAGTAATGTAGAAGCCTTAGTTCTGCAATGATAAGTTGCTGCGGCGTGCAGTCTGGGGGAGTAGTTCAGGCTTCCTTTTGTGCGGTCGCTGCGAACGACGCGTTTACCCGGCAACTGGATACCGTATTATTCAACTCCTACAAAACGTTTACAGGTAATAATTAATCGGTTATTGTTTTATATCGGGGGTACGTGCTGATTTATCCTAAAAAACCATTACGTATTGCCGCGCGGTGCTTACGCGAGGTAGCGTGGCCGGGATGTAGCCCGCCACTCTCATATCTACTAGGTTGCCTATAAGAAATCACTCTATGTAATAAGGCTACCAATTGTCTTTACTATGTATTAATTAATATAGTCAGTAAAGGTACGGCACAGAATAAAGTGTATTTTGTACCTTACGCTACGTATATAACAGTTATTTATTAAAACGTGTGAGCTTATTGCATTTAACAGCCGGTGCTCTGCCAGTTAAATGTTACTGCAAGTTAAACACTTCTAATCTAATTGTGAAAATCAGAAGTTTCAGAATTGAAAGTTCACATCGCCGCATCATTATGTGTATAAGCGTCAAGGTGGTTTAGACATAAATTAAAACCTTTCTGTTTACCCAAAAGCTATTGCTCAAGAGTTTAAGCGGTCCACCATACTTAATGGAGCATCTGATTTATCATTTTTATTTACCAACGATTATTTACATTTCTTAACTTAAAATAACAATTACATAAATTAAGTCATGTCAAATACAAAAATCTCATTGTCGGAACAGATAAAAACAACTTAATTAAAAACAACAATTAAAAGAAAAAGTAATATTTAAGTGCATTACATATTATTAAATACAAATCATAAGACTTGAGTCTCTTGTGATGCTGGAACTAAGGTGAGAATAATTTAGCATTAAGTGTCTCCATAGTATATATAATACCATAAGGTACCGGCAATACCTAAACCTACCGCCAAATTACCCTATAACTCTTAATTATATTTATAACATGTAGCATATTTTCAGATATTGAAACCTACTAATTACATATAATAATCTGTATTGTTGTAAAGTTTTATAAAAATATATTATGATTTTTTGACGCGAGGCAGTAACGAACATGCATATATTCTTTCGCATTATCATTGGCGTAAAGTGAGATGGGATGAAATATGGATCCCTCCCATCAAGAATGACGATAATAAAAAATCGTCATCGTATATCCTAAGTTAATAAAGATATTTATTCAGAATTCTTTCTGAATCCAACTCCGTTTATTGTACCATTTATGCAGCTCCAACTCTTTTAGACGCATAAAAGATTCCATGTAGCCCCGAGTTTGCATTGTGAACCTTATTGCTTGGAAATAAAGTCATTCTGGTGCCAATTCACCCATAAAGATACAGAAATATGAACAGACTTATATGATTCCGAAAGGTTCCTTCAAATTCAGTGATCTGTAATACTGAGGATTTCATATTTTATTGTATGTTTAGGCGAGGGATATAAATACGTGTTGGCTTTTGCTAGATCCTTTATCGTATTAGTAAAGGGACGTATATAGTAAGGTACCTATCTCATACATGAGGTATGGGTTTAATATCGGTCGCCCTAAACCACTCACGGTGTATTTTCAAAGAAATTATACTCATACTTTTATTCTTCAAAAAATGCCGTTAAACATAAAGCATCTGGAGATCTGTCCTGAAAGTTTTTATCCTTTACATAAACGAAAATTTATCAGTAATTTTTATATTTAGAACTAGGTAACGATTGAATTTGTATTGTTACCTCACTGTAACACGTTTCAACCACCAAATGCAGAGTTCTTATTGCTATTTTCCGGTTTGACGGGTGAGGGAGACAGTGAAATTACTGGGTAATGTGACATAATATTTTAAAGTTACATAGTTGGCAATGCGCTAGTAAGATATCACTTCTTTAGTGATATTACCATCATCTATAGGCTAGGCTGTATATCACGCGTAGTCTAGGCATGTTTGTCGACCTGGGTTAATAAAAAAAAATTACGAGTGTTTATGATTGCGCGAGATTATTTTAATAAATTTGTTTATTTGTGTTTAGATTTTGTGAGCATAAAAATCATCATCTAAGACGAAACGAAGAGTTGAAGAAACAGGGATACAAGGCCGTATTTAATCTATGATGCCCTTATGCCCTTAAACAAGTATCCCTAAAATAATTTCTATTTATGTCATTATAACATAGTGTGTAGAGGACACATATTAAAAGTTGAGAAGTGAAAAGGAATGTTGAATAGTTAATAATGTATTACTTTATACTTAATGAGACTTTATTTGATTATTATATTCTTTAACAAACGTTGGACTTTTTTTGTTCGAAAATGAAACCACTCTCTCATGGAAACCACGCGCCGCAGCTTGGAACGTGCCCAAACCAGGTGAACAGCCCAAACGAGCTGAATAAAACAGCAGTATCAATTATGTGACAGTCTGCATCACTCATGAACTAACATTTAACAATGGACAACCTATCTGCTCCGCTGCGGGACAAGCCGTCCTTGCTCCTAGAGCGAAAGATAAATTTTTCCTCTTTTATGAACAACGATTAACAATCCCCAGCGATGACCTTGTACCGTGAACTCAAACTAGAGTCCAACCTCAGAGGCACCCTTGAGTGATAGACACTGGCCTCAGTCTGATACGATTTGCGCAGCCACCGCCACTGTAGGATCGCTCATAAAGAGCGCCTTCGCACATCCCTCCGGTGAAGCAAGAATCGAAATTTGATTGAAAACAAAGTATCCTAAACTTGATGACATTACTGATATCCCTGCATTATCTAAATATCAAAATAAGGGTAAGCATTAATTCAAGTAGTCTCCAAAGTGCCACAATTCATCAGCCCTCCCGGTGAGGTCACGGCGCAATAACAAAAGCCGCGGATTATCGCGGGCTCCATTATTACAAAATTGATTTTATTAATCCCGCCGCCATTATCTTTGTACTTGTTCCTTATTATTCCTCGATCGGGTGGTGTTACAGGTTTTCTCCATTTCACACTTTACGATACGACGATATGGAAACGATGACGTTGTCTTACTATGCTTTCATGAAACAACTATCGACGAAGTAATCATTGAATAAAGGGACAATTTTATATCTTAAAATTCAAGAGGCATCAAATGTTTCAAAAGCTCAGCAAAATTTGTATTGGCGAATAAAATTATAATCTCAACAATTTTCTTTTATTTATTATTGATGTTTCTCGCTGTTGAAACCCCTCCTAATACTTCTACAAAATTTTCAAGATCGAATATAGTGAGAGAACAGCCACATTTTTTTTATTTATGTAGATAAATAATGTGGACTAATTAACCATTTTATATTTTACTAAAAGCATCCCTATGCCAGTAATCACGTAATTTTAACCAGTTCGTTTACAACTAATTTAACGTATGAACTAAATAAAATGTTCATTTGTAGAGATTAGTAACAAAAATGATTGATGATTGTTCAACAATCTATGTATGTAGTAAAATGTTGTATACAGCTTCAGTTTTAATTTTACTGCCGAATTTACTTAAAAAAGACATATCTGAGTAACGCAATAAAAGTTACAATTATAAAACAGGTCATTTAGCATGTTCATTGCAAGTATATCAGAAACCAGTAAATCACATTAACAATTAACGGGACTTAATTAGGCAATCATAAAAGCTACAACATAGAATAAAAGCAGCCGTAAAGTGTCCACTGTTGGACATAGGCCTCCCCAAGAAAGGGGGAATTTCGCCCATAATTGCCGCGCGTCAAGCGTATTGGTAATCGCAAAGTGCAGCTCTCGCAGCGGGAATGCTGCTGCCCATCCCACCCTGTGCATTTGGGTTAAGCTGTCACGGATGGATGTACCACCATCAGTCGGTTCCGGTTTCTCAGTCACCTCTTATGACATCTGGGACAAGGGGAGGTACTATTCTACTCTGTTGGTACCTCACAGTACGGCAAGATGATTTTTTTTATTATAACTAAGCTAAAGTTACACTCAAAATATTCTTCTTTTCTGTAGTTTTAATATAACTCTACCCGACTATAATTACTTGAGTGGGCAATTATCTCTACAAACAAGTACGATTTAAGAAGACATTAGACAGACACTTAAGCGAGCTACTTAATTCTAGAATAACTAGAATACCAGCCGTCTGAGAATTACGTTTAGTAAAAGTACAACGCGATCAGGTTTTCTTACAAGTTTTCTCTGGATCAAAAAACTTGAAAGTAAACCTCATTAGCTATTTACTTTGGAGTTCAAGTTTGACAATATTCTAATAACAATAAGGATCAGCAAAAATAAACATTTTTAATAATCACAGAGTAAGTTAACGTTTCCTGGGAAAAAGAGGTTACTACAAAATTAAAAAGAATTCTATAACGAAATGCTACAAATTATTTAGCATATTTTGCTTTTATGTGTATCTTACTGTATATATCATTATCATCATCATATCAGCCATAAGATGTCCACTGCTGGACATAGGCCTCCCCAAGTAATCTCCAATAGGACCGGTTGTATGCGGCCTGTATCCAGCGCGATCCTGCAGTACGTGGTCTCTATTCAATCTTACGATTCCATCGGCCATCGATTTTTCGTATCAAATATTATTTATTTATTTATATTTACGCAATACATACTATGTTCCTAGGTGCTAGAACGGGCTGGGCATAAAATATTTTTTACGATTGACGATCTTGTTGTGTGTTTAAAGTATATCTGATACCACATTTTCATAGCTGTGTTGTGTTTTCTTGTTCACGTTGAAAAATTAAACTTGCGTATTTGATTTAAAAAAATCTGTATAAATACATAAAGTTAAAACAGTAAGTTGTTCCATCAACTTGTACCAGAAATACATATTTATATTGGAATTATTTCTTTATTTAAATTTATTGCACAAAATGTACAAATGGCGGACTTAATGCCAGGTGGCATTATCTCCCAGTCAACCATTACACAAAACAGAAAAAATGTATATATATGTAGTGGTGCAGACAATATATATACAAAATAGATAAACGTGGCATACATATTTGTATAAATAAACGCAATCATATAAATACATATATATAAAATAACGTACATCAGAAATAGGGTTATAAAGTTAGAGGAGCAGCATCAGTAAATAAAGTGCGGCAACAACGTTTCAGGATAAATTTGTTTGGGGATTGCTTAATATTCAATGGAAGTTCGTTCTGTCGTATAGCTGTCACTGTAAAAGAGTTTGTCAAAAAACTAGAGTGATGAGGAGTTAAGAGCGAGAGAGTATTAAAAGAACGGAGATTACGTTAGTGAGAGGAAGATAGGAATTGGAAATTGTAATTTAAGTAAATTGGTGCGTACGAATGCGTACTCGAATTTTGCGACGTTCACGAATAGGAAGCCAGCCGAGAAGAGAACGGTAATGGGAAATATGATCGTATCTACGCAAGCCGAAAATAAAACGAAGACAGTTGTTTAATAGACGATCCAATTTATTAAGGAGTTCTTGAGAGATATTAGTGCAGCACACGTCACTATAGTCAATTATGGGTAAAACCAAGGATTGAATAAGAAGGGTTTTGGTTTTGGTAGGAAGAAAATGTTTTAATTGATAGAGAGCACGAAGCGTTCCAGTAACCTTACTGCTGATTTCATTAACATGTGTATCCTAGGTTAAGGAAGAGTCGATAAGTAGGATAAGATTCTTGACGCATGTGCTATAGGGCACTACCACGTTTTTAAAAATAAATTACAGGTACATTTTTTAAACTGGACAATTGCCGTTTGCTGCCCAAGATAATGGCTTGTGTCTTGGACGGGTTCACAGAGACACCAAACTTATGTGACCAGTTTGTGATGTTGGTCAAATCAGCATTAATCCGAGCAATGGCATCATCCAGGTCATTGTACTCTGCCTGGGTGTATAGTTGCAGGTTATCAGCGTATAGATGGTAAGAGCAGCCAATAGATTTGGTGACAAGGTTTATGAAAAGGAAAAATAATAACGGAGAGAGAATGCCACCTTGCGGCACACCAGCATCAATTGTCACCCACTGGGACAAGTCGTCACCCAGGCGCACCGCTTGCTGGCGTTCTTGAAGGTAGGATGCGAACCATTCCCGAACCGAATCAGAGACCCCGACGTAAGAGAGAATAGAGAGGAGAACTTCGTGATTGATAGAGTTGAAGGCGTTGGAGAAATCAATGAGAATTAAGACCGTTAGGCGGGAGTATTCCATTCCAACTCTTACATCATCCAGGATATTTAGTAGAGCTGTTGTAGTGCTATGTCCTATACGAAAACCGGATTAAAAGGGTCTTAAAAGGGCGTTTTGTAAGACATGGATAGAGTTATGTATGTTTGTATGAACTAATTACACTTATAAAAAAAATAAAAAATAAAGCTAATAATACAAAAATAAGGGAAAAAAATAACAATTTAACCACTTAAAACGGATCCTTAGTAGTTTAATAATGACAGTTGGTTGACAGTTCCACTATGACAGAATAGTGAAACAATAACAAGTAATATTAGGTATATTAATAACAAACTGCTTAATTGTTTATGTAAGTTAGTCAAAAATGTTAACATATGACAATACACTAAGACAACCAGATAATAGCTGTATTAACCTAATTACAGATAAATCCCATGATCCACATCAACAAAAATTTACAAACACAAGAACAAAAGCAGCACTTTAGCAGATTATAAGTTAGCTGTTTTTTTTGCACGAATCGGGCGCTTATTTTCTGTATGTAGAGGCTTGTTTGTCACGGAACTTTGGGCTGCAGGCACAGCAGTGGTTATCTCAGACGCGACACTGGTTGGACCCGAATCAGATAGAGGCAAATAATTCAGCTCCAGTGATTCCAAATCCTCTGGTGAAGCAACGCGCTGTCTAGACCCATCAGGGACCTTGACGTAGATGTTACCGCCTTAGGTCTAGAGTAGCGCTAAAGCTAAAAAAATGCAGTTAAATAACCAATCGAAAATACAACATGCAAACAAAAAAGAGTCACATTTTAGTGTCATCCATTTGACACTATCTTTTTAACTTTGGTAAACAATGCAACGTCATGGTCATTCAGATCACTCCAACTATTAAAGAGCTTGCTAAGCTTATTTTTATCGAATCGAATTTGTACCCAACTCCATTCTACGGATGGAACATTCTCTGTTATATAAAAATATCTCAACATTCGAATGCTCTACAATAATTCAAGGTTAAATGTGAAAATTGCCCTCGTGGGAAACGTCCATCCACATTTTTCTACGTTCCGAGGCTTGTGATTTTTTTGTTAATGATACGATCGGATGATATGAAAGCGGTTTTACAGCCGCCGGTACAGGACGGACGGACGGACGGACGGACGGACGGACGGACGGACGGACGGCGGTGATCCAATTTGCGTGGGCCGCCGATCAAATTTAAGCTTAGGCCTGTGGCGTTTTAAAACAGGAGATGAGGGTTTGTCGTTTGAAATTTTGGCGGTCGACTTTCTGTGTAAGCAAACATACTCTTAATCCTCTTTATGGGAATACTAGCTGCCCATATATACTGTATGTAGTTGTGTCGTATAAACCCCTTATTTACACTTCAGGTTTTTAGCAACACAAGTTTTACCGGTTTTTCTGTTTAGTTTATAATTTCTCGACAAATTTTAACCGATTTCTGTTAAGTAACTAAATAAAAACTTAGTATCAAATAGTACATCATAGTGATGTGGTAGTTTGATGTCTTAAATCATAATCATTACATACATAAGCCTCCCCAAGAAAGGGGTCTGAAATAACGAGTTGGCAATCGCAGAGCGCAGCTTTCGCGATGGAGAAGCTGCTGCCCATCCCCACCCTATGCATTTGAGCTTCACTGTTGGATAGATATACCACCATTTATCGGTTTTTGTACCTTAGTCGCCTCTTACGACATCTAGTTTAGAGGGAGGTACTATTCTACGGTACCTCGTGGTTGTATATATGTCCTGAATGCTTTAAATTAGACATAAAGATAAAAAAGAGACAGGTTCTAAATTTCTTATACTTGTCTTTAAAATTATTGCAATCGTAAACTCTCTGAGTAAATCCACATAATTTTAGGCAAACTAAAAATAAATTATGTACACGCAAACAATGTTTTGGGCAGCCACAAACCTATATTTATACCACACAGACTCTAGCACTCAACAAACTAAAGAGAAAAATATTGGCGTGCCTCCTCCATGACATTCCAGAAAAATAAGTACCACATAAAAATAAGCAAAAAATGTTTTTCGGGAACCATATTGAAAAACTTGCACATCAGATACGAGAGAGGGCAGCACAAAAACACTCAAGTATAACCCAGGGCAGAAAAAAGCGTCGTCCAAGCAGAATTACTATCTGGACCGTTTGGTCGGAATCAGTTCCCGTTTTGAATCCCGGCCAATTCCCGCATTTCCCCGGAGACGCGGGTCATCGCTCCGGGCCTTGTCGGCTCAAGGATATCCGTATTTAATATTATAGCAGGAAAATTTAAGATGATACCTGCGCTGTAATGGATCCGTTGCCGGGAAGGTTTCTTAGTGGGGCATTATTGTACGGTTATCTGACCTTGAACATTAATGGTGAAATAACAATGGACCAACAACAACAGAACAAAGAACATTTATATACTTATAAAGAATGTTTTTCTGTTGTTTGGTTTGGTATTTTTTGCTTCGAATTAATTTTTCGTGAAAATATAAACGTGTTAGCGGCCAATTGCGCCACATTATCAAAAGTGATGAATGGTTTATTCTCAAATTAATTTGGAGTTGGTTTCTAGTATGCGATTATTATGAATCTGTAAGTTTGTAAAGCATTAGCTAATTGACTTTAAAAAATTTATACATATATAGCTCGAACGACAAAAGAGTTGAATATAGAATACATTAAATTTTGGGAATACATGTATGTCATGTACACGAAGTCATGAGCTTAAAGTAGCATCTAATACATTATTTACTAATGCTTAAGTTTCATTTTGCGCGAAAGACTCGCTAACAAAAACACAAAAATATTGTGGTTTGATAGATATTTTCACCGTTATTTCCGGTAACACAAAAGATATTTTAATCATGTCCGAATAATGTAAGTCATTTTATTTCAATTATTTATTCAATTCATTCATTCTGCCCCAAAGTACTGGCAGAGTAGAATAGTACCTCCCCTTAACCCAGGTGTAATAAGAGGTGACTGAGATGCCAGAACCGACAGATGGTGGTATATCCATCCGATGCAGTGTAGCCGTTCCTATTATTCGTAGCGTGATTTATATAGCTTAAGTTAGTTATTGCTATATCAGCTATCTGCCAGTGTAAATATCATCAAAATCGATTAGTCGTATCATAGATTACCTAAAACAAATAAACAGACGAAATTTAAAAAATATATATTTTGTTATCTATGCTGTATAAACATCCATATGCAGTTAGCAAAAAGCAGTTATATTTAGCTACATTTTTAATCAATGCTCTGCTCCTTTCGGACGTAGCGTGATGTAATATAGCCGAAGTTACTACTTATTACGTAAACTATCTGCCAGTGAAAGTCCTGTCCAAATCGGTTCAGCCGTTCCAGAGATTAGCCGGAACAATGGCAACAAAAAAAATATTGTATATACATTTATATGAATGTGGTAGAAAGCGGTTATTTTAATAGTACATACAGACACTCTAACTTTATTTATATGTATAGATCTATAGAACCTTATGGCTAAAAGCTTACAAATTTATAAAAGAAGTCTTTTATACCCTGTTAATCTGAAAAAAGGTCGCCATAGAGGAACGAAACTAAGTAAGTTAATAAAGTAAACGTAAAATAAATCTCCCGCTTAAGCCGTCGGTAGTTCTTTAGGTGTGTTGTATTCGGTAAGACATTTTCAATACTTTCATTCTAGTTCTTGTGTAATATGCATTAAGTCCATTTTTGCGCAAATAATTCTAGAATATATGTCTGATTCAATCAGAGAAAAATCAAGCATTTTCTTTATTGAAATATTCAGGCAATCCGACCGAGCCTTTTTGCCTTAAGTGGATGATTTTCAATTACATATTTGGATTGGAACAATAAATTCAATATTGTTCTTAAAAATAAATATTTTTTTATTTTCCATAGAAAATAATTTAATTGTTGTCCTATATATTAGATCATACTAAGAAAATCCTTTATGATTAATAAATAAATTCACACGACGTCTCATACGTTAACCTGACACCAAGATAAGTAGCTTAAATCATTTATGTTACGAATATCGAAACAAAATTATAAAAATTATTAGTTAGATATACATAAATAACACCCAGACACAAAACAAATACAAATATTTATAATATAAATATTTGCTCTGGGTGGGAGTTGAACCCACTACCTTTGGAGCTCGAGATAGGGTCTACCATCTGTGCCATCAGACCCGTCAGGCCCGTCTGTATACGAAGATGTATGGTTGTCTTTATAGAGAATATATTTATTGATCCCGGTCCAGGAACTTCGTACCATTTCTTCCATATCCAATAAACCTCTTCATTGGGTTTAGAAGGCGTGGTCAATTCTGAATGAAACACACATTTTCTTGGCGACTTCTAATCATTATCATCATAACAGCCACTGGAAGTCCACTGCTGGACATAGGCCTCCTCAAGAAAGAGGGAAATTTGCCCATAATTGCCGCGCCAGGCGAGCGTATTGGAAATCGCATAACGCAGCTTTTGCGACGAGGATGCTGCTGTCTAACCCCCGTGCTCTGCATTTTATTTTAAATGGATATACCGCCATACATCGGTTCTGGTACCTTAGTCATCTCTTACGACACCCGATACAGGTACTATTCTTCTCTGCCGGTACCTCACGGCTACGACGACTTTAATAATTGGCGCTAAATATTCTACTACTGCTGTTATAATTAAAGTCAAATATACTTTATCCAAGCACATTTAAAATGTCCGCCACTTATCGGTTCTGGTTATTTAAATCGCGACACACAAAAATAAGTCAGAAACTCATACAAACGATATGAATATACAGAAAAGTAATAGCTAAGTCGGTCAACACGTATTTCCCATTTATTATTATTTATAGAAAAATAGGCTATTAAAATAAGATAATAATAATACCAATAGATATTAATTTATAATAGAAACATAAGATAATACCAATAAAACAACACAGGAACATCACAAAAACATGGAATATTAGGTACAAGAGGCGGCCTTATCGCTAAATGCAATTTCTTACAGGCAACCTTTAGATAGAAATAATTTTAAAGCTGAAGGGAGATGAATTTAGTGAAGAAGAAAGAAGTGAATTTAGTACAACAAACATACATACATTTTAACATATAAATACATAGACATATATATGTGTATATATATATATATAAAATATATAGTTACAGAATAAGGAAAGTGACAGAATCAAAAAGCAAAATCAAAGTTACAGATAATTCTCCTTCATTTTCTATAAGACTTGATTTATTATTTTTTAATTATGAAGTGTAGTGAAGAACAAGCAAACGGTCCGCTTAATGGTAAACGTGACTGTAGGCTATAGACAAGGATATCTCTAGCGTGTTGCCAATCTTGTGAACTGAAGATACTATGCCGCATTTAGAAACGGTAATTTCACTGCGTCTCTCACCATTTAAACCGAAACACAACGAGCACTGCTGTTCGACGGTAAAAATAGGTTAGCGCGAGGTTCCAGTGCAGATGACTTATTAAAATATCTACCTCAGGTTAAGAGTATTTTTCACATTAAAATTAGGAATGGTATGATTATTGTGGATATGCCACGTACATACGTAAGTTATATCCTGGACATGCACAGCGGACATGAGTTCGATCATTGGCATTATGAGGAAATTCAATGAATACTAACAATTTCCACATGGCGCATCCACCGATACGCTGTTAACATTCGTTTGGCTCGCGGCTCGCTGTCGCGGCATTATTATGGGCCAATTGTAGTCTAATGTGCCCAACGGTGCGGATGCAGACCGCATACTTACTCACGCATTAACTATTAGCACTACGTTCGCGATTTCTGTCAGCGTGGACTTTATCGCATCCCAAAAGAACACTTGTTTTTCCGGAAAAAAATAATATTGTATACTATTTAGTTGGCATGCAAGTTTATAGTGATTACCTTTGTAATCACTGTAAGCTTGGTCATTGTAGATTAAAATAATCTATATATATTAAAGGAAAAGCTGACTGACCGACTGCCTGATTGACTGACATATATATCAACGGAGTGCCTAAACCCTTATAAGATTAAAATTACAAACAATTACAAAGGTTCTTCAATGAAAGTCATAAATCATGTGCAAAATATTTTTTCGAAGAGCAGGAGGTAAAATTAGTATTTAAGTTACTTCTAGTGTTATATATATTCAAACTTGTAAATATTAACCGCAAACACTAATAAAAAATTTCACCTGTCTTATTTAGGGATATATTTTCAAGAAATTCGTCAAGAGTTAAGGCACAACGCAGATAAAATATACTCGTAATGGCCACTCTGCCCCGGAACTAGTACACTACAATGTTTGCTGGCTCCGTGTTGGCAACAACTCACATCACTAAGTGCAGCCTGCAATACTACCGAAATTGACTTAGCAGTGGTCATTGGGAACCGGAACTTAAAGAAGCTAAACAAATATACGCCGTGAACAATGTTGCAAACAAAGTTAACATAGGTTGCATAAAGAAAGTATATCCATCCAAGTACATCCAATAGTAGTTGACTAAAGGTCGACGTTCGATCGTATTCCTGCTGTTCGATGGCGCCTTCAGTAGAATTATTGTCTTGTGCACCAATAGTCGTGGGTTTGATCCTCATCCAGGACAAATATTTGTATGATGAACATTTATATCAGTCAGTCGGTCTTAATAACTCGGTTTACTACTCAGACAGTCATCTGCTGGTTTTTTAATACCCTTAAACAAGATTGATGTTGCATAAATATTTTTATATTTGTATCAGTGCATGTTTGTTATTATTTCCTATTACTAAACAAGAATCAATTTCTTATTATTAAATATTGACTCAGACAATCTCATTATAGCAGAAGTGCTATTAAGCTGAACTCTAATATAAGAACTAACTCGTGTTGGAAAATAAATATCAAACCATGGCTAACACCGGAGATTTTAAGTGTATTTTGCAAAGGGACAAATTAAATTTAAATTAAAAAAGAACCCGAATACTACAGAACTCACATAAACGATACTGAAATCCTGTCCTGTCCGATCTGTAACTTTTAAGAATATCAAATAGAATCATGAAAGGTCCTACATTCGAACGAGAACAGATGGCATGTCATAAAACTATCACTAATTTTTATCCTCAGAAAATATCAGTGGCATCTCTTGGTTTAAGTAATTCCAGAAATGATATAAATGAGAATAACAATTATTTTGCAGACGTTGGAAAGAATTTAGCTGGTATTATGGTTGCTGGCTAAAAAGCACTGGTAATGCAGTAAATCACCCTGTTGACTATGTTACATCTCACATTCCAGGCTTGTAAATAAGTAAGGTAAGTATAAAAGATACTGCTCTCAAATTTTTTTTAGACTTCTTTATGCACCTGCACCGTACATGACAAGAGTCGTGAGCAATCTGTTGTTTATGGGGTGCCCTAGGGCAGCATTCTGGGCACCAGTCTCTTTCTAATATATATTAATGACCTTGTCAACTGTCCTTAAAAAATTATAAGATGTTGAGTCACATGTCACTTAAAATTTCATGGAGATACTTGGGACAAAGTTAGGCTGCTGGCTGAGACTGGACTTCACAGTGGGTTGTAACTTCACATAAATGACTGGGTTCCTGGCTCAGGCAAAGTTTTCTTACATTAAACACGTCTAAATCGAAATACTTATGATGAAATTGAAAGCGAATCTGGCTAAATTAAAACAGAGGTTATACTCCTGCGCTTTTTCAAGCTCATTATCTTGAACCTGTTCATGCACCATCATCGAAAAAAATAATTAAATCAATATCAAATATCTTGGAGTAATATTAAACGAAATTATTATATAGCAAAGCCACATTAATCTCACTGCGTCTAGTAGGAAGAAACTTAAATGGGTATTAAAGAAACATAAATATGTTACAGGTTTCGATATCCTGCGGAACATTTACTTATTTCTAGCTTGATCAATCATAAGTTGTTGCATCTGCTAATTTAAGAAAGAGCTCAAGGGTCCCCGTTTGAAGCTATGACAATTATCCCTTACATGTTCCCAACCAGATTGATCTACGAGAGGTGTAACGTCTACAGCAAGACAAATATGCGTCCGCCATATACTAATAAAGCAACAATCTAATAAAAAATACCGGAATAAACAAAGTATAGTTAGCGTTTGTAAACCTCCAAAATTCTCCATTGCTTTTGTAAAAGGACAGCATACACACCTCTTTAAATAAATTGACAACAGAATAAATGAAAAAGTTGCTTTTTATCCACTATCACTCAGGCAGTCAAAAGTCAACGTGAGCAATTGGTTGCTAACCCTTAAATGTGACAAAACTGAGTCTTTATTGTACGACTATACATATATACTTTAACCCACATTTACAGATTAACACGTGTAATTAGTTTAAAAATATTTATTTGTTATATAGTTAACATTAAATTTGTAATTTAAATTCATTTAAGGAGGGCACTGACCTCAGCAACACAGTTGTTAAATCTAATATCAGGGACTTCAATATTATTTTATTATTTATCTTGTTTCAAATATAAATCGATATATTGAATCCATTCGGATTCAATGAAATAATTGAAACAAAAAAAAAGCTGACAGATGTAAAAAAATATACCAGATAAACATAAAATCGTAGCGCCAAATGTTCAATTTATAAATAGGAATAGGAATCGTTTCAAAACTAAAAAAACGTCTCATTTAATTAAATACACAATTCATAACATGTATATATTTTGAGAGGCTTTAATTTAACAAAACAAATGTATTAGTAGGAGTTTTATATAAAGCACTACTGTTGGCAGTCGTCCAGTTTACAATGACCTCTTCCGTATTAATTTAGGGGGAGGACTAAATAGCAGACCGTAGGCTACCATTTAATACCCACAACGAAAAAGAAATTGTGTGCCTGTTTATATGTCTAGGTTAATTTTCGGTTTGGGTAGCAAATTTAACTTGAATTTTCACTAGCAGTTAGCACATTTTAGGGATTAATTGATACTATTTTTATTTTATCATTAAGCATTCAAGCAAAAACAGAACCTTTGAAAATAAGAAAAAAATTAAACCATAATCCACTTTCATGTATATTTTGATATAAAATATAGTGAGACGAAGGTTCTTGATCTCTCATATCATACATATTTATTATTTACTTCTTTACCTTCAAACATATATGTTGGCCGTGTGAGACCGGCAGACCATCCTTCTGTACCAGGTACCGTAAGGGGCGACTGAAGAACCGGAACCGACATATGGCGGTATATCCATTCGAACCAGTGTGTCTGAAATACAACAGGGCAAGAATGGGCAGCAGCATTAACGTCGCAAAGCAACGCTCTGCGATTGCCACCCAGATTTGCGATTGCCCAGTGTGTCAATCATGGGCAAAACACCCCTTTTGCGAAGACGCCTATATCTTACAGTGGACGTTTTATGGATGCTGTGATGACGATGATGATATGCAGAACAAAATTGCCCTGATTTAAGAACACTCACTCCGAATAAAGGTCGCAAACCAAATCCGATTCAACTTTATGTTGCCTGCTCGAGGTTGTTTGCACAACAGTCGAGCCCGGATTGTTTGAAACGCGCGCAACTACGGCGTCTCGTTCAAAAATGCATGTCTCCAGTTAATAAGTTACGTGACTTGGCTCGGCAGCCATCTTTTATTCACGGATAACCTACTCGACTCGGCTACGGCTCGGTGTTCACGAAATTTCTTCTGGGGCTTAATGCCTATGAGAGATATGGTTGGGTCTCTACCCTTGTTTAGGTTAGGTACTTTAGCTTCATGGTTTTCAACCTATTTTCGTAGATCACAACTACTTGTTCTAGGTAACTTCAAAATGTAGTGTCATCATATTATCGTCATAGCAGCCGTAATACGTCCACTGCTGGACAATGGCCTCCCCATAAAAGGGGGCAATAAACAATTCATAACATATACGTATACTAGCTCTGTGTAAACATTTTTTTGGATTTCCATTTCCAGTATAACTGATGAAAAATGATTACGCTTTTCTAAAAAGTCTGTTTAGATTCATGATCTGATCCTCGATATGGGATCAAAGTTGTCCAAAAGCCAGTCATAATTATGCCTCAATCGCACACCCATTTCCCGCCTAAATCAACGGTTTCAGTACCAATTCTTGGCTTTTTGTGTCTAAACAACGTCATGTCACGTCAGTGTCTGGATAGGTAGTATTACTTATTCAGATAACTGACACGTGCTTCTGATCCTAATCGAGGCAGAGGCAAATTTTTTAAATGTATTCTTTATCATTTTTTCTTTATTTTGCAACAGCTTACTTTACTGCAATCGCCATCATACATTGAGGTACTTACCAAGACCATTTATACTTATAATCAAACGTGTTGTAAGTAATTCCAGATTGATCTGAGTACTGCTGCACCACTCCAGGGATGCTCAACTAAATTATTCATACCGCGAGGATCGTTTATTAATATATAAGTTAAGCTGACAAACAAGATACGGTCCGCGACATACAAAACATTACAACTGCTTTAAACGCTCGTATTATTGCAAAAATATCACTAGCGCGTTGCCAAACCTGTGACTTGAAGATGTAATGTCACATTATCGAGTAATTTCACTGTCCCTTTACACTTTAAATACAGTAATGTAAATACAGCTGTGTGGTGGTAGAAATAGGAGAAGAAGCAACGCAGAAGACCTAGGTACCTGATGAGTTTTATCTCTGGTAAACGGAGTATTTGATTACAGCATAAGATTGAAATACAGTAATCCAGTTTGCTATTTCTCTTGTAGAATATTCTATGTCACTTATAATTACAATTCTTGCTCGTATAACTCTACTTTACTTTAACGAATTAAATTTGCATATTTTCAATCGGTTTTCTCTGAAAAATATATAGTAAAAGCCATTTAAATTGAAGGTTATACAAATAAATGTCAGTTTTCATTAATTTTTTACGGAATCATAATTTGATTTTGATTTTAAGTTTACATTTTGAAGTAAACAAATATACCTATCTAGAGATGTGTTTGCGGGTATAGAAAATATAATATAAAATAAGGTTTCACCCGCGTTAAGTTGTAGAACTTTCATATTAATTTTGCACCATATTATTATTGCATGCTTAAGGCATGATTTTCGTGTGACACGTGTTACATGATTTTCAATGAAGAACCAACCTTTATATTGAATTTTGTTCGCTAACATCAAAAACAGCAGAGTTTAATACTAACTTTGCATTCTTTATTTTACCCATTTAAGGGAAAATTTTTCAAATTTTTCGACCTCAGAAAAGCTCTGTTAGAATGCGATATAAATTGAACTTCCCACAAACGGAATCGCGGGTGGGTGGCTATTGACTATAAACTGTCGCCAATTTGTTAATTTGTAATGATAATATTCACAAATGACAAACATGTATTGTGGTGAGCGCTGTCCGGTGTGGGTGGACCATGATAATATAATAATACAAATGGCTCGGCAAAGTTTACAAACGCATCTAATCACACGTTATGTATTGTAATTTGTACCGCGCCATTTGCGGTGGCGATTAAACAAACTTTATATCGGGCGGATGCTGGTAACAAATATTTATTAACATTGTTTATTTATTCAATTATCAAAATAGTCAAACTAGTTTTAGAGAGAGTAACGATCGGAGTCTCTCTGCGCTATTGAATCAGGAATGAGGAGATCCGTATAGGCAACAAAGTAACCAATGTAGCCAGTTGAATTATCAAATTGAAGTGGCAGTGGGAAGGCCACTTAGCACCGATAGCCGATGGCACTGTAAGGTTATGGGATTAAGACCACGTACGTAGCGTAAGAGTACGCTACCAAGTACAACGTATTATTTATATAAGGTAGAAATTTGCCCATAATAGCCGTGCTGAGCAAACGTGTTGGTAATCTCAGAGTACAACACTCGTGACGGGGATGCTGCTGCCCATCCCACCTTGTGCATTTAAGCTGCACGATTTCGAATTCCACCGGAAGTCAGTAGACTTCCAATGGCTGGTATGATTATGGCGATGATTTATAAGCCCTTTGAAAGGACCATATTGAACAGTATTCATATAAATGGTACTTCCAACTAAAATTACCGATGACCTTGATGTTATAGGAGTCATTTAAACAAAATACGTATAGAGTAACATATTTAAAAATTACTCTGCAGGCACCGGTCGGTTCCTAAAACTAAGTTTATAGCAGGTTCATTACACGAGCTGCCAGAAAAGAACCTGCAAGACTGACTATTATTGATAAACGTTCCACTAACAAGGCCGGTGTTATTGGATTTTTATCGGCGTCACCGCTAACAGAACATTGTTACAAAAATAGTAGTTAAAGTAACTCGATTTTATACCGTTTTATCGTTTATCATAACAGTTTTATCATCCAGTGAGTTAGCACTCAATATAGCTTTAGTCATACTCCTATTATATATTCTCTTTATTAAAATGATTCCCATCTTTTCTCACTCTTCCACATTTATAAAGGTATATTAATACATTATGAATATGTGACATAGGTCTCCTCAAAGAAGGTGGATTCTGACAAATGGCAGTGTTCACACTTCCGTGTTGCGCTTTAAAAGGGTAAGAAAGGCCGTGATATTACTCTTAGAAATTAGTCAAAATTCGAATGATGGTTGGTTCCACATGAAAGATTTAATATTTTAAAAATGTAAATAAAAATAAAAATAAATCCCCAACATCACATGTCATACATCATACATTGACTTAATTCTGTGATAAGTCGCTTAAATTATTTGTGTTATGAACATCAGACAACAGAGGAATCCATATGCAAGGTGGATTTTTTACAAGGTGTGAACTTGTTAGCTATGAAGTAATCTAATACGCGAATAACTGTACTTTACTCGTGTAGTGTGTAGTAAATTTCAGCCTTCCCTAAAGCCACACTCGATGCCGTGGAGAGCTGGCCGACTAAAATAGTATCTAATATTAATAGATTGGAGCATTCCCTGTATCAGTCGTAAGAGGCAACTATCGATAGCTACCGATAGCTGCCAGTATATTCCTACAAAATTACATATAAGAAACCAATTTTACTAGTAAATCTTGTAGTGTTAGATTAAATAATGATTTAAGTTTAATTTCAAGTACTCTACCGTCATTTTTTAAAGTCCTAAGTACCGACAGAGTAGAATGGTATCTCAATTTCTACCAGTTGTTAAGAAGAAGCTTACTTAAAGAAGCTCATATTATCATATTGATATCACAAACGCGTCGACAACCTTGTGACCTGAAGATAATATATTACTTTACCCAGTAATTTCACTGCCTCTCAACCATCAATTTTGGCGGTATGAGGTTATACCTTCTGTAAATGTTTCTTTAGGAAATTGATGATAGATAACAAAGTGGACTTATAGTCGATTATCGAAATCCCATCCGGAGTGAGTGGGAAGATCCGAGGGAGCGTCATGGATGCCGCCCGGAATATAAATGAACTCATGTTATTACTCGCTGATCTAGTGGTTACAACGCGTAGCTGATAACCGTGAAAGCTCTGGTTCGAGTCCAGGATCAAGTGAACTTATACCAGGTATTAAACTGATTGAGAAGAATCAAAAATGAGCAAAAAGATAAACATAAAATCATAAGGAACTGATGGATTAGATTAGTTGTTACAATAGTGGCTTTTGTGAATATAATATGAAATCAGAGATTGTGTCTGAACGTTATTCCAATATAATATTTTCTAACATATATGCATTCACTACTCATGATAAAACTTATTTTTAACGGCTTTAAATTGACACCACCTTGCTGCAACAGTTGCAAGCTTTGAAAAAGCTAACCGAAATCATCATGATCATTCATCATACAGCCACCGGAAGTGCAGTGTGTCCACAGGACACAGGCCTTCCCAAGAAAGGGGGAACCCTGCCGATACTTGTTGCGGTAAGCAAGCTTGTTGGCAATCGCAGAGCGCAGCTTTCGTGACACGGATGCTGCTGCCCTTCCTCACCCTATGCATTTGAGCTACACTGTCTCGGGTGGATATACCGCCATCTGTCGGTTCTGGTACCTTAGTCGCCTCTTACGACACCTGATACAAAAAACCCTCTGCACCAACCGAAATGTCGAACTAAAAGTGTGAAAAGATATCAAAACCGCATTTAAAAGCCGTTTTGTTTTTTCAATTCTAAAAATATCATTTGCTTTAGAAAAGGATGAAATAAACCATAATATAATAAGACTGTAGTTTGCACTTGATTCTGATTTTATAGTGTTATATCTTTCAATAATATGATTTTAGGTACATTTTACATTTGGTAGCGTACGTTCTTCCAAAAGACAACCTTAAGTGTTATACAACATTCTATATCGAACTCCATTGAAACTTTTCCAGGGCACTAGTACCCTTTAAAATTACCAATTTCAACAATAACAATTTTTCAACTAAGCCATTAAAGCGGTAATACTAGCAGTAACTGCGACTTCATCCGCGTGGAAGAGTTACTTTAGGTAGTTTAGTAGTTATGAAGAATAAACTATCCGACAATGAAAAAAATTTCAAATCGGACGCGCGTTTAAACAAATAAACAAACTCTTCAGCTTAATAATATTAGAATAGATTAATTAATACGATTTCCTTAGCAAATAAACCTTTGGTTAATTGACTGTGTCGTAGGGTATCTCAGAGTAAAATAGTACCTCCTGTACTGGAACCGGTAGATTATAAAGGGATGGGTTCCCCATGGCAAAGCTACGCCCTGCGATTGCCACTTCATTTGCCAAGCGCGATAATTATGGGCGAAACCCCCATTTTCATAGGAAGGCTATATTCAGCACTAGACGTTTAACGGTTGCCATAATGATGATGGTAAAACTTTGGTGTTCAAGCATAAGAAGCAGTTACTTTTGATCCTAAGTACCAGTACTAATGACCCTTAATAGATGATTTGGCGTATGGATATCAGACAACAGAGGAATTACAGAGAGAGTAAAGAAGATGCTCGACTAAATAGAGTTGGGTTTTAGAAAATTATTTCTAATTGCTTGCTTTTTAATGTTTATTATGATAAAATTATACATTTTACGTTTAATTGGTCTAGATAGAACCCAAAACATAATATATATTGGCTTAGAACCTATATAAAAACCAACTAGGTTTTGACGGACCTGATAGCGCAAATGATAATGATCCTGTCTTGTGTGCCAAGAGATGTTGTTTCGCCCCCTACTAAAGACAAATGTTTGTAAATAAAATATTTATTGAAGTTTTATATTTGTGTTTCTTTTGTTGTCTGATGTTTTACCATTACCCAAGTTCTTCAAGGTACATATCTCGAAATCTAGGATAATGTATGAGATGTTGTTTGATTTAAAAATAAAGTAATTATATTGTATACAACAGTAGTTCCACAATATCTTAATATATAAAAATTACGTACCAAAGTTATTTTCCAGTATCAACTTCTACTCTACTGCACTATGTAGTGTATCATCATAGCCATAAAATGTCCACTGTTGGGAATAGGCTTCCCTATAGGGGGATTTTTGCCCTTATTGGGCAGGCGTGGTAGCAATGATGGATATACCGCCACCAGTCGTTTCTGGTACCTTAGTCGCCTCTTATGTACTTTAGTATAGAGGGAGGTACTATTCTACTCTGCCGGTACCCCACGGCTTATACGGCATACAGTGCATAGTTTGATTAAGCTTAAAATATAGGATTGTTTATATATCAATTTATAATTGCAACATTTTTTTGCACGACACGTTTGAAGCGTCAGCTAGTGATATATAAAACTAAGTATGAGTGGTAAGGTAAATACGAAAATAATAGAAAATAGCACTTAATAGTCTGTTAAAGAAATGTAATTTTTCGTAATTTTGTTTACACAGTTTCAAGATGGCATACATTTTCTTAATGATGATAACACCATGTTAAATATTCCTCAAGATTGTGGGTTTAGCAGGATGTGAATCAAGACAAGGCATGCGTAGTCAGAGTTCCTGGGTCGTTTTGGTTTAATATGGGGTAAGGCGGGTCACACCATAAAGTGAGTTGAAGAATAGCAGGCAAAGAATACGGAGCACTGTTGCGGTACACAATAGCATCCAGTTCATCCAGTACTTTCACTTTCGATAACGGTGGTTCGGTTTCACATACCGTCGCTTCGAGCTTCACTGGGTTCACGCAGATCTGCAATTGCAAGGGTTCATTACTTGATATCTTGTGATAATTTCTCAAGTAAACTTTTATTTTTTTAGCATTATAACAGACATATTACTTCCTAGATATTTGCAAAACATAACTTTATAGCGGAAGTGTTGCTGCCCTTCCTTGCTCATTTCTAAAGCTTATTATAGTGTTAAAGACTATATTAATGATAAATCTGCCTGGGATTTAATTGTTCTAACCTAGTTTTAAGGCAACAGTTTATTAACGACGACGCCGGTAGGGGTTTCATTAACACTAACTATTTACAGTCAATAGAACTTATACCGCCACCAGTTTTTCCTGCAGGTTCCTTTCTGGTGGCTCGTGTAATGATCCTGCATCAAATATTAATTAATGTAGAAGCTCGTATCGATCTACTGGTACCAGACGGATCTTAAAACTAAAATTCCATCGTAGATCTAATCTAAATGTTAGATATCTCTTATGATCCCGTCGGGTCATCAGGGTCATCAGTATTATGAATAAAATACAATTTAGTACTTCATTTTTCTAAATTAAAAATGTAGATTTTATTATCTTTGACGATTCGAAAGTGCTTGTAATGAATTATACAAAATGGGGTGAAAGCTTTTTAAAAGGATTTTTTGTATTTAATATATTATCTTACCTTCTTTGCTTGGACAACGGTCTGTGGGACATATACCAGGAATGGATTTTGTCTATATGGTCTAGGAGCTACACCACCTTTGTCTAAAAAATAATTGTAGTATTAGACAAGTTTATCAACTTTTAGTCTTAGTATGGACCTCTATCCTATAGATTTAGAAATATTCAGATATCTATATCAATTAAATTAAGAACTGCATTCATAATCAACAGCTAAGATTTGTAGGAGGTAAATATTTATATTTTTTTCTGCAGCTGCAGCATAGGTTTAATTAATGGAAAGCCATAATAACCACGCTTAACAGCAGTGGTGGCTTTTTTAAATATATTATAAAGTTCGCAAACAAGCATTCGGCCCGTTTGATCGTAAACTTGTCATCACCACAAAGATATCACTAGCGTGTCGCTAACCCCATGAGCTGAAGATACTATTTTACATTTACCTAGTAATTTCACTGCCTCTCTCACCTTTCAAACCACTATGTGAAAACAGCTATACTATTATTGAGCGGCTAAAATAGGTGAAAGCTCATGCTAATCTCATCCAGCTATTCTCATCGTTGAGTATACTTTTGTAATGGAGATGATAATGATTATCCTCGTACTGCTGAAGTCAGACCACGCCTTTCCTCGCTGTTTATCAGTTCAAGTACTAAAGTCCTTTTATGACACCCGAGACTAGATTACTCTACTCTGTGGTATCCTTCACCTTTTAATTATCAATAAAGAAAGTATTAAGTCTGTCCTCGCTCATGGTCCTCGTCTGTTTATCGTTATATCAGCTGCAAGGAGACCACTGTTGGACAAAGGCCTCAACATTAAGCCGTTAAGCAGGTGTGGGAGCAATCGCAGAGCGTAGGTTTGCGACGGGTATGCTGCTTCCCATCATAATGTTGACATATGAATTACATTGTCTATATAATTCATGAGTGTTACCATTAGGTAATGGCGCAAATGGTGGTGAACCTATTTTGTGAATCAAGGGCAATGAGTTTGATACCGAACTAAGGCAAACATTTATATTTAAGTATTATATTTGTGATTCCTCTGCTATCTTGGAGTTAGTTCAATGTTAGAGACGGTGAGTGAATTTTAAAGATCACCCTGGGTCATAAACACTACACTCACCGTAAACATCATAAGAACAAAATTCAGCGCAGGCGACAGCGAGCAGCGCAAACAATATGACCCGCCGGAACATGTTCAATGTTGTGGTAGAAATAATACGAAATTCTCACGTGCACATTCACTTTTATAGAGATTCGTAGAGGCATGTCTAATTTCACATTAAAATTGTTACTCGGTCTTTATAAATTTGTCACAGATTAACGTTTATAAAATCATATCAATAAAATTGAATTAGTGAAGGTATTATATTCATTTATTTACTTGACAAACTTGATTGCTCAAAAAAGAGCTCCAACGGACATGACATTGACAACTGATATTATCTCCTAATCAATCATTACGCGAAAACAAATAATGCGGTGGTGCAAAATATATCTATATATAAAACTAGCTGTCCGCTTCGACTTTGTCCGGAATAAATAAATTGTAAATTAAATATACTGCTACTTTAATTTGAGATAAACTATCCTATGTTTCAATTTGAACTAATTTGCACTTAGTGAGCAATATTTGATCTAAATCAATTCAAAAGTCTAGGTGTTCATCCTGACAAACAACTTCCTTTTTGAAAATTCACCGGATATAAAATTGGTACACTATGTTTGTGTAAAACTTTGCTATTTATGAAGTTATTCAAATGAAATTCAGTATGAATTGATAGTCTCGAAACACGTGTAAAATATGTTTTTGACAATCATTCTTTATGGGAGTAAAAGGTATATAAATAAGACAGAAGTTATCTTTTGTTCAGCAAAATAATAGCCGAATTTATCATTTAATTTAACAGCTCATTAGCTTTAAAACGGTCCCAACCGTATAGAGCATCTTACCACGTCTTGCGGTGATATTTCTGGTATCAAAAATAGTCTATACGTTCTCAAATTCAACATTGCTTCACCGTTTATACTTTTGAAGCTTTACGAACTAACAGTTGTGTTCGTGCTTTGAAGTATTTAATGTTAATTTAATCTGGAGTGATCAGGTTAATGTCACAATAAACTAAACATAATGTCAACAAAAATGTAAACGTGTATGTGAAATGTACAATGCGAAAGTGTATATGGTCTGCATACGCATATTTGTCGAGTTAGTCATTTAAAAAAATATATTATTTTTTGTTATGGCACTAAATATGAAATATCAAGCCTAAATAAACGCCATCAGGTAGCAGCAGAGTAGAATAATAACTGTGTCAGGTATCGTAAGAGGCGAATGAGGTATCAAAACCGGCAAATGGCGGCGTTTTTACACATAAAATAATTCGTATGTATTATTCATTCATCATTACAGCTATTAGAAGTTTACTGCTGGACATTGGGCTCCCAAAGAAAGGGGGAATTTTGCCCATAATTGTCGCGATTAACTAGCGTTGTTTACAATGGCAGATTTCAGGTTTTGTGACGTTGATGCTGCTGCCCATCCCCACCTTATGTATTTTAGCTATACTGTCTCGGATGGATATAACGCTATTTGTCGGTTCTGGTACCTTAGTCGCCTCTTGCGACACCTGGTAAGGAGGGAGGTACTATTCAACTCTGCCGGTACCTCACAGCAAGAAATTATTTTATTTATTTTAATTAAAAATTCTAGTATTTGAGCCCTTCACTGAAGATAAGATATAAGTGTCTATTTTTTTAGCTAAAACACCTGCATGAAACATTAAACTTTTAGTGTAATAACGAACTTAAATGCACCTCTGATGTATCAGTATAAGTGCAACGAACGTTAATTTCCAACTCTCTCAAGGTAATGTTTTATTTAAAGTGTTTTTCTTCGTTAATAAACCTAAATTGTAAGCTTTATTTATTTTTATCACTTATAAATCAAATTACTTTACAACTATATAAGTATTACATTTTATTGACTATATAAGTATTACATTGATCTATATAAGTTTGACATTGATCAAGCAAACACCTTTAAATTAACAATTAATTCTTTTTAAAATATGCATAAAATAACCACCCGTAGCATGGCTGCAGGTCACAAAGAAGAGTCCAAACAAGATATATTACGATAACTGGGCCTAAGTAATCAAAGAGTTTGATTTAACAACTATATAAGGCAAAAGAGGATAATAAGGATGAGATCTTGGAAGCATTAGACAAAATTTGCTATTAAAAAAAATATCCATACGAAATTTATTTATTCATTCTCTTTTCTTACGTCTTATCTCTTCTTGACTTTTTTATTGGGAGCCAAGAAACCAATCCAACTGATAATTTGATATAATTTGATTGTTAAAAAAAATTAGATCAAACTCTTAAGAACTAGTAAGTGTGTATAAATCACTCTCCGCTCAGAGTTCAAAGTATTATGAGTACCGTGGAAAATCGATCGTGGATTTATTGATTCGATTTACATGCATGAAACTTATGGAAGTACATTTTGAATATAAATGCCATTTTTTATATAACCATAATTATTGAATACAAAACATGATTACATACTTACAGAACGGTTCTGGTAACTCATAATTTTACAATAACTGATAATTTAAATATGTTATCATGCATCATACTAACAACACAAAAGTGACCAAAATTTTATGTAATTTTGAATAAAATCATTCGTTAGACGTCTGTGCTGATACAGTAAAACTTTAATTCAATATGTTTCAAAAGTTGATCTCTTAAGTGCCCCTAAAACAAGTAGTATCATCATCATCATCATTATATCATCCACAAGACGTCAACTGTTGGATATAGGCCTCCCCAAGTAATCTCCAATAGGGTCGGTTGTATGCGGCTTGTGACCAGCGCGATCCTGCGGTTTTAGTCAGATCGTCTGTCCATCTTGCGGGTGGACATCCTATGCTGCGCTTGCCGGTACGTGGTCTCCACTCCAGAACCTTATGACTCCATCAGCTATCGGTTCTGCTTACCAAATACTCTGCCCACTGCCACTTCAACTTACTAATCCGCCGGGCATTGTCGGTAACTTTGGTTCTGTTACAAATCCCCTCATTCCTGATTCGATCGCGCAAAGAAACTCCAAGCATTGCCCTCTTTGCCAATCGCAGAGCGTAGCTTCATAACGGGGATGCTATTGCCCATTCCCGTCATGTTTAATTTATGTTACGCGGTATTGGATGGAAATACCGCCATCTATCGGTTCCGGTACCTCAGTCGCCTCTTACGACACCTGGTACATAGAGAGGCACTATTCTATTCTCCAATTATCTACCAAAAAGCAACCTGGTTGTGCACATTTCCTTTAGGGAAGTTTTGTTACTGCGAACTCTTTAAATGTGAAAAGAGTACACTGCTAAGATTTTTCATAGAGGCTACCTCTATATAGGGTTTAAAAAAAACGAAAAATAACTTTTGAAAAATCGGCAGCGAGCATGTGATACCACTGGTGTACCACTTGTAGGTAGGGGAGGGTCGTTTGCATGTTTGCCACTATTGTGGTATAAAAAAATGTCTGAAAAATCCAGTTTCAAATATAACTTATTCTTTACTCAAAGATACTCCAGTATAAAGAAGAATGGCAATAATAGATTTAAATAAACCACTGTCATATTTACAAAATGTAGTGTGTTTATCAGTTTTTCACGCTTTGCCTCGAAGAACATAACTCCTATAATTTATCATCCCTAAAAATTTCCGAGGGTAGAACTTCATGCGGTTTGACTTACGGCCGGTTGCTAGCACCTGATAAATTTGAATACTACCAGACTGCATATACATCTGCAGACAAAATGTATATATATAAATATTTATGCTTTAAAGCAATACCAAACCTAAAAATAGAGAAATCAGTTGAGCCCTTTCCAAAATCTTTCTAGTTTTAAGTATCAAAGTTTTAGCACCTACGACTTGTGGAAATAAAGAAGATGCACACATCTCATACATTGACCTGGCTTCGTGGTAAGTCGTTTAAAGCACTTGTGTTCCAATCATCAGAAAACAGAGGAATCACAAATATAATACTTAAATACATATTTTTAACACCCAGACAAACACAAATATCGTCATATAAATATTTGTCCTCGGTGGGGATCGAACCCACGACCCCTGGCGTATAAGATAGGGTCACCACCATCTGCGCCATCGGGCCCGTCAAATTTTGAATATTAGGTACATTAGAAATCTGCATTGCCTATTACTATTTACTGAAATATGCGTACCAACAGAATTTACAACAAATGAGTGTATCATTAGCAAGTAATATTATCGATGTATAAAATATTAGCAAATTACTGACAATGCTTTTATGCGAATGAATTTGAGTTAACATCATTCATCATTATATTATTAATTTGTTTTTACAAATTATACATATTATAAATTTGTAACGGGTGATGGTTTTCAGTGAGTAATATTGTTAATAATCAGATACGCTTTTTGTTATCGTGTATCGACCACGTCAATTCCGAACATTATTCGTAGTCTCCACTAACTTGTCCTTGAGGTTGGATAGATTTGTGATACTGAACTAAACCGCTGAAAGTATTTGAGAAATTGTTATTTTAGAGCGAACATACATATATATATATATATCTTCAGACATTGTCAAATCATATATTAAATATGTTTCATAAAGGTACTAAATCCGAAATTTATACCTCTTCATCTCGTATCTGTAGATGGTAGTGATCCTGTCTTGTGCGCCAAAGGTAGTGAGTTCGATCCCCGCCCAGGACAAACATTTAAATGATGATGTTTATGTTTTTTTCTGTGCCTAGGTGTTGAATATATGTATTTGAGTAGTATATTTGTGATTCCTCTGTTGTCTGATGTCCGTAACTCAAGTGTTTTAAGCAACTTATCATGGAATCAGGTATGAAAATTTGTTATTTTGGGGAAAAATTAAAGTTTTGGAGGCTCTCATTCGTTTTTGACTGAGGTCTGGAATCAAGTTGATTTAAATGATTTATGTACAGAATAGGATAGTACCTACCCTACCAGGTGTCAGAGGGGATGCGGCCGTGTAACAGTGTAAAAAATTCAACAAGGCAGTAATGAGCAGAGCATTCCCGTCACGCTGCTACGCACTGTGATTGTCACCACGCTTGCTCAACGCGGCAATTATTGGCAAATTCCCCATTTCTTGGAAAAACCTATGTCCGGCAGTAGACGCTTTTTTTAAGGTAAATTACAGATTCCATACATTGACCTGACTCCGTGGTATGTCGCTTGAAACATTTGTGTTACAGATACCAGATGACAAAGGAAACACAAATATAATACTTAAATACATATTTTTAACACCCAGACACAGGAAAAGCAAAGAGAACATCACATAAATATTTTTCCTGGGTGGGGATCGAACACACTACCTTTGGCTCACTACCATCTACACCATCGAGGCTGTCAAAGTTCGCTTTACAGCTCCTATGATGATTTCTGCTATTTGCTCTGATGATTTATTAAATAAAATAAACGAAAAAATAACGCCATTGAATTAGAATTGTACCGCACACGGCGTAGGTATGTGGTATTCATAAATGATTCTCTCGACGACGTAATATTTGAGATCCTTCCTGTAACTCTGAACGGCATTAATTCAAAGGAAAATACGATTTCAACTTCACTAGTTTTAGGGCACCTTCACCAGACCGTTCTATTTTAGAGGAGCATATGTTGTCGCCACTTGAAAACATAGACATGCCAACGGCTGTCGGTTCTTTTCCTTGTTTGCCCCACCTACTGCCAGGTCGGCTATGGTCGATATCGATGACGTTTCTTTTTCTTTTAAATTATAGTTTCTAAACTCTGGATGTGTTGTACAAATATTTAAAATACGAAAAGTATCACAATATAGTAATAAAATTCCATTTTGTTCCTTTTACAATCACTTGTTTTCAAGACAAACGATAAATTTCTACTGTCGTAAAGTCATTTGAAAGAAAAATGCTATACACACTTGAATTAAATAAAGATATCTTACAAAATAATCCCGCATGGATTTTGCAACAATGAGTGATAATTCGATGAGCCCTATCGAAAACTCGTTGGACATTAACTGAAAATGGGACGAACTGTATCTCAAAGCTTCCCGAGGGATATAAGGGTAAGGATGAAAAGAGGCTTTACTTAAGCGAGACGTCGATATATTCTGTGATTTGACATTTAGCTGTGGACCTTGGAAACAATTATTGTAATTAATTTAACAGCCTACAGAAATAGTAACCAAGAATCGATGTTTTATAAGTCAGTATCTTTTTTTAAGAGCAACATGTTATCTGTAAATAAAATTGATACTAAATGAAAACTGATGGCGTTTGTAAAGTTATGGAGATCGCACAGGCGCACATTTGGCGTCCACTCACAGCGTGGAGAGAGTGGGGGGGAGTCCATAATCTTATCATTTCAATTTCAGGGTGCTTTTTCTTTCTTTCGTATTTGATAGGATGGGCGTAACTTCTTTATTCATTTTTATTAATTACTGTAGCCAAATGTATATCACCAGAAGTTTTGTCAAGGTCGTTCCAGTTATTTTTGAGGTAGCGATACAAACGGATAGAGAGACAGTTACAATTTCAATATCTGTTTTTTTTCATCGTTTACCTTGTCGTGTGTATTTCTTACAAAACCACGTTTTTTTAAAATTATTTTCATGATCTTAACTTATAGTATACACATATCTGTAGAGAATCTCTATGGACCAAGCTAACTCCATTTGCGTGTCATTTTTCTTTATTAATTCAACGCAGGTAGTACAAAACAATACTGTAGAAATCTGTACTTGGTTTTTCTAGAAAACACTCCATCACTTACATCTCTTATAAAGCAACATACCGGCGTAGCCTTTGAAACAAAGGTGATTTTTACACACTAAAAGCTATTTTTGTGTTTTGGTGTATGTGAAACGGGACCAACAGTACTTATTATATACTATATGATGCATTTAATAAAGACTGTTAATTTTAAATTAGAAACATACACTGT
>JACJUM010003174.1:17560105-17592362 GCA_020976665.1 Heortia vitessoides | reverse complement strand
AATGATTAATTTACATTGCAATGTTAATTTAAACATAATGAAATAGACAAAACGCAACGATATTTATAACTAGGCTCATAATGGCAGACAGAATAAATAATTATCCCACGCGGGCTTCAAATGAAAACAGGTGAAAATTTTCAACTTTGTTTCATTTTATAAGCTTTATTCAGTAAATAAATCTCTCAAAATTATATGATATATATATATGTCGTAAAATTGTAATATAGAAATTCTGTTAATTTTAGTTGCAGTTATATCATCGCTTATGAAGAATTAACATCATTCACTGCTGGACATAGAGGAGGCTCTTATTTATTATATTTTAGAGGTTAAGTTGCGTTGGCTAATAAGTAAGAGACCAGAAGCATGGAACAGGAGCGTGATGGTGCTGTTCTTTAAGGTGACAACACTTTGTTGAAGAATAACCACCCTATCTTGTATCTGAAGGTTTTTAGCTGTTTTCTATGGTCATTACAAACTGTATCGAATATAGGTTTCATGACTTCCAATCTTCCAAATAAGCCGGTTTCCGAAAAGGTTACAGTACTATAGACCACATATTTACGCTGAGGCAAGGTATGCAGAAGACAGGCCATTATGCTTGGCGTGTGTGGACTATGAGAAAACCATTAATTCGGTTGAAAATGGGCTTTGCTTGAATCTTTTCAGCAGTGCCATATTGACTATCGGTACACCGAAGTATTGAAGTGTTTGTATGACAGTACCACTATGTAGGTCCGAGTACAGGAGCACAGTGTAAAGGCCATTTCCTCACAAAAACGTTGTTAGACCCCTATCTGACACCCCTTTGACGTCTTCCTAGGAGTCATATCTCAGAAAATGTGAACCGCCGTTAAGCTGCTTGAATGGCAAGGATTCGGCATCAACATTTACGGCGAATACATCACTCACCTTCCATTTGCCGACGACATTGTGGTGATTACAGAATTGATCGAAGATTTAAGCACGATGCTCGAAGACTCAATCGAGTTTCTCAACAGGTGGGTCTCATAATGAACATGGATAAGACTAAACTAATGTGTAACGCCCGTGTTGTACCCACCCCAGTTTTAGTTGAGAGCTCGCTTCTGGAAGTTGTTGACTTGTATGTACCTAGGACAAACAGCCCAATTAGGTAAGTCCAACTCCAAGAAAGAAGTCAATCGCCTAATCCAACTTGGCTGGGCAGCGTTGGAAAACTGTGAAACATCTACTCGTCCGAAATACTCAAATCGCAACTTTTCGACCTATATGTGTTACCAGCGTTGACCTACGGCAGTGAAACGTGGTCTGTTACTATTGGCCTTATTGGTCAACTGAAAGTAGCTCAATGGGCTATCGAGAGCATAACGTTCACCGCTGAATATAGGCCTCCCCCAGAAAGGGGGAATATTGCGCATAATTTTCGCACCGCACAAGCGTCTTGGCAATCGCAAAGCGCAGCTTGGCGACGGAGATGCTTCAGCCTATTCCCGCCCTGTTACATTTGAGCTACGCTGTTTTGGATGGATATCGTCAGTTACTTTTTACGATACGTGGTACAAGGAAGGTATTAATCTACCCTGCCTGTACCCCACGGAAAGATTCTAGACACACTTAATATTTTCATTTACATACTGACTATGTATTATCATATTTTTTTAATGTTTTCTTTCAGTCACTTTTTTGAGTCATTTTATGAACGCACAAATAGCCCTCTTTATCAGCACAAATATAAAATTTACTTCAGCAATGCTACCCCACATTAATAACACTGTGAATATAACTAAAATAAACTAGGTAATCTGTGTCTAAGTCTGTTAATTGACGAATTTAGTAAAAGCAGCAGAACTAAGTTTACTGCTGTCCAGGATAAGACCTAAAACACTTTAGTGTTGACCATCTCTAGTAGACTACTTTCAATATGGTGTTGTTTATAACATCATAAAAACCCTGATGTTTTTACACTATTAAGAAAATGAAAGTATAATCTGCAAACAAAATTATATTGCTGCAGTCTTTTGTTTAATATGGCAAGTCCTTAATGCATACAGAACAGGAACAGAAAAGGGACTAATATTGAGCCTTTTTACGAGCTTAGTGGCAAACCAGTGTTTATTGTGTATTAAATTATTACTATAAAAGTCTAACTCAGCCGGGCAGCATTCGGAAATCATCTTTTCATCCGACATATCTCAGTGTCTCAAGTCGAAAGTTTTCGACCAATATGTGTTAATAGCGATGACCTATGGCAGTGAAACGTGGTCAAATTTTTGAAGTATTTCGTGAAACTTCAAATATTTTTTATGGGTAATAAAGAAATTGGTCTAAAATTTGTAGAGTCAAAAATACTACCAAGTTCAAATTAAGGATTTATTATTACTCAGTTTCATTTAATAAGAAGACACGTGGCAGGCAATGCATTTGTTAAATATTTACGCTAGATTGTTTGCTTATTCTAGGGGATTCAGAATATGAACGGAAACCCCTCAACCATCTTTATTTTTTTTACACCAAATGGTTAAAATGTCTTTATGTTAGAAGTTGTACTATATATCAGCACAACATTAAGACAAGGGTGAGGAGCTCAAAGACTTGGATGTGGATACCTGTATATCAGTAATCTACAAGTTTCCTCTTTGATGATTTTGCAGGTCATTCTTTTATTATGTTACCATTGCTTTTGATTTCAGTACTCAAAAATTAGAAATAATCTAAGCAATTCCAACCAGATTGGTTTAGCATATTCTTTGAACTTATCACTTACATTGTACAGCCACTCTTCATTCTTCACTTCATAGTTCACTTAACATTTTTCTTTGTTTATATAAGTCCTCAGTTGCTCATGCGCTAGAAACTGATGCAATTTTAACTGTTACCATTTCAGGAGTAAATATTGAGTTGCATTCTTTAAAAAGGTCTGAAAGAATAATTTCTGCATATCATGAGGGTCTGTATTTGATGGCCAAAAAGCAGTTTTTGTTTTAATTTATAATTATTTTTAAGCGGTTTCCAGTTACTGACATAAAAGTAATGTTCTTTTGTTTAATATTTTTATTATTCATCTTCAATTACATCAATTGACCTAAATGGTCTGATTTTAGTCCAGGATTTACAATTTAATGGATGGGTTCTATGATTAAAAAAATACTATCTAAACTGGTGGCACTGTAAACCTGATTCTAGTAGGTTTCATGAATAAATAACTGAGATTAAATGTTTCATATAAACTAGTTAATTCAACACTTTTAGAAGATGTTTTTAAAGTATTGATTGATTAAAATTTAGAAAATTATATTGAAAAAAATTAAGCCGCCATGTAATGAATTTGCTCTGCAGAACGAACTAACAACCTGGTGATTATGAAATTTAAATATAATTTTATTTAATTTCAGCCAGTGCTTTGCTATACATAAACTATTAATCTCATCACTGTTCAAAAATAAATTTATAAATAGTTTTCTTTCTCTAATGCAGCGATGAACCTGGTTGATATTTTTATACTATTACAGACTTTTCTATTTTTATATGACTATAATTTGCCAAAGTTTACCTCTAATGTTAGTGTGATTTATTTAATTCAAATGATTTGAAACAGATTCCAAAAAGTCACTATATGTCATGTCATTTTTCTGCCTGATATCTGGTATGTAATTTTGTTCATTCTTGCAATTTTTTAACCATACTTTCAACATTCATCATTTGAGATTTGAGTAGTTCTATCATGTATATTTTCAAACCACGTTTTAAAGCCACCTAGAAATAGTTTTATACAGAAATTTGTTTGACATCCTCATAAAAATAAACACAAACATCTATCATAAGTTTTTAAAATTTGAGAGTATCTAAATTAGATCACCTTTCCACTCCATTATCAAGTTATTTATATGCTTAAATGTCGAAATACCAGAAAATAGTAATTTTTTTCAGGTTCCTATTTGACGAGTTTAGTGTTTATATTTGGTTTTAGCAGGGAGAAATATATAAAAGAAAATTCAGCAAGTGCCTATCCGGTCAGTCGACTACTTTTTAATGATATATCGTCAGAATAGAATAGATATTAGATTCACTTTAATTTTGAGAGGATAAATAAAATCCAGATATGTGTACAAAAATACACTTAGGACATTCATTTAATAATAAAGTACGAGTACGGATTTGTAAAAAATATGATTTTTTCTCATGACATACCTCAGTGTCTCAAGTCGAAAGTTATCGATAAATATGAGTTAGCCAATGCAAAATAGCTCAACGAGCTATAGAGAGGTCAATGCTTGGAGCATGCAATATATATTACAAGCTTCCAATCGGTAAGAGAAATAATAAAAATATTAAACCGGAAAATGCATAATGAGAGAATATATGTTTGGAGATTCTCCTGCAATCACATTTTAATCAAAACGCTATTCGAGGTATAATAGAGACCAAACAAAATAACATGAAATAATATTTTGTGGAACAATTGCAAATCCATTGCAAATTCAGTAATATAACTGCTCTGTAAAATTTGGTAAATTGTACATTTTACACGTTTAGTTCGATGTCTTGGTTACCATGCGACAACCATAGTTGAGATTGGTTAAAGAACATGATAAAAAGAACCCGTATTTGAAAGCCGTTAAAAATGTAATTTTCTTAAAAGTAGGAATAGAGTGAATGATTGAAAGTATTATAGCACATTTAGTTTTGAACAATACCTTAATGGAGAATATAGTTGCACTTAAACAGCCAATGGGAATTGGTGGGTTTAGGAACAAGCAACAGTAACGACTAAGCGTGCGTTCCGTAGTCGCAGTCGCTCTGCGTAATCAATTTTGTTTTCGTTCAACAAACTCACAGCGTGTGCGTTCACCAATGCACCTTGAGATGGTACTGTGAACCGGATATAATGAGCATCTGCTGAAGCGAAATGTATGCGATATTATTTAAAGCCTTAGGTAGGCTGTATCCATCGCCGGCTAATTATGCGACTGAAAATTGAAGCGCAGCTAATTACAGACATCATTATTCACAAAGGGCTATCCGTAACCAATTAATGTACAGCGTAAAATAAAATTCACGCTCATTAACGGATTTCCAATAATTACAGAAATTGTATTGATCTACGTTCTTACCTATTCTCAACTAATCTAGAAATCTTTACATAAATATGGGGATACCCCGGTAGACTAGAGTTTATATTAAGTATTGTTAAAACAAGAGATGCTGACTGACATATCAACGTAGGGCTTAAAGTAGAAGCGTTATAAATTTTTGCACAGGGGTTCCTTTGATAACGTAGGGGAGCATGAGACAGGGTTTTTGAAAATTCACCCCTAAGGGTGAGTAAGACGGGGGTCCAAAGTTTGTATGAAACTTAGAAGAGAAGTTATTTAAATGAAATTTAGTATATAGGTTCTTTATTGGAACTCATGAAATACGTGTAGAATAGTTTATTCAAAATCATCCCTTAAGAGGGTCAAAGTTAAAATTTAAAAGGCATTGATGTCATATGGCTGTATAGCCATATTATAAAGTTGCTCTATACAACTGGGTGAAATGGGCAATGCCTCATCTATCGCGAAACTAAACGTAATCACAGTGTAGCACGCATGGGCAAACAAATACCAAAAAAAATATAAAAAAATATCTTTAACTGTGAGGGAAAAGTCTTGATTTTTAAATAAAAAACTGTTAATATTATCCATTGGATAGTGTACTCAGATGATTATGAAATTTATAATTTATATTAATAAAACGATAACAAAACTCTTTAAGGCATTCTTCTTAAAGGCTTTATAACGCGGTTTATGTAACTTTTTACATTTTGCAAAAAGTCAAACTGCGTTTTAAAGCCGTTTAATAAGAGGTGAACCCGTAAATATTAACCAATATTATTTAACGAATTAATTAAGAATGACTAATTGTAACAGTTTGATATTAGACATGCTTCTAAGCGATCTATATAAGGGGATTTCGGCGTCGTTGCGTCATATTGTTGGCATCAAAATGTTTCGGGTGGTCGTAGGTTGTGCATTGTTTGCTGTCGCCTCTGCTGATTATTGCAAAACAGACGCAAAAGGTGAATTTACAACTAAGAATTTTTTAAAATTCTCGCAACATCTTATATCATGATCTGACCCTGAAATAAGTAGTTTAAAGTGCAAATATTGCGGACATCGGACCAAATAGTTCTCTATTATAAATATAATACATTTAAGTTACACACAGACACAGAACAAATACATTCATTATATAAGTATTTGCTCTGGACGGAGATCGAACCCAAGGTAGGATGGCACACTAGAAATAATCATTTTGAGAACCATGCAATATTGTTTAATCAGGTCCGTCGAGTATAGAAGTGCATTTTTTTAAACTTAATTATTACAAGTCGATTAATCATATCAAAGTCTTTTTAAAAACCTGGTGTGCCTTTAAATTTGTGGTTAGTTGTTGTCACTTAAAATTTTTAGTTAGCGTATATTCAAACTGAACAATTACATTTTTTTTTAATAATTTCCCACGTCATTTAATACGTTGATCTGATTCCGTGTTAAGTAGCTTTAAGCATATTAGTATATACGTGTATTACGTATATACCATTTAATACAAATATTCAACACCCAGATATAGAACAAACATAAGTATCATAATATAAATATTTGTCTTGTGTGGCGACCCACCTGTTTGTTTTGTGTCTGGTGCTAAATACATGTATTTTAGTTGTATATTTGTGATTCCTCAGAACTTCACTTGTGTTACACACATCAGATAGATATTTTTAACATAAGTGCTTTAAGCGACTTATCACGAATTCAGTGTATGAGTGGTATGGAATTTATTTATTATTATTTATTTAATAACTCTCAGACCATTATTTAATTATCATGGTCAAGATATTTATGGCATAAACTAATCGTGTAGAAACAAATATAGTTTGTGTACATTTAAAAGATTTAAGCGTCAGTGATCGGTAGAAGGAAAAAGCATAAACTGATAAATATTATATGTTTCAGGCAACGAAGGTGTGGTTGCAATGCCCTTTCCATTGTCGTCCGTCCAAGTTGTTGATCAAAAGACTATGATCGAAGTTCCTCCGGTAATTCCGTTTATCCTGATCTGATTTTAGTAAATAAACGGACTAATAAGGCCCCAGGTTTGCATGAGGGGTTAAATCATGATCGTGCTTAAGCGTTCCCTTAATCTTTCATTTCTAGGACAATCCTAATGCGAGTAACTTGTTGTTGATCTGTTTCTTTGGGTATGTATTTAACCTATTTCATTTTATGACCCCTAAACTATCACTAGCCAACTGAAAGTACCTCAACGAGCTATGGGAATGCTCGAAGTTTCTTTGCGCGATTGAATCAGTAATGAAGAGATTCTTAATAGATACAAAATTACCGACTTTGCCCGGCGGATTAGTAATTTGAAGTGGCAGTGGGCAGGGCATTTTGTACGCAGAACTGATGGCCGATGGAGTTGTAAGGTTCTGGAATGGAGACCACGTACCGGCAAGCCCAGCGTAGGGCGTCCACCCGCAAGATGAACAGACGATCTGACTAAAACCGCAAGATTGCGCTGGACACAGGCCGTATACAACCGGTCCTATTGGAGATTACTTGGGGAGGCCTGTGTCCAGCAGTGGACGTCTTATGGCTGATATGATGATGATAATGAAACTACCACTAGGCAAATTTTTTTAGTAATTAAAAGTATTCTTAATATCCTCTGGAAACAAATATTCTTTTCTAGATGATAGTAACTAACTTGATGTCCTAGACTGTAATTTGTCCCTATGCCCATCTCTATCCATATCTGTTTAGCTATTCTAATATGAAATATTCTTACAAGAAAAGTAACTACGCGGGTGACATCGACGAGTTCTGCCAGTAAAATAAAAAAAAATGTAGTACAAACTTAGCTAGACAATCTGTGCAACGAATAGTTCCTGCCAGGGGTGGTAGATAAAACATAAACGGTTGCAGGTCTGCTTGAACCAAATAAAGCTGCAAGTGACGGTCTGCGAAGTCACTGCCCCACCACCAGCGGTGGATGTTTTGGATTTATACAACGCTGTGGTGAGACGACTCGGCCACAGTGATTCGGACCCACCAGCCACGGCCCATGTCACCGTGTGGTGCAATCCACCTTACCCTTTATTTGGAGAATAGATTGTGGATAAATATAACAAATAAAAACAAATGTTTTCAAAAAATGTTTGACCTGTTATATAAAATTCGGTTTATAGATAAAAGCAATATCACAATGCATCTTCTCGTGTAACAAAAATGGTTAATAAATGGTGATGGTCATTTAAAAACTGATGATGTGTTTTTTCCTTTTTAACTTATTGATTTAACAAATTATCTCGCTAATTATGAGAATTATTGAAATTTTTCTGCGATAAGATTATTAAGTCTCTTATTTCTACTTCCATTGTTCCACAATTGGAGGAAATCAAATCTTTTATGTATTTATAAATACCTAACATAAAAATTAAATGACAGGTTCAAAGTTAAAAGAGTTATTTGTAAAATCCATTCCAAAAGAGAGAGAAAAGAACAAAAGCAATCCGTTTTTTTTGTAATTAATAAGTATTATTTTAAGTAATCCACATATTTTTTAAGTAAGATAAGTTAATTTACTAATTAATTCATATGCGATATGTTGCCGTGTTTTATATTTAAATTGTATAATAAACTATACTAAATGAGTCAACTACTAGTAGGTTGAAGACAGAGCCTTGTATTTGTTGTTTAATTTCGTATAGAAATGATGTTTAATTTAATTGATTGACAGTAATATTTTAACTAAAACTTAACAAACTTTCAACTAGATTGAATGAAAAATTACTATCAATCTCATATTACTTCGGAAAATATAAATTATAGCCGATAATGACATAAAAATATAATAAATACTGATTAACAACTTAATAATTAATTTGAACTAGCTGAAATAAAAATAAAAATAATCATGGCAATATTTGTTTCCTATTCAGTAATTTTTGCATCAAGATACGTAGAAGATTATAGAAAATATGTAATGGCAAGTACTTAAACTTTAAATTAATTCAATAGTGGACGTTTTACTGCTATGACGATGACGATTACAAAACTCTTCTTAAAGGCTTTATAACGCGGTTAATGTAACTTTTTATATTTTGCAGAAAGTCAAACAGCGTTTTAAGGCCGTTCAATAAGAGGTGAACCTGTAAATGTTAGCCAATATTATGTAACGAATTAATTAAGCATGACCAATCATAACAGTTAGATATTAGACATGCCTCTTAGCGTTCTATATAAGCGCATGTCGGCGACATCGCGTCATTTTGTTGGCAATAAAATGTTTCGGGTGGTCGTAGGTTTTGCATTGCTGGCTGTCGCCTCAGCTGATTATTGCAACACGGATACAAAAGGTGAATTTACAAGGAAGCATTATAATTATTTTTTAATTCTCGTAACATCTCATATCATGACCTAACCCTAAAAAAAGTAGCTTAAAGTACTTGTGTTACGGATATCAGGCAACAGTGGTATCACAACCCACCCGATAAAATTACCACGAAGATCGCAGCCCTTCCCCGCCCTCTAACTGGCACAACTCGATCACTAACACTGCACATGCACTTTTATAATAGAGCAGTACACCGCGTTCGCCGGCAAATGCGTGCAGTCCCTGCCCCAACGTGCGATAACCGGCAGTCCTAGAGCTGCCGGGCTCACTCCGTCCATTATTTTTTGCTGAATTCCATAATTAAATTCCCCCCCACCTCGGGCCGCCCGAGCTTAGGTCGAGCCTCTGGAGGCGTCCTCGGGTGCTCGCCCCCGCGCCGCTCGGATCCCGCGAGCCTTGCGGGCGCGACCGCAGCTAAACGCACGGTCGCGGCCGCGGGGTAGAGAGGTCCCGCCCTCTTTTTTCGGTGACGCTGGAATTGACGTCTGAGCACATAATCGAGCAATAGGTTCGTCCGAAAAAAAAGTGGTATCACAAATATACTACTAAAATACATGTATTTAACACCCAGATCCAGAACAAAAAAGTGGCTTTAAGCGATTTATTTATTTACTTATCACAGAAACAGGTCAATGCATGAGATGTTAATGGATTCATTTATTATTATTTATATAATAACTCTGAGACCATTTTCATTTTACCACCATTTGGTTATTGGTGTAAAAACAAATACAGTTTGTGTACATTTAAAAGATATAGGGGTCTGTGATCGGCCGAAGAGAAAAGCAGATACTAATAAACATCATATGTTTCAGGCAAAGAAAGTTTGGTTGCAAAGCCCTTTCCACAGTCATCCGTCCAAGTTTTTGATGAAAAGACTATGATCGAAGTTGCTCCGGTAATTTCATTTATCCTGTACTAATTTTAGTAAATAAACGGACACATGACTAGCCCGGGTTTGCACGAGGGGCTAAATCATAATCGCGCTTGAGCGTTATCTTCTTTCATTTCTAGGACTATCTTAATCCAAGCAAGTTCAGCCGCGTAGACTGTATTTTATTTCGCATTTCTATTGTGCTTTTGGAAACGGAATTGTCTTTTGACATTTAATGACCCCTAAGCTACCACTAAACACAAATCTCTTAGTGATTAAAATAATACTGAAGTTCCCCCGGGAAACAAATACACTTTCCGGGATCAATTAGAGTAACAGGCATGATATTCTTGACTATAATTTATCTCTTTGCTCAAATCTATCCATGTACGTTTAATAATTATAATTCTGTTATAACCTTCTGTATACATATATAAAAGGAGAAACTGACTGACTGACTAGGGCATAAACAATAAGGGTTAGAAACTTCAATCAAGGATTCCTTTTAAAAAGTAAAGGAGCACTAAAATTCAGTATGAAAGTTTTTATTTACGTCGCTAACACGTGAAAATTCGTCCCTAAAGAGGGTAAATGGTGCACCTCACAAATGTAGTACGAAAATTCTACAATATTAAACAACAGGCGCTTATAGGCCTTATCCTCATCTAACCCAACGAGTTGATTTGCAGTAGCAGTAGGTATTTAAAGTGTAAAACTCAAAAACTTCATGGCGAAACTCAAAAACAAAATGTTTTTGAGTTTCGCCCTGTGCATTTGATACACTGTTTCCTGTTTTGATTCCGTTTCGAAAACTACGTTCTGCGATTGCCAGCACGCTTGCTCAGCGCGGCAAATATCAGCGAAATTCCCCCTTTCTTGGGGATGCTTTTTTCCAGCAGTGGACTCCCAATAGCTGCTAGTGATATAATATAAAAATGTTACATAAGACAAACTTAGCTAGACAATCTGTACAACGGCTAGTGTCTGCCAGGGATGGTAGATAAAAATAAACAGTTTGTGGTGTTTTCTTACAGGTCTGCTTGAACCAGTTGAAGCTGCAAGTGACGGTCTGCGAAGTCACTGCCCCACCACCAGCGGTGGATGTTTTGGATATATACAACGCTGTGGTGAGACGACTAGGCCACAGTAATTCGGACCCGCCAGCCACGGCCCATGTCACCGTGTGGTGCGATCCACCTTACCCTACATTCGGACAATAGTCTGTGGATAAAATGTGTAATGACAAGTTTATCTTAAAATTATAATATTTGATTTTTATCGGATTTCATTTATTTAAATCAGTACAGTATCGAAATATCTTTTCTCGAATCGAATTTATTTTTTCAAAATTAATAAATGATGAACCATTACGAATCAATATTAAAAATAACTAAAAAAAACTTTGATTATTCTGTCATTTTTTATTTATCCTTAGTCATCATCATCGTCATCATATCACATGTGGGACATAAGTCTTTGATAGGTAATGTTGGCCCATCATGCCGCGCTGCGCGGGCGTGGTAACAATCGCAGAACACAACCTTGCTACGAGGACGCTGCTGCCCATCCTCATCCTGTAGTATTTAAGCTGCCGCTTTGAACGCATTTATTGTTTTCTTTAAAAAATCTTCTACTGTATTGTAATTATTTAGTCCAATCCAATTCCAAATTACAAACAATTATGTTTTATTTTTTTTATTTCGTGATTTTTAACAGCTATTAAATTTTAATATAACTTAGAATTAATAACATGCTATTGAGACATTTAAAACAGTGCAGCTTAAATGCACAGGGCGGGGATCGGCAGCAGCATTCCTATATATAGATAGATAGACAGCTGCGCTCGGTGATTACTAACGCCCAGAGCGGCATTTATGGGCAAAATTCCTTCTTCCTTGGACGGGCTAAGTCCGGCAGTGGCACTTTCAATGGTTAGTATAACCATGATGATAATGAAGAGAGCAAAAAATTAAATTAACCTAAATTCCTGAAAGCTATAGTGTCTGTACATGTATGGCAAATAAACGTGAATATAACTTGTCAACCAAATTGATGATAGTTCTTCACAAAAGTCTGTGACACTAAGTCAAACCGGCGAACACCGCAGCCGCATACCAATTAAGCTATCGAAATGTGCCGCGTCTCTTGGCGCCTGTGATAAACTGCACCAGGGTACCTAATCGGAGACTGGCACGGAAATGTGTCTATAATTGTAAGAAATGTTCGAGAGCTAGCGGATAATATTATTGTATGACTTCTATGGATAATAGATTGGTTGAAACTCTTCATTCAATCTATCAGCATTATACTAAATAGACAGACCATTTCAAAGTGAACGCTATAGTTTTTAAAGAAACGGTTACAAATTTTGGCAGTTATGGGCGAAAATCTTCATTTTATGGAGATGTCCAGGTCCAGTTGTCGACTTTTAATAGCTGGTATGATTATGATGATAATGACAAAGATTTTACTGACAAAAAACTCTTTCTCCAAACCGAAAAGCTACAAATTTCTATTGAACCATAAAGATCGCGAGCACCAATAATTACTAGAATAAGTAAATCCACTTTTTTTTCCAACAAATGACATAGAATATACAACGCCACTAAAATGTTTGCGGTAGCGGATTGTCAATCAGATGACAAAAGCCGGCGAGTTCCTAACAGAGCTGAGAGCAGCCTAAGTCCACATCAAGGCCACATAGAGGCCGTTCCATTATGTTACACGATGTTTATCAACGTTCAATCTGGCGCAGTGATTTCCAAAGTGGTTTGACCAAGCCTGGAGTTCCACTTCAAACTGCTGCAACACGTTACTGTTTTGTAAATGTAATAAATACTTGATGAGAGATTATGTTAAATTATAACAATCACCTGTTAGGTAATCTGAGTGAAACCCGAATCTCCCCGACCCCAATGTCATCCTGCATTGTCATATTGTAGCCGTAATACATATAACAGACAACTTAAATTGTATATGCGAGAGTATAATAATAATAATGAAATCCCACCACATCTCATACATTGACCTGAATCCGTGGTAACAGAAGAATCACAAATATACAACTTAAATACATATATTTAATACCCAGACATAGAAAAAACAAATATCATCATATAAATATTTGCTCTGGATGAAAATCAAACCTACAACTCATGGCGCATAAGATAGGATCATCTGCGCCAACGGGACCGTCGAAATATGTACGTATAGTACGTACGTCTAATAGTAGTATGAAAGATATGTACGTATAATATACCGAGAGGTACCGGTGGGGTAGAATAGTACCTCCCTTTGTACCAAGTACCGGAAGAGGTCCCTTTGGTACCAGAACCGACAGATGGCGGTATATCACACAGGGCGGGGATTAACACCAGCAGCATCCCTGCGGATGCTGCGCTTGGCAGTTATGGACAAAATTCTTTGATGCCTACGTCCAGCAGTGGACTTGCAATGGCTGATGTGATGGTAATGATGATAAAAATAAAACTTTTTTGTAGTAGTATTTGTAGCCCAATATTAAAAAAATAAAAATAGCTTTTGTAAAAGTATGTGCTGTAATTGTTTGAGAGCCACTGATCTAGCAGAAAGGCATCAAAACTCTAGGGCAGTTTTTTAGAGACAAAATCAGTTGAACTGATTTGATGTTGGTTTAATAAGATACATCTTGCTAGATTGACAACTCCGAAATTGGAAAATTATGTAATCGTTGAAAGGCTAATAATGATGACTGCGATTTCATCCTTATGAAAACAGGTTTTATTAATTTTAAATATCAGAATTTAACTATTTCTTTAATATGAATGATTTTAATTATTTACGTTTTTACCCTTATTATTATAAAAACACTGTGAGAAAATTAGTGCTTTATTTATTTTTATAGACCCAGCTATTTGTTAGTGAGAATCGTACTTTTATAATATATTATTGAATATGCATTCTGTTAATATTTTTTTAATGTTGTGGAGAACTTGATAAAACTAAATTAACGGTCACAAATTATACTGGAAAGTGAAACTCAGACTGGCGAGTATTCCTTAACATTAAACGTCATCCGGCGAGGTAGGTCTACACTTCAATAATGAAATTAGTCGCCGAATCCAACTCGGCTGTTTTCTCGTCTCTGTGTCACCAGTGACTACTTATGGCTGTATGACTTGGCCGCTAATTGTAAGCCTTATAAAAAGGCTCAAGGTTGCATAGCGCCTGCGCCTATGCGCCTTGCATAGCGATGGAAACGTCTCCGGGTTTCCCTTAGTAATGAAATCCAGAATGAGGAAATATGCAGAACAAAATGTGACATCGCTCTCGGTATCACAAATCAGAAGTGGCAGTGGATAGGGCACATAGTTTGACGAACCGATGGCCGACGAGGAGAAAGGTTGGAAAAAAAAGCGGAGCGTGGAACGCTGATAAACTAGGTGTACCTAACGACCTGGTAAAAGTTTCGAGTAGTCGTTGGTTCCAGGTCGCTAAAACCGAATACTGTAGCTGGTATTTGGTTAGACTCCAGTCTAACAGTGGACGTTAATATGCTGATATGACGATGAAGATGTTCTTCATATTCAAGAAATTTTGCACATAAAAGCAAATAAGATACTAAAAACAGTATAAAATGACAATATATCAAATTCCTTTATTTAGTTACGTGCCAAGTGACGAACTCTGAGAAGTCATTTTACGGCAAACCAACTTGCATACTTGTCTCTGTCGCTTGAGTTCAGTCGGCTTGATTGATCGACTCATTACTTGTTGTTCCTCTGATTTTAATTAATGCCAAAACTTAATTCGACACGATCCGACGCGGAGCGGCAGACTTTGATGTGGATTTGGAATGACTTAAAGTTGATGCTTTGTTCTCGGAGACAAAATGCGACGGCCTGATAGTCATGTTTAATGAATCGGCTCAAATCATTCAAATTAGTGCGTTGAGGGTTTTATACATATTTAAGTGCAAGTAGTTAGCGTAAAAAAATAGTTCTCTGTTATATAACTGCCAGTTTTATATAACTTTTTGTATTTTTTGTATAAATATTTTGCTTTAAAAAATACAAAAAGTTAACTTGCAGTAATTGTTATTTTATTTGCCAAATTCTAAGCTCAATTAGAAGTACTCTATAGATTGTACTATTATTGGAGTGTACATGGAATATTGTGTGTAATCTAAGCACACACCCGACTCACACGTACCATAGCCCGCGAGACAATCCTTACGTAATGGCTAATGGCAAGAAAGTGCTCGATCCAATTTGCCGAATGCTCTTAATAGAGGATTTTGAATTTCGAATTGTTTTCTACTTTAATGGCAGTGTTCCTCAATAAGACCCCAGCGTGATATATATATATATATATGTATAAATAAAGGAATCTATGAAAATACACATGCATAATTGCATATAAATGGTATATTCGGTAAAATAAGTCATGATATGTCAAGTGGAAAATGCGAAAATCTTTTATGAAGTCATAGCACGTATAAGATTTCCCCTCGTTACTAAATCTTAGTGAAATAAGTAGAAACAGCATTGAGGTAAGTCTCGCCGCGCTGCACCACGCTAATGTAAACAGCAGGCACGGGCATAATTTAAACCGAATTTACATCGGACGCCGCCATTTTTGTGCTGTGAAATAAACTGGACCGCTTTTTGTGAGCACCCACATTGCAAACTGACGCGTATTTGTCTAATATGAGTATTTATGTAATTTTATATTTTGCCATACTAATTATCATGATGTGTGATTGGATATTAAACCACTTCAATGGAGTTCCATGACTGAGCGTATAACTTAATAACTTTTACTAGAAGTACATACCTTTTACAAAAGTGCTGTATAAACATACATAATGCCGTGTCCCATCCGGGTAGTCAGAGACTATGGATCCCCACTTGTTACGACCTGGACATACCTCTCTCGCTACCCTTACTTCTTTCATACACGCTCGTTTATTCGTGGTACTTCTGATCTGATCTCTAAAAAAGGGGGGTTGGAAGTTTCAAACTCCTTAATTTACTTCCGTTCTATGTATTTGAGCAGTCACTCTACTTTCATCTATCCTTTCTATATGTTCAAACCATCTTAACATTCCTTTCTCTGTTGTTGTCACAACATCGTCTTTTACACCGCAGTGATCTCTTATCACACTATTTGTATTCTTACCTATTTTTACTGACTGTTTCAGTTTGAAGGTTGAGAGGCAGTATTATATGATTAACTCCAAAATGTTGATATACGCTTAAAGTGCATATCTTGTTTCTTGTATTTTACAACATTATTCCTTTCCACTTGCGCTAATGCAGTGCAGCTAGTGATTTAAATATTTCCTTTCTTTTAAATATGTATACTGCATACAACTCGGCATTTTAAATATTACATGGACTTCATTAAATATGTTTTAAGCTGATTACCTTCCAAGCTAAGGTTTTCGGACTTGGTTCGTGGTAATTACTGTAATTTGTTTTCTATATTTCTTTATTTTCTATATCTTTTAACTTATTCAGGTTTATGTTCCTTGTAAATCCTCGTATTTTAAAGAAGATTTAAATATGATTTTATATATAAGTAAAAAAAATAAATAATTTCTTGTATGAATGGAACTAACTCAAAAATAAATGACTCAAAACCTTGTACGGAAGTATACGTTCAGCGTTAAAGTTTATTTTTTCTTTCCATTTTAACATAGTTTAAAAAACTCTGTTCAGTTCGCACAAAATGCTTGAACATATCCCTCGATCTTGATTATTAAAATTCGTCTCTAGCCTAAATTGTTTTTTTTAACCACAGAGTTGGCAAACCAGCAAGCCCACCTGATGGTAAATGGTTAACGAAGCCTATGTACGTTTCCCACTTACGTGCTTACGTGTGATAGATATATTTTTCACAATAATCCTATAAACATAGAATTATTGTGAAAAATATTGTGACTAAAATATTCAGGTATAAAACAATCAAACCACTCGAGCTGGATCAAACTGTACACAGGAAGCAAAAGTGTATTAAAATCGATTCAGTAGATTACCATCACAAACAACACGGATTTACAAATATAGATATTTATATATAAATATATATGTGTTTAATATACTGAAATAAGTAACCATTTCTTAGGAATAATTCTGTATGAAAAAAATAAGGTAAATATCCCATTTATTGGAATATTTGAAAGATAAAAATGGTTACCGAGGTTTATCCTTATGATAACCTTGATGATCATGAAAGAAATAATTATAAGCGGATTTAAGGATCTTCTAAAGATATATAAATTTCAAAGTACATTATATGGATCTATATCGAAAGGTTTAGCTATCGTAAGTAATTAAATTAAAATAAAAGCTTGTTTATACGATTTAACATTACACATTGTTGTGTGTATCGGCTTATGTGTACTATAATATGTATGTATCTATACTAATATTATAAAGAATTTCGATTACTCTTTGACCATTGGTATGTTAATTTATCTCTGAGTAATTATTTAATTTAATTAAAGTCTATAAATTTTCCTAAAAAGAAAATGGTTTCTTACTAAAATTTCAATAATGTAATCCTAGTTATAAAATAAATTGCCATAAATTGACGCAGAAACTATGAATGATAGAACATTAAAATTCAATCATCAAATAATTGTTTTTCAATATCATAGTACAAACATTAATATTTATACAATACCTCATGGTCCCATATATTCAGCTATTGTGAGTAATTATATTACTAAAGCAACATTTTTGAATGAAATCATAACAAAAACTATACCATGCCAAAGTCAAGTTGTGGTTGTCGACGCGCAGCCGCGAGCTGCGCGAAAGCGACTGCGTCGCTCCGCGCCTTTGTCGCAGTACGAGTATTTACGCGCCGCCGATTAACATCGGCGGGTCATCGGGTTGCGGGGGAAAACATTTTTTGCTTCCACCCGCATTTTCCTTTGTATTTCTCACGATTGCTTCTTTCTTCGTTTAGGCATCTTTTAGTTTTTTCTTCTTCGTGGTTTCTTCGTTTTTATACGTTATACACGTAATACTTTGTATTGTGTTTGTTTACATTGACTTCTTAACTTTTTCTGCATAGGCGATTTTTTGATGTTGATTTGAGCGCACTTTGCAGACTTTAGGTAATGGTTTCGTGTGGTTTTTTTTGACATGTGGTTTTTGATGGACCATCCTCCAGGTCCTGTTAGGGTTGTCCACATCAGGGAGTCGATGTATTTATCGATGCCCTTCAGGGGGTTGCGGTCTCGGGCTTATGCCCGGGTCATGTTCGACCTCACCGGCCGTGAGTTCTCGCTGGTAGGCCTTGGAGTCCGGTGGTCTGGCGTGCAGTGGCGCTATGGCGCTATTCGGCGCGCGCGAACATTGCGCTCGACAATCTGCGAATAAAATCTTCGATGTATTCTGTTCTCAGGTCCCAGTGTATCGTCGAGTTTCGTACCATGCGCAGTGCTCAGACGAACGCGGGTCTTCTGGGATTGAAGGCGGCCTCTGTTGGTCCGGCTGGTTAGTGCGTAAAATGCTGGGGCAGTACTGTGGTGGTGAATTCCTTCTTGTTGAAGGCCGTCGTCATGTGGTGCAGTACTCTCGTCAGTTACAGCGAGGTGGAGTGCTCTGTCCGAAATCCGTACTGCTCCTCCCTCGGTCTTATGTGCGGTTCTAGGTGTAGAAGTAGCAACTTCTCATACACCTTGGATACCGTAGGTAGCAGTGTGATAGGACGGTAACTCTCGGGCTTAAGTATGTTCTTCCCGGGCTTGGGCAGCATGATTACTTCGCCCATTTTCTACTTTTGTGGGAAGTGGCCTGTGCGGTTGATGCCGTTGAAAAGGCGAGTCAGAGCTGTGATGCTTTTTAGTGGTAGGTGTCGCAGCATGTTGCCGGTGATGTTGTCCAGGCCGAGCGCCTTCCCGCGTTTCAGTTGTTTTATGGTCCTGCTGACCTGCCCGGGCGTTAAGACGACTGGGTCTTCATATGCCGCTATGGAAACGGCGAGATACTCTCGAAGATACCGGGTAACCGTCTCAACGTGTTCTATGTTGTCATAGGGGTGTAGGCAGAACTGGCGTTCTAGGTGCTCGGCGAAAATCTCGGCGCGGTCCTCCGCGCGGTATCTCGGGTGGCCATCTGGTCCAAGGAGGGGTCTGATTGGAGCCGGTTTCTTAGAGATCTGGCGACATAGGCGATGGACACTGTTCCAATCTTCGCCCGCGTTCTCTATGTATCGATTCCAGCTTTCTGCTTTATGCGACCTCAGTTCGTGTCTCACCTGTTCGGTGAGGGCGTTGAGCTGACGCTTGAGAGTTAGGCAGCGTGTCTGCTGCCATCTTTTTCTTAGATATCATTTCTTCGCTAATAAGTCCCTGATGCCCTTGGGCAGCGGTGGGAGCCTGCTGCTGCTAGGCATGGTGCGCGATAATGATTTTGCGGCATCTTGAATGCAGGTGGTGAGTGCATTGGCGAGCAACTCAACGTCCTCAGAGGTGGTAATTGGTAGCGTAGGGGTATTCGAATGCATGGCAGAACTGAACGCCTTCCAGTCAATGGTTTGGTGAGCAGCCGGTGGTGTCACAGTGGTCGGTCTTCTTTCAATGACCACCAGCATCGGGAGATAATCAGATTGGAGGTCCTCGAGGAAGGTCTCCTGCGTCATTACGCTGTCCAGACCTTTGTGGATCGTGATGTCGATTACGTCGGGTGTATAGGAAGGGTGGTTGGGGTAGTGCGTTGGTACCTCCGGACCACTCACGGTGAAGCGGAGGTCCTCCGCAGCTCGGAGCAGCGTCCTGCCCTCTCTGCAACAACGCACAGAGTTCCATGCCGTGTGCTTGCTATTTAGGTCCCCCGCCACCAAGGTGGGCGTGGGGTTTGCCATCAATTGGACCATTTCGCTGATGATAAAGCGAGTCTCTGGCGGTTTATAAGTAGCAAACAAACGTATGGGATAGCCGGCGTGGACTTCTACTCCGATGGCGTAGAAGGACTTGGGGTGGGTGGTAGGGCTCGGACCTAGTAGGGGTTGATAGATCAACCTACGACATACCAAGACAGCGAGTCCGTGATATGCGACGTTGCGATCTGACACCTCATCCTTCCAGTACAGGTGGTAATTGGGCATCTTGATTGAGTCTATGGGTTTCAAGAGGGTCTTAGAAATTAGGCACACATCAATGTCCTGTTCTTGAAGTAGAACCCGCAGCAGTCCTATCTTCGATCTGAGCCCGTTGGCATTCCAGTGGATTGTCCTTAGTGGCTTATATTGCGCCATTGTTTTGCAGCAGCTATGCTACTCCGCCGAGGATAATTGGTACGGCGTTCTCGCCGGACCTAATGGTCCCGAGTACGTCCTGTAGGACGCAGATGGCTCGCTCGGTGTCCATTAGCCGGCTCTGAGTTGAGCGCGGCTTTGGCTTCGCCTTCGGCTCCTGCTGCGGCGCTGGGGCGGTGACTGCCTTCTTAGTGGGGTCTTGTTTCGCAGGGGCTCCCTTCTTTCTCATGTCCTTGCGTTTCCGACGGGGGATTTTCGCCCCGTCGTTGGACTCAGCCATTAGGTGCGGTGTTGTTGGTTGTGCTGGTACGCTGCGTACCAGTGCGTACCGAAGGCCGCCCGGCCTTCCTGGCTTCTTGCTGGAAGACTGGGCAGCCCACCGAGTTTGCCGGGTGCAGTCCTCCACAGTTCGCGCATGTAGGGGGCTTCTCTCGTGGGCGCGGGCAGTCACTGGCATGTGCTTCCCCGCATCTCACACACGCTTGCTGTCTGTGGCAGCCATGGGAGAAGTGCCGGAATTGCTGGCATCTGTGGCATTGGGCAAGCTCTTTCTTTCCTCGCCAGGCCTCAATCTTCACCCTGGGAATGCACAAAAGCTCGGTAATTTCGTAGATCGCGGGGGTGAGGTCTGGTGTGCGCTACATTTGGGCGAAGTAGATGCAGCCCGGCCTGCCTTGTCGTGCGCGTTGGGCACGGAGTGTGGGGGGGGGAGACGTAGTTTCCCCGTCTCCCGGGTCTTGAGTGACTTAGGTGTCGGTGTCGGTGGTGGCATGGGTGGGCGTTTCGTCTCCACTCTGCCGCTGACGCTTCGGGAGCGGCGCGCTGCTTCCGTGGGTGACGTCACTTGCACTATCTTCTTTGGTCTGTTCTCTTCGGGGTCGCCGGTCAGGGGGCGCTTCACTTCACTCCGCGTAGAGGAGGGACGTAGAGTGGGATGTTGGCGGTGATCTTGAACAGGGCCTCGTCGATCTCCAGCTTCTCATTAGAAATGCCCAGTTCGTATTCCCGAAGGCGGCAGTACATCCATCGGAGTAGCCTGTCCGACAGGTAGCGGGAAGCCTGCACCCTCTGGACCAGGATCATGTCCCGGTACCAGGCGCTTCCCGGCGATAGTGGTCCCATAAGAGAGAGGGTAGGTGCTTCCTGGCCGAGTGGTGTTTAAAAAATAATTGATCACCTGTGCGAAGCCGGGCTGCCAGTTTTATATATAAACCTTTCTCTTGACACCCTATCTATTGTTGAAATTGCATCGAAATCCGTTGAATAAAAAAGATCCTAACTTTATACTATATACACATACAAAATGTTTGTAATAACATTGGTAAGGTAACATTCTTGACAAACACTACATCAAAATGCAGCGAGAGTTTGGAATAATCAGCCGCTCCAGAGTTAGGCATTAGCTTCCTAAACATCTTAAGTAGTTCCTGATTGAACCAGGTTTACTGGAACGTAAACGTCGGTACGAAGTTTGCTAGTGGTTTTAACTACACCTGGCTTAAACTTTCTAATTAAAATTATTGCAAATTATATTAAATCTTCTTTTTAGTGATCCTGGATCCAGGACAAATAATTAGACTATGTTAATTTGTTTACCCAGGGTGTTAAATATACATCACGCCTGTGTCCCATCGGGGTAGGCAAAGACTCTACTTGCTACGATCTTGGCATACCTCTCTCGCTTCCCTCACTCACATGAATCCTTTCATACACAACTGTTTATTCTTGGCCTTTTTTTAATACCTCTTCTTTTACACCACAAACATCATCTTTTACACCACATTGTACTCTTATCATAATACTCTTTCATGTATCATTCTTCAAATTCACATAATACATACTATGAACTGCTAAATATGTATTTAAGTATTACATTTCTGATTCTCCTGTTGTATGTTGTCTGTAACACGAGATCTTTAAGCGACTTATGTCGGTGTTAGGTCATTTTATGCAATGTAGTGTAAGTTGTTATTATTATATTCTAGCAGCTTCCGGCGGTGACATCGTTTATATTTACTTAATTATAAATTGCGTTCCTAATTTATTGTTCCCATCCGAAACAGCAGTGCTTTGCGACTCTATCGGCGTAGTTCCCTTTCCCGAAACATTATGGTAATAATATTTTGCTTTTATTATTTGCCACGAGATACCGGCAGAGCAGAAAAGTACTTCCCTCTGTACCAGGTGTCCTAAAAAGCGACTAAGCTACCAAAATCGACAGATGACGCTGTATTCATCCGAGACAGTGTAACTTAAATGCACAGGGTAGGGATTGGCAGCAGCATCTCCATCGCGAAAGCTGCACTCTGCGATTGCCAACACGCTTGCCCAGCGTCGCAATTATGTGCGCAATTCCCAGTGTCCAGCAATGGATTTCTAATAGCTGAAGAAAGGACTACCCGGGGTAGGTCTTAGAAGAAAGAGCATTTCAAGGCTTTACCATGTATTATCATCATCACCAATATAACTGCAGTTCAACGTCCACCACTGGAAATGCCACTCCCTAGAACAGTGACCCAAAAAAGGTAGTATATTTTTATAAGACCAGGTCGACAAACAAGCATACAGTCTGCGGGAAAGTAAGCGTCACTGCAGCCTATTGACGCTTGTAATACCACAAGGATATCACTAACGCGCTGCCAACCTTGTAACTTGAGGATGTTATGCCACATTACCGATACACAACACAGCTATTTGTCGGTACAAATAGGTGAGAGTGAGTACCAATGCAGACGATCTTTCGTATTAGGCTACCTTAAGAGAAATAACTCAGAACACAGCTCCGCAATGGGAATGCTGCTGCTCATCGCCATCCTGTTGCATTTAATCTACGACCGGCCCGATGGGGCAGATGGTCGTGATGCTAACTTTTGCGCCAATGGTCGTAGGTTCGATACTCATCCGAGGCAAATATTTATATGATGATATTCGTATTTTTTCTGTGTCTCGGTATAAAATATATGTATTAAATTTGTATATTAGTGATAACTCTACTGTCCGGCGTACGCACCATAAGAGATTTAAGTGATATACCAGAGTCAGGTCAATGTATAAGATGTTGTGGGAAAAACTGGGTTCTATTTTGGGGTGAATGTATCTGTCGGTTTCGATAGTTAAGTCGCCTCATACGGGCACCTAGTAAACTAATTGTACGATAATGGTACACATTCTACTCAGGCGGTACCTCGCGGCTACCCAATATAGAGTACTCCACCTGCAGGTATATTTTCAGTAGAATCATCATTCACACATAAACAAAGCAGTAAGACCGTGCGAATGTGTCAGGTGCGCCGGTGTGTGTGCAGAGAGCGTGACAGAGTATTTGCTGTTGGTATTGACACTCGCAAGTCAATTTCAATATTTGATCTGTTAAACCAAGCAGGTGGAATAACCAAAGATTTCAATTAAAATGTAATCTTCTTGAATCTGCCATGATTACTCATGATTACGACGTTTTCGCAACATCACATATTTTGTTATCTCTTAAAGTTAAGCTTGAATGTGTATAGTACCAAAACTATTGTGAATCATGATATGGTATATCATGGTGAGGGATATATATCGTCATATTTTTGCGGTTGATGCCCACGACTTATGATAATCAAGAAAACAATAGAAAAGTACTTCTTATAAGAAATCATATGTAGATACTTTTTTAGTCAGTTAATTTATCTAAGCAGAACTAGAAAAAGAATTCTACATATTTGTCGTGAGGCGGAGTAGATAGTATTTACAGACAGATGGCAGGTATATGCTCAGGGCGGGAATGAGCAGGGACATAAGCCTTCCCAAGAAAGAGAGAATATTGCCCAAAATTCTGCGCTGGGCAAGCGTGTTGGCAGTTGCAGAGCTCAGCGTTTGCGACAGAGATGCTGCTGCCCATCTCCATTTATATGCATTGTTTCAGCTACATTGTTTCGGATGGACATACTACCATCTGTCGATTCAGGTACCTTAATCGCCTCACCTTATGGCTTTATTACATATGCTATTCTATGAATAAGTATTTTAGAATAGGGTACACAGTTCCATAAATGAGTAACTAAGATGGCGTTATATGCGGTTATTATTACGAGGATACTTGCCAGAAAGAGTTTGCTATATGAGTTAATAAAAAGACCACATAAATACACGGTAACCAAGGAGTACGAAATAACTTCTAGCGCCATCAAATCATTAACTGGTGATCTGAATTTGCAGACTTTATGATCACCAAAGGGGCCTCCCTAGTTATCAAGAAGTCAGAAAATTTATTGTGCGAATTTAGCGAGTACTGCTCTGAGCAGATACAATCAGGAAATTGTCACCTCTCCCAATATAAAACGCGATCCCCGATACAACCTCCTGCTTCCCACACCGCCTCCCCGCGCCCACCCTCGCCCAAACTTTTTAATTCAAATGTACACAGAACAAAAGTTGACTCGCTTTAATTCAATACGTGAATTATTCATTTGTAGGGAACCATTAGCCTCCCATATTCGCTCAGATATTCCCGCCTTGAAACAGTCGTTGCCAGAATATGGGGCCGCATCGGGGGCAAGTCGTTAAAAGGTAACTTGTTTATTGAATAAAAAATAAATTGAAAATTGTTGGATTGAGGCTGTCGTGGGATACCGACAGAGTAGTGCGCTCTGCAATTGCCACCACGCCTGCCAAGCGCGGCTATAATGAGCAAAATTCCTCCTTTCTTGGATAGGCCTATGTCCAGCAGTGAACGTTCTACGGCTGCGATGATGATGATAATGATGATGTGATGATTGACTGTGGCAATATAACCATCATTTCATATTGTTCACCTACAGATATTACACCTATGGTCAACTTAGCTACATTTACAGTTTATATAGACTTGTATTTATTGCTTTTTAATACAACAACACCACTCATAATAAAACTACTTTTTTAACGACTTTAGAGAGAGACTCTTGAGAACGAAACTTCTAACAAAAAATATAAGCAGTTATAAAACCTTTTTAGTCGTTAAAAAACTATTTGTAATATTATGTATCGATTTAAAATTTCAAGCCCGATTTAATTCCTATTTGTGTCCACTGCCAAACAATATTATATTATATCTAATTAAACGCTGATTTCGTCCCTGTCCCAAATTATGCGACGTGTACCAAGCACACCGATTGCCTGGAATATTCATATTTGCTTAGAAATATGTATTCAGGCTACACCGCTACACCATTACGGGGCGATCGTCTATCCCTCATGAATAACGTCCAGTGAACACGTATTTAATAAATATTAGCGACGACAAATATCAACACATGATATCAAAATATACTAAACATATTAGTTTCTATACTATTTAGTAGAAATTGAAATAATGTTATTTTTTTATCCAATTGAATCAGGTCGCCAAACTAGCGCGTTCCCACTCTTGTGAATATATCACAATACACAGTAATTTCACCGTCTCTTTTACTCTTCAAACCGGAATATAGCAAGCAATGCGAACACGATATTTGGCGGTAGAAATAGGTGAGTTATGTACCAACGCAGACGATTTTTATTGTTAAACGACCTATTTTATTTGAATTATGTCCATATCAACATTAAGATGTTGGCTATACATGGGACTATCAAAGAGATATATCAGGTGTTTGTCAGCCATCGTTTACAATGTAAGCGTAAAAAAAATATTTATTTTATCATCATGATATAAACCGTTGCAAGTTGTCTAGTTCTAGACATAGGCCTCTCTAAGGAAGGGAGAAATTAGCCTATTATTGCCGGGCTGGCTAAGCAATTGGCAATCACATTAAGCAGCTTTCATGACGGGGATGCTGCTGCCCATCCCCGCCCTGTGCATTTGAGCTACACCGTTACGGATGGTAATACCGCTATCTTTCGGTTCTCGTACCTTTGTCGCTTCTTACGACATATTGTATAGAGGAGGTACTGTTGTACTTTGCCGGTATCCCGCGGTTTATTTACGACATTACATTATACAACTCAAAAAATATCAGGGGTTTTCTATTATATCATATAAACTTTTCTAAAAATACGTTTATTTTGTTTTAAAGATCTAAGCATGTCTTTTTTTATGTGTAATTGAACTTGAAAACATATTTTATCTTTTATAAACTTAAGCAGCAGGAAGTAACTTTGTTTTATAGTTCTATTTATGTTTTATACCTAAGAAAAAAACCTGTCCAGATCCGTTCTCATATTTTCATTATTACTAGGTATTGCAACGTCGTCCTTGCATTCGTCATTGTCAACTTTCTTCTTCATTTATTTGCAAGGATGAAGGTAAAAGTCCCCCTACGTAAATATATTTTTTTTGGGACAAAAAGTTTCCTCCGTGCTTTTTTTTATTTTTTTCCAATCCGATGACAAATGTCTATCCAAATTTGCATATTATAATACCATTAAAATTTAAAAATCAAAAAAGGCCAATCATTGGATTTCCATCTATATTGCCCGCCGATCCCGAAGATGTTGCTTATAAAAACAATCAAAGTCGGGCACAGAGCCGTGTTTGATTACTCACTGATTCGATTTTCCACTCGGAAGGTCTAGACTACCTCCACTCCTCCCACCATTCTACCTCGAGCACGGGGAACTAACGACTCATTGTTTTATTTCCAATCTGCGCTGAAATTGTCTATCAATATTGTTGCCTCCACAATGATAACGGAACTTCTTTTTTAAATTCATACAACATTTCTTACATTGACCTGACTCCGAGATATCACAAATACCATCGTATAAATATATGTCGTCCGTGTGGATTGAATCCTCGACCTTTGGCGTATGAGATAGCGATCACTAATATCTGCGCTATCGAGCCCGTTCAAAATCTTTAAGTATGTCAAGTACATTCTGTTTATTTCTATAAGTGCGACTCGAAATTCAAAATATCTGAATAAAACTTTAGTCTTTACCTACTCTGGTTCTGACTAGTTTAAATATTTCAATAAAATCGTCTCACAAGATGCAGCACTAGAAGAAATTCCTCCAACACTTTATTGCAAGCCTCAATAAAGTATAATAACCGCTTACCATCTACTAGGCTGTAGGGTTGGTTCCCTCCCCTTCCCCCGATTCCCATTCCCAAAGTTATTGTAAATTAGTTTAAAGGTGTGAAGGAGAAAAAATAAATATTATTATCATTATTATTATTGTAGGTCAAAATCATCGCAATGATTATCATTGAAACCATAATCACGAAAGGTGGCCTCAAAGAGGAACTTTTGCCACGCTGGGCAAGCGTGTTGGCAATCGCAGAGTGCAGCTGTCGCGAGGGGGATACTGCTGTCCATCCCCATCCTAGGCAGCTACACTGTTTTAGGTGGATATAGCGGCACCTGTCGGTTCTGGTACCTTAATCGCCTCTTACGACACCTAGTATATCAGTCAGAAGTGATCGCTATAACTTCATATATCGCACTTGTGGATAAATACAGTTTCATCTTCAAACTGTGAAAGTTGCTATATATATATTTTATTTACTCAAAGAATTTTCCTATACACTTTGAGTAAAGCTTTGGGAGTAAATATGAACAGAAAGTTTTTCAGCATAAAGTTGACAAGAGTAGTGATTCAAAATGCTGCTGGACATAGGCTTCCTTAACACTAGGGGGAAATATGCCCATAATTGTCATACTGGGCAAGCTGGGCAATTACAAAGCGCAGCCTTCGCGAGGGAGATTCTACCGATCGCCACACTTGTGGATATGCCCACCACTGTTTTGGATGGATATACTGCCAGCTGCCGGTAAGATAACTTAACGGCATATATAATGCTTTGAAAAATAATAAACAAGTCAAGGTCAGACGCAATTTATTTTGTCATAAGAATATACATTAACAAAACAGTAAAACCACTAAATTTGTACCTCATAAGTCATTTTCATCATAAAACGATCCATTAAGTTGTCTCTAAATAATCCCGTACATCAGGAAAAAATACATATATTTTATTTTATAAATAAATAGATAATCCTCCAAATTGGCACTCAGATCAAGCAACTAAAATATTTTTGTAATAGCAACTATCAAAACTACAGATAAAACACCAACCCCTATTTCGGCGAGTGAAACAAACTTGACCGGATATTTAATCATATTTATCAACAGTTGCTTGCGGACGGAATTCCTTTTAAAATAATAATCAGCGGTATGATCGTACCAGTCTAAAACTTTCCTGTCGAACCACACGTAGGCGCCTTTCAATGTCTCAGGAGCGTCCAATAATAGATACAAAGGGGTTTCGGCAGCTTCGTCTGGACTCAAGAAGCCGATACCCATTGTCATGTCTGTGCTGACCAACCCTGGGTGCATGGAGTTCACACATATGCCTCTCGGCGACAATTCTTTCTGCTGCAGGATTGTTAAAGCACTTAAAGCAACCTTGGACACCCTGTAAGCCGCTACAGTGCCATCGTCGGCGAAATCTTTGGGATCGAATGTCCCTTTCTGAACTGATTCAAGGTACCAGTCAACGAAAGCGTCGATATCATCTTTTGACATGTTCTTTTTACTTAATCTCTCAAGCCAATCTTTATTCCTGATGTTCGATAGATGACCACAGTCACTGGATATGTTTAACACGCGCCCGTTTTCTCGTAACAACGGGAACAATAGTTCTTCTATTGTTTTTACACCACGATAATTAATATCAATTGTTTCTTTACTCTCGTCATACTTTTGTTTGAACGATACTGGAGCGATAGCGGCGTTGTTTACTAAAACATCAATACCTCCATGCATAATTTGAATGTGATCTCTGAACTTTTCCACAGATAATATATCGGATACGTCTAGCTGGTGATAAACAGGTTGAAGGCCAAGTTTGTTTAACTCTTCTGTAGCAGTTTTACCTCTTTTTTCGTCACGGGACGTCAAGTACACAGTTCCATGGAATCGCTTACACAGCCCCTTCACGATCGCCAACCCGATGCCCTTGTTTGAGCCGGTAACTACCGCCACTTTATCCGCCATGACTGTCACAAAGCGAGCGTCGTTTTACAACTGAGTCATTGTTACTTATTTCAAGGCGAGCCGGTGTAATTAGGACTTATTTACACTTATCAGTGCACAAGATAAATACGTTTTGGTTTAGTGATAGTATATCGCAGCATATTGTAAGAATATGTAATTTCGTGAACATTATTTAAGAGACAATTATTAGGTTTATAATATATGGTAAATAAAATAAATACGAGTATCTTGGATTATTTATTAACAGTATAGTGATATTTAATGCGTCAATGTTTTGCATTTAAAATAATAATCGGCATTATAATCATACCAATCCAAAATCTTTCGGTCGTACCATATATATGCGCCCTTCAAATCTTGAGGTGCATCCAGAACCAAGTAGACTGGAGTCTCAGCGGCTTGGTCAATGCTGTAGAACCCTACTCTTTTCGTCATGTCCGTTCGCACCAGACCTGGATGCATAGAATTTACAGATATGTTCTTCGACGCTAGTTCCTTCTGCTGAAGTATCGTCTGAGCACTGAGAGCTACTTTAGCCACTCTATAAGCAGCCACGGTACCACCATCGGCTATATCGTCCGTGTTGAAATTCCCATTCTTAGCAGAGTCCATATACCATTGCACGAATTCAATGATATCGTTTTGAGTGAAGTCTTTCCGAGATAATCGTTCTCGCCAATACTTGTTTCTTACATTGGAAAGATGTCCACAGTCACTAGATATGTTTAAAATGCGTCCGTTGTCTCTAACGAGCGGGAAAATAAGTTCTTGCATGGTTAAAATACTATAGTAATTAATGTCGACGATAGTTTTATTTTCTTCGTACGAATTAAAAAGTTGAACGTCATTTGCCACTGCTGCGTTGTTGACCAAAATATCGATGCCGCCATGGGTCTTGATTAAATGATCTCTGAATTGGGTAACACTTTTTCGGTCAGCAACGTCCAGCTCGTGGTACTCTGGGTATAGTCCAAGTTTGTTCAGTTGCTCCACGGCTGACTTGCCTCTTCCATCGTCCCTCGAGGTCAAGTACACGACAACATCGAAAGATTTCAATAATGCCTTGACTATAGCAAAGCCGATGCCCTTGTTGGAGCCGGTTACAACCGCGATTTTATTTGACATGACTGCGTTGTCGCGCAGCTTTGAATGGACTGGATAGAAACTGACTGATGTTATTAATAATGTTTATTGTGTTATGTTTATGATCGTTTGAATTAGCAACGTTTGACCTTTGATAGTTGTTATTGAAGTAATGTTGACATGAAGATTATGGATTTTATCTGTTACCTTTTGCATATGTAAGGTAAGCCAAATTAAGATGGTCACATCTTAATTTGGCTTATCACCGAGAAATATCCTTATTTGCTTTTGTAATCATGCACTTTGCAAATTTAATTCTATATTCCCATAACGCTATTATATATTAGCTATAAAATATTAATATAATGATTCAAATTTTAATATGTATTCCGTTTTTGGTGTGGTATGATTTATAATCAAATTTGTTTTTACTATTTAGAAAATATATATTATGTGCTATAATTATTCATTAATAGCAATATCTAAAATAAAAATCATTAAAGTCCAAGTCACATATCTCTTAATTAAAATAAAACCTGTGTATAGTGCGCAAAAGGAAGGAATATAATTACAGATTTCCTTTTAACAATATTACACAAATAACCGACAATCTGACCTTGACAATCTTATGGTGTTAAAAGAATCATTTATACAAATAGAGCTGCCGGCACAAGACGGGTTGTAAAGCCAAGTTTTCATCATCATAATTATTTTTGCTGCACTTATAACTAATTCCCACATTCCTTTATTATTCCTTTTCCCTTCATTTCCCACATTATCTGGCAAGGGATAAGTCAATGCTTTTCTTTTCTTAGCAATCGACTCATTAACCTGAGATTCGTTTTTTATCGGCTGTCACATTTCGAATGTTAGCTTGCGGAGGAATTATATTGTTTCTCCTACACTCATTGTTGCGTCCACCAGGTGCAAGCTTAGGAGAATCTCTATTTTTCAAGGTAACTGATTTTGAGTTAGGTATATCATTTAGTTGACAATTCCTACTTGCTGACTCTCTTCTGCTTAGTCCCAAAGTAAAAGTTGCTAAGCGCCTATAATTTTTTTTATAGCAATTGCTCAAATCATTGTTACGGGCCGCCTAAAAAAAGCCGGTAACTCTTTTCTTACAATTTTCCTCATATGCAACTACCAGGCTTAACACTACCACCCCGTCGCGTTGTGACTTTCTCAAACTCACATTCCAACATCGTATTTTCTGTTGTGTCATTAAGCACGTCACACGCATCTTTGAGGTGCTCATTAGGAAGCGGATCGGCGTACCTAAGCCGTTAGTCTTAGGAAATTGAATTTTACAAGATACGCATTTCCGTGACGGCACAAGTGCACAATCTCGAGCGTAAGTAACATATATTTGTTCATTGTGAGCCCAGAGCATAGAATGTCGTTTATGTTTCCGCACATCGAATAATCGTCACCTCCGATTTCCTACTCCGATTGGTTGCATCCCGAACAAATAGCCATTTTGGGTAGCTGGAGTAGGCCGTGGCACGGGTTGAATGCGGCAGCGGGCGGCGGGACGCGTGCAGCGGGACGCGGGCAGCGGGACGCGGGCGGGGAACGGTCGACCGGACAGTGACGCGGTGTGGCTCACCTCGACCGTCAGCACGCAGTGCCCATGCAGACGGGCATTCCAAAGGTTTAGTTTGAAAC
>JACJUM010003174.1:17476234-17553753 GCA_020976665.1 Heortia vitessoides | reverse complement strand
AATATTTTGCAGCACAATACCTCTTTGTTAAAGCTAATTTGACTGCGAGAGGTACTACAACTGTTAGAACACTTTTTATCTATTTTTCTAACATTCAATTAAAACTTCCAATTTCTATATTTCATTGGAAATAAAAACATATGAAAAAAGAATTGAGATATATCCTAAAAACTGCAAAATGAAGGCTTTACAGGTTTCGATTGCCCTGGAATATGTATACTTATATAATACCTTTTGCCTTTGATTCCTAGCGGTAGAATATTGTTTTCGATTCGTACTGCCCTCGAGGCGGGAGCAATCGGTTGTCATATGACATGAAGTATATATATATACTTGCAAACATTAATATCAGTAAATAAAACAATAGTACAATAAAATTTCCTTAATCTTTATTTATTCAGTATAAGGCTAGGTTCTGTGCTATAAATAAAAGGATACACTTTATCCGGGCAAGGTTACCATGTAATATGTATGTTAATACCGCTCGTCGCTCGTCTCCGATGTGTCTCCAGAGACGAGCTTGCATCGATTCTGCTCGATTCACTCGTGAACAAATTGACGTTACATGCCGCTCGTCTTCCACTAAGTTTGATTGTTTGCTCAATGATTTCCTTATTACGACGCAAACGGTGGAAGATCCTCCTTGGAAGAGCCGAGAAAGAATCATTATTTGTGAATTTTACGTAAATATTTTTGTAGCCCATAAGTAAAGAAGTGAAATAAGTAAATATTTTTTTATAATAGATTCAGACAACATCTAATACATTGACCTGGTTCCGTAGTAATTCGCTTAAAGCAATTGTGTTACAAACATTCGACAAAAGAGGGATCACACAGGACCAACACAAATGTCATCATATAAATATTTGTCCTGGGTAGGGATCAAACCCACGACCCCTGGCGCATAAAATAGGATTACTATCATCTGCGCCATCGGACCTGTCGTTTTGCCGATGGGCCCGATTGCGTAGCGTCGTGGGTTCGAACCTAACATTTGTATATATATTTGTGTTATTTTTCTGGTAAAAAATAATATTAAAAATATACATACATACATACATCACGCCTTTGTCTCATCGGGGTAGTCAGAGAGTATGGATTGCCACTTCTTACGATGTTGGCATATCTCTTTCGCTTCCCTTACTCGTATTAATCCTTTCATACACGCTATTTTATTTACTAATTCTGACCTGGGCCGTCTTTAATACTAATATTAACAACCTGGCTAGATATGTTCGCCTCGGTCGTCCTATACCAACTTTTACTTTTACTTCCGTTTTATATACTTGTGCAGTAATTCTACTTTCATCCATCCTTCCTAAACCATCCAAACCATCTTAACATTTCTTTCTATATTTCTGTTACAATATCATCTTTTACACCACATAGATTTTTAACACAGTATTCTTTAATCTATAACTCAAACTCACACCGTACATACTTCGAAGTGCTCTAATTTCAACAATGTTGTTACAAGTATTTTTGTTATTCTACTTGCACTCAGAAGAAGCACCTTCTAATATACCTAAAATTCACTACCAATGTCAATGTAGGAACCAACACCTCTGTGAGACGTCGTGCCCTCTTGGATACATTTTGGCTACCATGCAATCTAGCCCGTCAAAATACATTGCTGCTATTAATTGAGATATAAATTATCCTATCTTTCACGTTAGATCAAATTGAACACAGTTAACAACAGAAATATTAAAATCGTTTTAGTGGTTCCCCCCGTGACACATATTTTTTTATATATAAAGATGTGCGAATAAAGGAACATTAATAAACGTTTAGTAATTTTTAGTGCCAATTGAGGTACTGGAACTGACGGCTGTACGGCTCTTAGGATCACATACCCCAAACAGCATACAAAATACATACACAAATGGGATAAGACGGGCAGCAGTATTCCCATCGAGAAACTTTAGTTAAGTTCCAGAGATCTCTGCCACCACGCCTGCCCAGCACTGTATTTATGGACAAAATGTCCCTGCCTCACAGCCTGTGTCAAACTGGAGGCATAATACGAGCTATGATGATGATAATGATAATGATATTAGTGTTTTTAGATACATATGTGTAATTTTTACAGCTCATTAAATATATAGACCTTTTATAATAGTGTGCCGGTGCCGTGAGGTACCGGCTACTATAACACTAAAATCGACAGATGGCGGTATAACCATCCGAAACAGTACAGCTCAAATGCACAGGGCAGGGATGGGCAGCATAATCCCCGTCGCGAAAGCTGCGCTCTGCAATTGCCTATACGCTTGCCCAGCGCGGCAATTATGGGCAAAAAACCTCCTTTCTTGGAGAGGCTGGTATGATGATAATGATGTTGATATATAAATAATCACCAAATTAAATGATTGGGCAAAAAACTATAGGCCAGAGATTCTTAAAGGCCTCTGTTATTGCCCTAACCTGTACTAGGTGTATTGTTTGCAATCGTTATACTTTTTTCGAGTATTGAAATTATAATTTTTCAAGATGACCGTTAAACAACGATGGCGGAAATTAAAATAAGAAAAACTACCATTAATATATTCTATTAAAAGAATCAAACCGTCATTAAAGCTGGACGCACAGTTAGCGGAGTAATTTGAAAAGTTCCCGGGACACGCTACCTGCAGCCCTTCCGAACTCCGCCGGGTTACACCTCAGTTTTAATTTGTTTTTAACTCGCTTCCCGGTTATAATTTTGAGTTTGAACGCGATTTAAATGTCCGCTTGAGTTTGTACTCCAATGTTATTCGAAACTCAACTCTTTGTGACATTTAAAATGTCCGTCTTGACAAATAAGAGTTATTAAATCATATTGCTATCGAGGTGTATCGAGATGGTTGTCGTGTGATATAAATGAAAACGTTGGAATAGATATTTGTTAATCTATCACGGTAGATTTAAATGAAATTTTGCTCAAGGATCGAGTTTTTAATATACCAAATGGTCGTTAGGTAGAATTCATATCTAGTGCACGAAGGGTTGTAGGTTCATTCCCCATTCAGGGCAAACATTTATGTCGCGAAAATTTGTAATTCCCTGTTGTCTGCTGTCTGTGACGCAAGATAGGATTTATCTTGGAGTCATGTTGAGAAAGTGTGGTGCGGCACTAGACTGGTCTACCCTCGGTCCTGTCCGGACTGCCTATAAAGGCTGGTCGTGTCGCCCATCTTTCATATTAATAATCTTTGAAAAAATATGTATTCATCTTCTTCAAAGCAACCTTTGAACGTATACTGCTTTACATAGACCTTCCTAAGAAAAGGAGAATCTTAAATATAATTGCCGCGCTGGTCAAACATAGTGGCAATTGAAAAGCGTACATAGCTTCCGCCGGCATAGCACCGGGTATGCTATACATGGGGAGGTACTGTTCTCTGTACTGAACACTACTGGTACCTCACGCATACAATTTCGTTTATATTTCGCCTTTTGTGGTTAATATTTTTACATCATATAAGTTCTTCACTAGATATCAAGATGTTCCTACTGTTTTAGTAGTGTTTGTAGTTTAAGGCAAAAGGTTTTAATAGCGCTTATGCAGATTGCGGTTCCGTCAATCCGAATACTGTGACACGGAACCTTCGTCGTGTAACATTTTCTAAATGTAAAGTGAATCATGTAATGTATCTGTGATAAACTAGGAGTGAGCAGATTTATTGTATTTTTTATTGCACAAAAGTGATAAAACACAAATTAATAAGTGATAAACACATCTTGTGTACTAATACTAGCTTGTGCATGAATTTCATGTAGTACCAAATTTCAGGAACGGTCCTCAATAAGTAACCTTATATATTTTTAATGACCATCATAAATGAAGCAGTAACGAAATAGGTTTTTTTTAATATCAATAAATAAAAAGTATAACTGCTATAGAATTCAAACATTGTATGTTTTATTAAATATACTTTTGCCATCCTATCCGCAATTCTATATGAATCAAAGCCAAGTTAATGAAAGTTCAAAAATCTAGAAAGCACTTGAAATAACAGCAGTGTCCTTGCACTTCGCTTCGCTGTTGATTTTGGACCGGTTTTATCCTCCCTTATAATATATAGAAACTATTAATTTATAGTAATATTTGACGGGCCCGATGGCGCAGATGGTAGTGATCATATCTTGTGCGCCAGGCGTCGTGGGTTCGATTCCCACCCTAAGCAAATATTTCAATAATGATATTTGTGTTTAGACTATATCTGTGTGTTAAAAATATGTATTTAAGTAGTATATTTGTGATTCCTCTGTTGTCTGTCGTTTGTAACACAAATGCTTTAAGTGACTTTCCACGGAGTCAGGTCAATGTATAAGATGTAGTGGTAATTTCTTATTGTAACTACTACTAATACGTGCCGTGAGGTACCGGCAGAGTAGAATAGTACCTACACTGCACCAAGTGTTGTAAGAAGAGACTAAGGTACCAAAACCGACAGATGGCGGTATATCTATCCGGAAAAGTACAGCTCAAATGCGCAGAGCGGAGATTGGCAGCAAAATCCCCGTCGCGAAAGCTGCACTCTGCATTTGCCAACACGCTTACCCAACGCGGCAATTATGGGAAAAATTCCCTCTTTTTTGGGAAGGCCCATGTCCAGCAGTGGACTTCCAATGGTTGGTTTGATGATGATGATGATGAAACGCTATGCAAGTATGTCTTGGAATCCTTACATCCTTATGTACAAACAAACAAAATTGGATTTATAACCAATTCTATCATACAGAAACGAGTAAGTAGCCTACATATGATTTCAAACTACAATTTATTACTGTTAAGCTTTATATAGATCCATTTAGCAGTTTTGGCGTAATAGATATATCAATATTGCAATAATTTCGTAGCCGAAAAGACTATTCAAAAGTGACTATTACATGGGCCTATTGAAATAAAGCGTGTAAAATAAGGGAAAAGAAGTAAAAATTTGTTAATTTTCCGTAGAAACCTTTCTTAGGATTGATAGAAGATATTGTGCAACATCAAGTTATAAATGTTAAATAAACTACGTTTTAAAGCAGTTCAAAAAGTAGTATATATAGGATGTTTACAAACATATTATTATATTGCTGTAAATGTTAGAAAATAATAGTATATATTTGAGCGGGTGTATTTTTCCCGTACAAACGGGAGACGGGAGCGCGCGTATTATCAGTTAATGGTATCTTTGGACAGCTTCAATTGAAACCGTCTCGAAGGTTCCTATTACTTTCCCTTTTGTTCGCCGCGATAGCACACAAATCCGCCAACTTTGTTTGAAGTCGGCAAAGAACTTACAGTTTAACTTGAAGACCTCCTAAGTTATTCGGTAGCCTTCACTCTTTCATCAAAGTTTCTATGTTAGCCCACCCTTTAATACAATTACATTGTTACTTCTTTTCCTTTTAACGGGAAATTGATTGTAGTTTACTGTGTACTACTTGGTCCTTCGGTATTGTAAACATTCAGCACTGGCGGAGTTTTCTTTTATATTGGATACTAGCAAGGCTCCGCGGTTTTAGCCTCTTAGTTACCGTTACCATAGGAGTACAGAAATAAAACAAAACTAATATTATTTTGATAATTTGCTAATATATGACAAGGTGCCACGAGGTACTGGCAGAGTGGAATATTACCTCCCCCTGTATCAGGTGTCGTAAGAGGCAACTAAAGTGGCAACTTAAGGTAGAACTTATACAAAAGGCATTTATACCTCACTCTCACCTATTTCTACTGCCAAATCGCGTTGCTGTATTCCGGTCTGAAGGGTGAGAGGGGCAATGAATTTACAGTTGTGGGAGATTCAGAAAATTTTGGTATTGTGGTATCCAATGGTCATCCTCAAGTCACAAGGTTAAAAACGCGTTAGTGATATCTTTGTGATATTACGAGCGTCTATAGCCCGCAGTGATGCATGCTATTACGCGGACTCTATTGTCGACCTGGTCTGATAAAAAAACAAAAGTAGCGGCACAGATGGTGGTATATATATCCTCAACAGCGCAAGTCAATCAGATCAAATGCACAGGGGGGAGATGGGCAGCATCATCCCCGTCGCGAAAGCTGCGCTCTGCGATTGCCAACACGCTTGCCCAGCGCGGCAATAATGGGCAAAAGTTCCTTTCTTGGTGAGGCCTACGTCTTGTAGCGGATTGTTCCAATGGTCGATATGATAATAAAGATTTGATAATAATTTCTATTAGTAAAATAATGTTTGAAATCAATCGAGTAATTTAAGAGTTTATTCGTTAAAAACGTACATCGATTTATACGAGTATGAATCGTGTGTGAGAATGTTTGTAATTTCTATGGACATAGGAAAAATATTTCCGCATAAGCCATATTTTTTTCGAGTCCAAAAGTAAGTTACGTGTAACGTTATATGTAAATTTGTGACGTTGGAAACCTGTAGTATATTACTTCCTGCTGATACACCAGCTTCGCACACTAGTTATGCTTAGAGTAATACAACGCATTCGCCGACGAGTGCGAGATATCCCGTCCCATATAGCACACCGCTGCACTAGTGTGGATGAATGTAATCCATCCGCATTAAAATCCAAACGACAGCCGCTTAAGCCGAGGTCCGTGCCTTAGAGGCGCCTTTAAGAGATTGGCGTCGGTCTTGTTTCAATCTCGCAAACTTTGCAGGAAATGCATCTTTCCTCCGGTGACGCTGGGACTAACGTCAGAGCCAGCCAGCAGTAAGTTCGTCAAAAAAGGCAACCGGTGGTATACCCATCCGAAATAGCTGAAATGAAATAAACTTTTTTCTTTTCATCCTATTTATTACCGTCGCCTTCCTTCCGGCCAAAAAGTTGAAGTTATCATTATTACTAATAACATGAAAATGTGACATTTTCCTACTAATAATTATTAATTATATCTATATTCATATAATTCATAATACTTAAAAAGAAATATTGACGGTTTTAGTTTTTGTTGATAGTTTGTCTTTATTGTAAGATATTTTTTTTTAATATAAAAAGGTTACACGGAATGACGTACCGTGATTAATATCTCATCAGAAATCTTCAAAAACCTTGAAGACCTTCTTGACGGGTCCGATGGTGCAGAAGATAGTGGTCCTGTCTTGTGCGTCGAAGTTTGTAGGTTCGATCTACACCCAGGACAAATATTTATATGATCATGTTTATGTTTAACCTATGCCTTATTGTTAAATATATGTATATTTAAGAAATATATTTGCAACTTCTCTATTGCCGATGTCCGTTACACAAGTGCTTTAAGCGACTTCTCATGGAATTAATAAAAATATAAGATGTTGAAGAAATTCATTATTATTAGAATTTGAGTAATGTTTGTTTTAAATTAACCTTTATTATAGTTGGATACAACATACAACAATACAAGAAACTTCTGCCGTGAGATATCGCCTGTGCAGAAGTTCCTAATTACATAGTAGCAAACGACAGTTAGTCCTCCAGTAAAACTAGGTGGCAATAAGTGCACGCATAGTGCTTTCTTCATATCAGCAATTGGAGTTCTACCGCTGGATATAGGCTTCCCCAAGAAAGGGGGAAGTTTGCCTATAATTACCGTGCTAGTCGCCTCTTAAAACTACTGGTAAAGGCAGAGGTACGGCTTAGTATATTTTCATTAAAAAGAGATTTAATCATTCAAATTCAAGCATCACAAGGTAAGTGTAGCATAGTCGTGAGGCTATGAGGAGCTGACAAATGGCGGTATATCCATCCGAAACAGTAAAGCTCAAATGCACAGGGCGGGATAAGCAGCAGATTTCCCGTCGCGAGGGGTTCGCTCTGAGATTGCGGCAATTATAGGCAAAATTCCTTCTTTCTTGGGGAATCTTATGTCCAGCAGTGGACGTCTGATCACTGTAATGATGATGATGATGACGAAGGTAAGTATTGCCGGATTCTAAAATTTTACATGAAAGATTTTGTCGTCGTGATGTACAAGAAAGAGTGCAAATTGAGTTCCCGATTTCCGATCCAACAAAGCGGAAGAATTTTGTGAGTTGGAATTCAATGCGGCAGTAAAAGATATAATGTGCGACGCAGCCGCAGGCCCCGGCGACGCACCAATGTCGACAGGGTCTCCCACAATGTTGTTCGGTTGACAGACTAATGTTATGAGAAAAGTTAGCTTTAATATTAATACAGTTTTAGAAGTTCAAGGAAACTTAAGCCGTTACTTCGAGCGAGACCTCTTTTCCTATTTTCTGTAAATTAAATTAAATTTGCCGTTAAATGTACATCTTTGAGATATTTTACGATCATTGCGCGACGGTTATGAAATCTGTGTTTTTAAATAATTTGTATGGTTTGTCAGCAAAGGCTAGAAATTACTATGAAAAAGAAAAAAGTGCTAATTTCCAGCTTAAGTCAAACAAAACAGTGAAAAATAAAATATAAAAGGATTAAAGGAACTAAAAAAACCTTGTTTTTAAATATCAATATTATTGATTGACAATTTAATTTGATGTATTTTAAAAGCTTGTTTTTTAATTATTTTTATTAATATTTTAATTCAAATGGTCTTACTCTAATTCAGAGGAATTTCTTTCTTTCTGGGGATCCTGATCAGGATACTGAAATAAACTTATTACAATATTGTATTGACACTGATTCATGTTATGTGTACGAAGTGTCAATAAAATGTGTCCGTCTAGAGTGGGACAAAATCAACTACGGTTGGTTGAGTGTTGGTTAAGAAATAAGTCGGTTACAAAACATACACATACATCAAACTGTATCAAATAAGTTCTTATGTTTTACATGCCCCTCACAAAACGACGACTACATAGATGCCTTAATAACCCATGGCAACGGATTCGTTGGTTTGTGTTGTTGAATATCAACCTAGATTTTTCTGGAAGAACTTATACAACAATTTGTTAATTATATAAAAATTATAGGATTTTTTCGTTAGTCCTCGATCATCACGTTTTATAGGATTCTCATAAGCAAGAAGGAAATAAGATTGAGTATCATCAGTTTGCACTTTTGTGCTAACTGGATTAATTATTCGGCGACCCGTATCTGCTACATAATTTCTGAAGGGTCGGCTCCGTGCCAGTCGCATCTAACTAACAACCCTGCTAAGCCACTGTAACTTCTACTTACATGTAGATGGGTAGATATGGCAAATAGAGGCAAATTGAACATTAGGAGGGCCGATAGTAGAATTCTGGTCCAAACTAGTGTGTAGTACTGCGCCCAAGTACAACAGGCAAGGCTTAGACGATTTTCATCATAATCTGCATATAAGCCGTAGGACGTGACTGCTTGACATAGGCCATCACAATTGATTTCCTATCATCATTATCATCATATTAGCCATTTGAAGTTCTATAAATTTGAGCTTTCCTTTTTTAGATGAATATACTGTCTCACAATCACAATCTGTCGTAAGAGGCGACTATGGTACCAAAACCCACAGATGGTGGTATATCTATCCGAAAAAGTGCAGCTTAAATGTATAGGGCGGGGATGGGTAGCAGCCTCCCCGTTGCGCTATTCGATTCCCAATCCGCTTGCTCAGCGAGGCAATTATGGGCAAACGACCTCCTTTCTTGGAGAAAGGTTTTAATGGCTGGTATGATGAATTGCACGAGAGAACATAAATTATTTAAATTCAAAGGTCAGCTGCCAGTGGCAGAACTCAGTAATAGGGAGAAATCTCTCATAAGTGTCATAGGTCGTTCCATAAATGTGAGTTCTACCGACTTCAGGAGGAATTGTGGTAGCGTTCGGCACGTGTCCAGTATTAATTAAAGGCAAGTCGGCAGCCAGTCACTCTCAGGGAATGGCGGCGAGCCAACTGCACTATGGCTGCGCAAGCCGCATGCCTGACTATGTAAACAAACGGGCCACTGTTTATTGCACTTCTAGTCAAAGCCTTTATACCAAAACACGATGAAGTGAAGAAAAATAGATAAAAACATATATTTGAGTCAATCGCAGTTTTTGGGTTTAAATAACTAGACCTTGATGGTTTTAGTTGAAGAAGACTATATTTATAAAGTTGTTAACACTGCATTTAAAATCAAACAGAACACAATTATTTATTGACTTAAATATAGTACTTATATTTTATATTATATATTTTTAACACATGTATAGTTCAACAGATTTTTATATCTGCTATTGGAAGTTTGATCCTGGACATAGGCCTCTTCAAGAAAGGGGGAGTTTTGCCGATAAATGCCGTGCATCGCAGTCGCAATCGCAGAGCGCAGCTATAACGACGGGGATTCTGCTGCCCAATTTGCTTTGACCATTTGATCATTTGTCGATTTTGGTACCTTAGTAGCCTCTTACGACACTTGGTGAAGGGGGAGGTACTATACTACTCTGCCTCACAAATTTTGGCATGCATAGTAAAATGTCGACAAGAACAATATTAGGTATAAAAATACGATTCAATTTAACCACGACTAGTCAAATAATAATATAGTCTTTAAAATGTAAGATATCAGTGTTAAACAATGTCAATAATGAAATTTAGAATCACATGTCAAACAAATGAATTACACTATGCAATTGTTTATCAATCAGCCATCCGCAGATTTATTATAAATAATTTAGTTGTAATTTGTCGGTTCTCTAATGGAATTTTGTATTTATACATATTATACAACATTATAAAAACGAGTGGGGTACCGAAGGTGTAGAATAGTAACCTCTGTAACCGGTGTTGTAAGAGGCGACAGAGTTACTGAAACCGACAGATAGCGCTATATCTATCGGAAAAAGCGCAGCTTAAATACAACAGCACGTCTATTCTGCGCAGTAATTATCAGCAAATCCCCCCTGCCTCGGGGAGGCCTATGTCCAACAGTGGACTTTTTATGGATAATCCTGCAATATTATTTCAGTTAGTCAGTGTCATTTTACAAAATGGCGCTGATTTTTCACTACAAATATTGCACTAGGAAAAAAATCGACATATCCACTAAGGTCTCGTAAGCTAAAGCTAGCATAACGGTATTGCAGTTCCCCGTGGGAAAGATGCAGGTTCAAATCCCGCTTTCACCTGAGACAAGATTTTTTTTTAGTAAATGTTATCTGAAATATAATTCAGCATTTTTTATGCATAAAACCTCTCAAGTATATCATAAACCTAATAAATAAGAGTTGAAAAAGTTTGCTCATTAGAATGTTATTTTATTTATCTTTCTACATACGTGAAAGTCGGTTCAGTCTTTTGCTTTACCCCCATCACACTTCTATTGAGGTGAAAATAAAACTTCAATGTTATTGCATGGATTATATTTATGCAGAGATGTATTTAATACCGTTCAGAACATTCAATTCGATGCATGCCTTCATATTGCAAATGATGTGCGTAATGCGTTCTTCGATAATTAACACAGTCGGCAGGTCTGTATTTAATGTGCTCCACAAGTAAATACTATTTAGCTTCGCTAATTTCCTACATTTCAGAATTGTGAACGCCGGCTGTGGGTTGGCCTGACAACATTGAGCCAAACGGGTTTGGCTTATAATTTGAAATCCAAACCGAGTATATTCGAGATGGTTGTGATTTCAACTATTTCAGAAATGATAAATAATTTGATTAGAATAAGACTAAGCGATAATCGGTCGTTGAATTAAATTGTGTGTACTCAAGTTGTCGATTTAAACGTGCGGTATTTTTATTTATTTAGTCTTTTATTTTTTACAACTACCAGCAGCGCCCTGCGGTTTCAACAAGTTCTACAACTAACGTTGGTAAAATTGAATACTAATTTTGAACCCCTTTTAATCCCCACTTTAAAGGTTGATTATCGTTAAAATATTTTACTCGGGGTTCATGACATTCAATGAAGTATCTTTATACTATTTTAATCCTTACTTAGTGCATTATAAAACATGTGCAAAATTTTAAGTTTCTGACCCCCACAGTATAGGCCCTGCGTTCATATGTCAGTCAGTCAGCTTCTTCTTTTAGACATATAGTTTATAGCAAAATGTGTGTATGTATATAATATGGTCTATATGAATATTTAATATTATTATTGTCTTGTACAATATAATATAACATATTATAATATACGCAAAATTTCATTGACCTGACTCAATGGTAAGTCGCTTAAAGCACATGTGTTACGGACATTAGACAATAGAGGAATCTCAAATATATCATACTTTACACAAAACACAAAAAAAGTCCTGGGCGGGGATTTAGCTCACGATCCCTGGCGCATAAGATAGGATCGCTACCATATGCACCATCAGGCCCGTCAACAAGAGTAGTTGAGTGAAGGAGTCACATCTTTTTTTGGAACAACCTCTTCATCTCTATTACTTTAATTTCTTGAAAATACTCATAAAATTCACGTTTCTTAAGCAAAAACACAAAGCTCTCAAGCAAGGCACTGCTATCAGGCCTAGCCTAGATGCCTGTCAAGACTTTAGCGCAGTTAACAGCCACCTCTTTGTTTAGGATAAGGTCTGGCGATGTTCAATAGTCAATAGCATCCTCGTCGCGAAGTTGCACTCTTTAGACACAACAGTCGTCTTTAAATGGCTGATATAATGATCATCTTAAATATAATTCCGCATTTTCTATGTATAAAACCACTTTGAGTAAAAATGTAAATATTTCTTCTTTCTGCTTCAAACTTGTTAAAGTCTGACGTTTTAATATTTGTACGTAATTACTCAACTCATCATCACACTTAGCGATGAAGTACCGGCAGAGTAGAATACCTCCGTCGTTACCATGTGTTGTAACAGGCGACTGAGGTACCAAAACCGACCGATGGCGGTATATACATATGTAAGAGTAGCTCAAATGCACAAGGTAGGGATGGGCAGTAGCATTCCCGTCGCGAAAGCTGCTCTCTGTGATTACCAATACGCTTGCCCAGCGCGGTAATTATGGGCAATATTCTCACCACAAATGAAAAACACTAGAAGAAAATTCAACATGGCTGCTAAGATCTCGGTAACACAACAATAAAGCATATGAAGAATGCAGGTTTGAGTCCCGCTTGACACCTGATCTCTACCTTCTGTACTTCTAAGATCTTTCTCTAGTTTCTCGTGAAACTTAAACTTGATATTACCACTAATTGGTATTAGACCAGATTTAGTTGGACATAAAACAGTTTTCCCACAACACGCTACATAGCTGTTTCTAGCCCTCGGCAAGAGTTTATGGTGTCATAAACTCGAATAATCGTAATGCCGATAACCATGATAAGACTCGGGGTCAAGAGTCAATGAACATATTTAGTTAAAGTTTATTAAGTAGTCAAAAAACATTTAGCTGCGAATATATTTGTTTTAGCTCCATACCTGTAGTACCTCTCTTGTTTGATATTCGTAACACAAGTGCTTAGAGCTAACATATTTGTTGGCTAAATCAATCAGGTATAGTTGACGGGCCCGATGGCGCAGATGGTAGTGATCCTGTCTTGTGTGCCAAAAGTCGTAAGTTCGATCTCCACCCAGGATAAATATTATATGACAATATATACGTTTGTTTATTGTATGGGTGTTAAATATATGTATTTAAGTAGTATATTTGTGATTCCTCTATTGTCTGATGTGAAGCGACTTATCACGGAATCAGGTCAATGTACGAGATATTGTGGGAATTTTATTTAAATTTAATATCTGGTAAAAGTAAAATTAGCTAAGTAAGCGTTGATGAGATTATCAGTAAACTAGTTATATGATTAGCCAGCCTCAAGCAAATTGTCCATTAATCATTCAGACTTTCCAAGTCTTTTTTGATGGTCATGTTTTTGCTATTATTTAAACACGATATTGCTAGTAGTAAGTTTACATACTTTTTTGGTTACAATAAATTATAATGAAACAGTCCATTAGAGTCGCTTTGTAACCTAATACGGCTACTCAGTCGATATTGCTTTTAAGAACTTCGGGTGAAATGATAAAGATGCCGAGTATATTCCCACATAAATTAAAATATTTTCTTCATTATTATAGCAGCCGGGGAAACTTACCGATAAATTGAATAACTCCGAAACACTCGACTTTAAACGCTTTACCAACATAACCCACTGTAGGACATAGGTCTCTCCGAGAAATGGGGAATTGCCACGCTGGGAAAGCATGTTGGCAATTGAAGATCGCAGTTTTCGCGAAAGTGGCGCTGCTGCTTATTCCCGCCCTGTGCCTATGAGCTACGCTGTTCCGGATGGATATACCGCCACCTGTCGGTTCTAGTACCGTACTTATATAAACGTTTTGATACATTACCGACTATCGTTCCGCATAGCGTTTTAAGCCGTTGTAAAGAGTTTTTTGACGTGACAACGTCTTATAAATTGGTTTGCCGGGTGACACTTCAAGAAACTGCGTTACGCTCCGCTCACGTTATGCGCTCACAATGAGAGCGAGTGAGAGGCACGCGTCCCTCTCACTCGCTCTCATTGTGACGTGTGTTATTTTTAACAAAAAATATAACAACATATTTATACAATTTTCTTATTTGCAGAGCATTCATTAATTTCTGTTTTGTATAGCACAAGAAAAACGTTTTTTCAGGAACATTAGTTAATCATGAACAAATTTTCTCATATTTATCACATTAGCCGTTTATTTTATTGTTGGACATAGCCTTCTCCAAAAAATGTGGAATCATGCCCATAACTGCCAAACTGGGCTAGCGAGGTGTCAATCACTAATTTGAACTAGTTTTAAATGTATGTCTTTGGTAATACTAGAATTAGAGAGAGAAAAGTAAGGAAGTATTTCTACATCGATTGCTTCGAACTTGTAAACGTTTGTATTTTAGTGTTTGTGCGTAACCCATAACATTTTACATGAGGTCGACTTGTTACAAAGATCGTGTGCGTTGGTACCTCACTTTTACCTATTTTTACCGGCAAAATGCACTGTTCACTTTGCTGTTTTGGTTTGAATGGTGTCAGAGGCAGTGAAGTTACTGAGTAATGTAACATAATATCTTCAAGTCACAAGGTTGACGACGTGGCGTTTGGTGTAGTGATATCCTTGTGATATAACGAGCGTCTATAGGCTGCAGTGACGCTTACTATCACGCGGCCTGTATGCTTGCTTGCCAAACTGGTTTTATAAAAATAAACACAAATATTCAAGTGGATAAGTATCGAACCCATGACCCCAGACTGTATACGACTTTTTAGGATAGGAACACTAACAAATGCGCCAGGAAGCACATCTTAATTTCATATACCTATTCTTTAAAAAAATTGAGAGGTTATAGAAGTTTCCTGTCTTCGTGGCAACAAAGCGCGGGGACATGAATTCTGTGTACTTGAAGCGTTCTAGGAATACTTAAATTTTCCGTCACGCTATGATGGCAATCATTAAGGATTGTCTTTGACAATCTCCCGTAATTGCGAGTTCCAAAAAACAAAGCATGATGATTAATTAATTAATACTTAATACCAGTTGACAGGCTTTTTAAAATCCTTTTAATTTAACTACTCGTGTTAATACTTAAACAACATTTAAAAGTATAACATAATACAGTTTTTTGTTGGTTAGATTGAAAAATCTAACCAACAAAAAACTCCACACTTTGGTGCATAATATTTGTTAACGTCTTCTCATTAAAATTACTTTACACGTGCAGGTGTGGCTAGATACATTTTTATTAAACCAGTTTGACAAATAACCATACAGTTCACGTGATAGTAAGCGTCATTACAGCCTTTAGACGCTCGTAATATCACAAGGATATCACTAAAGCGTTGCCAACTTTGTGACTTGAGGGTATTTATGCAACATTACCCAGTAAGTTCACTGCCTCTCTCACCCTTCAGACTGGAACGGCAATGTAAACACTGCTATTTCGCGGTAGAAATAGGTGAGATTGAGGTACCAATGTAGATGATCTAAGTATGAGTTTTACTTCATGTAAAATACAACTGGTAAGTCTATTTACAGACACAATATACTAGCGCAGAAACATAATGACAAAATGAATAAAAGGCGTTGAATTTCAAACGAATTTTATAATAATATTAGATACCATAAGTATAACGCCTCATCCAATAATATGTCTTTTTCATTTTTATCCAACACATTCGTAATTGAAGCCAATGAACTGATTGAGGAGTAATTTAAATATATAAAATAGGAACAAAGTAACAGAAGCACAATGCGCCGGCAAGAAGCAGCTTCACACTCTTTGTTCCTGTGACAAGGTTACCTTCCCAATTGGGATCTCCATTGTTCCCGTAATTAACATTTGGACTGAGGCCGGCGGCGGTGATGTGGAATATCCGCGAATATTCCGGCAATCGATGGCGCTCACATGTACGCTGCGAGTTAATAAGTTTAGACAGAGGCGAGCGTACGCGGCCTGAATTTCTTCAAAAATGACCGCTTTGTCCCGCGCGCGCCCCGACGCAAACCCGACCTTATCCCGCGGCAGTAAGGGTGGTGCGAGACGCACAGCCTGCGGGGTAATATGTGCACATGGCCGGAGCACGAGTGCCGCCGGCACGGGGCGACGTCTGCCGCTGGACGTGTAATTTTCGGTGCTTATAACCAACTTAGGGCTTCGAATGGGACGTTTTTTCTTCGTCAATGTCACAGTGTATTGTTGTGCGCAGTATATTGCCTCACGCTTCCACTGTATACTGTTAAAGTTTTGTGTGTAACATGGATGGGTAACATCTCCTAGTCATATTTAATTTCATCCATGGTACAGATAAAGTGATATCTTTAGAATACATGTAGTATGTGTACTGTATATTTATTTATTATTTTATTTATTGAACTTTATTACACAAAATATTACAAAATGTACAAATGGCGGACTTAATACCAGTTTTCATTATCTCCCAGTCAACCATTACACGAAACAGAAAAAATATATATATAGTGGTGCAGACAACATATATATAATATAGATAAACGTTACATACATATTTGTATAAATAAACGTAATAAATACACATGTTATAAAATATATATATAAAATAACGTATATTAACTTTTTATACATACTTGCCTCTTCCAATCAATTGAGGCGGTGTGAGCCTGATAATGTGTATTGAAATCTGCAGAGTAGAATAGTACCTACTCCTATACCAGGTGTCGTAAGAGGCGACTAAGGTATTAGAACCGACGGATATCCGTCCGGCAGTACATCCATCCGTAACAGCTACATATGCTTCAAATCATAATTATATGGTAGGGACAAAGACCAGATCGTAATCATTTGGTTCATATATTTTACATAATTAGACGGTAAAACCCCCATTTTATAGGGAGGCCTATGTCCAGCAGTGGACTTACAATGGCTGATATGATGATGATGATGAAGGTAAAACATATGAGCATAGCTGTGTTAGTTTAACGTCATAAGAAGTTTGTGAACCGTGATTTTGAGCAGGTTCGAGCATCCAAACCTATAATTTTTCGGGAACTAGGAAAGTGAATTATTGGGATATTAATTGTAAACTGAATTTAAGATAATTTGGTTAATAATGATAAAAAAATCTGAAAATAGTGTAGTCAAGAGTGCAGTTTTGGCATTGTCAAATTGGCAACCGTCGATGAAGCAAACGGGAATGGAAAATATGATCATATTTACGCAGACCAAATATAAAGGCAATTGTTTAGATTTATTTTATTCAATCATCTGAAAGATGTCAGTGCTGTATCACCATAATCGATTATTGGTAGAACTAATGAGTGGTCTGAGAGAGTTTTGTACTTAAAAGAAGGAAATGTTTTAAATAATAGATAACACAAATGGTACACGAAGAGAACTGGCAATCTTTACTTTACCGATGTAGGATCCAGCTTAAGGCCAAAGTTTAACATTACACACCATTAAAAATAATATCCCCACAAAAATCTATACATCAAATGATCAATCATGATGAAGAATGGCGAAGATTAGCTCAAGCTTATTCGTGACTCGTGACATGTTCATCCTAATTAGTTAAGCTGATTTCACGTAATGAAGTAACAAGTAAACTTTGACGTTCATAATATTAGTGGTACCAAAGTGTTGACGGGCCCATTAGCGCAGATGGTAGCGATCATATTTTGTGTGGTCGTGGGTTTGATTCCCACCCAGAGCAAATTTTTATGAGATAATATTTGTGTTTTTTCTGTGTTTGAATTTGAAATATATGTATTTAAGAAGTACATTGGTGATTTCTATGTTGTCTGGCGTCTTTAACACATTTGCTTTAAGCGACGTACTATGGAGTCAGGTTAATGTATTCGATGTTGTGGGAATTTATTATTATTATTTTTTATTATGTCACTTGTGTATCGGTGGAAGGGTTGTGTAAATGCTTTATCGGCTTTGTGATGTATTATTCAGTCTTGGCGCGGTGCGAACTACGGACGACGCTGTTCGCTGAATGTTTAATACTTGATAAACCAAACTACCTACTATTACGGAAACTGTACACATTAAACTTTACACAGATTTGCCGACTTGCATTATATTGCAGTAAAGTTTGTAAAAATTCTAGTTTCACATTTTATCTCAATTATTACATTTGTATACAGGTCTTTGTTGCGGATGGAAAACTTATTATATATAAGTCCACTGTTATATAGGCCTCCCCAAGACAATAGGCGTGTTGGCAATTGCAGAACGCAGCATTCGCGATGGGGATGCTGCTACCTATTCCCACTCTTTGTAATTGAGGAAGCTGTTTCGGATAAATATCCCGCTGTCTGTAAGTTTTGGTACCGTATCTGTACAGATTAATTAAGTAAAATTTTATTTAAAGTTTACTCAGCATCGGTTGTCAGTCTGTGTTCCATTCTCATCTGTAACTTATTAATCTGTTATGTGATCCAATATCGTAGGTGTTGACTATGCGCTTATGATATCCTTATGATATCACTAGCGTCTAGTGACTCTTGCTTTATCTGCGACACTGAGCAGTGTTGCAAAGTAGAGATTGCTACTCGTATCTCGATTCGATTGGATCATTTGTCGCAAAGTTATCACAAGTTACTTCGCTATCAAGCATAAGAAGATCATTATCATGTGGCAGTGGGCCTGCCAGTTGTGCTGTTCAGTTTTGTTATCACGCGTTATACTTTGCGCCGTGACTCGCCGTGCCGTGTGACGCGGGTCGCTGGCCACATTTTTTGCGGGCCTCGATTAATTCCACACGGGCGGGCCGCTAATGAAACATCCCATGCGATGCGGATCGGGCTAAAGTAATTATGGATTTGAATATGTTTTTGCGGTATTCGGCGTTGGGTTTTTGTGAAGTAAATAGTTTGAGTGCTAGCGGAATTATTTTAATACATTATTGCAAAAAGTTATCGAATTCCGGCCTTTAGATATTGCTTTATTTAATTATGTTTGGTTGATAACACAATTATTGGACTTTGTTCCGTTTGATACGTATTCTGTGAAGCATTTTTTCAATACTGACGGAGGCGCGGTGACCTCACCAATGAGGTATTTCATTTCACAATAAACCATTTGTTTTTATGGAAACGTAAATTCTTTGTATAAATTCGAATTTTCATAGTTTCAGTGTTGTTTATTTGTATAACTACAAAAATTTACGGTGTTTGTTGTTATTGTTCGGTGTCAGTACCTCAATCTTTCCTAACGACACTTTATACTGATCATCATCCTATCATCATCATATCAGCAATTCGAAGTCCATTGTTGGACATAGGCCTCCACAAGAAAGGAAGAATTCTGCACATCATTGCCACGCTGGGAAACCGCAGAGCGTAACTTTTGCGACAAATATGCTGCTGCCCATCCCTACCCTGTGCATTTAAGCTACACAATGGATGGATATACCGCCATCTGTCGGTTTTGGTACCTAAGTCTCTATTCCCAGTATCCCCGTCGCAAAAGCTGCGCTCTGCGATTGCCGACAAGCTTGTTCAGCGCGGCAATTTTGGGTAAAATTCCTCCTCTCTTGTAGAGGCGTATGTACAGCGGTGGTCATCCAATGGTCAATCTGATAATATATCATACATTAACGATATCACAATTATGTTTTGTTTTCTTTACAATGTAAGGATCAGTAAAACATTGAAGGCTCTTCTAGAGATGTTGTTGTTGAATACACAATATGAGAGTACGTGCGCCGATATTATTTTTCATGTCACCACGTCCCTCGAGGTGATAAATAAAATTACACCCATAATCCCCTTATCAAACAATTCCGCGGAATTTCCTCCTGGAATCCCGCCCTGAGGAGCCCTCGTAAAAGATAAGCATCTCTGGCTTTACGCAAACGAACACACGTGTCAAAGTAATAGCCGCGTCGTTCAATCTTTACTCGGAATATTTTACATACTTGTACAATTTTTCTTGAAGGTGAGATAACTTTCTTAGAACTCAGATTCTACTTGTGTCTCCGACTTTCTGGAACTGTAATATCCTCAGGCCACAAGGTTGGTCCAAGCGATCTGATTGTTCTGTGAGAATTATATGTAATTAAATTATCATAACGGCTATTACGATATATTTTCTTGTATTTTGTCAACAAAATTAATCATTATCATACCAGCCATTAAAAGTCCGCTGTTGGACATAGGCCTCCCCAAGAGAGGGGGTATGTTGCCTATATTTGCCGCGCTGGGCAAGCGTGTTAGCAATTGCAGAGCGCAGCTTTCGCGATAGGGGAACTGCTACCCATCCTCTCCCTGTATTTTTCAGCTGACTTTTTTGCATGGATATACCACCATCTGTTGGTTCTGCTACCTTAGGATATATGTTACAGAGAGAGGTACTATTCTTCTCTGCCAGTACCTGACAGCTAAGAATAATAATAATATAGCCATAAAACCAACAAAACATCTCTAACTCTGACCTGATTTCATGTTAAGTGGCTTAAAACACTTGTGTCACAGACATCAGACAATGAAGGAATCACAAATATAATACTTAGATATATACGTATGTTTATTACTATGAGGTGCCGGCAGAGTCGAATAGTACGCCTGCCACGCGTTGCAATTATAGCCTATGTCCAACGGTGGTAATAGGCCTAGGCAACATTCTATGGCTGAGAAAACGATAATTGTAACATCCAACCGATCAACCAACACTGTTTTATGAATTTATTCAAAATCTGTGAACGTCTAATAAAATTAATTTGTTTGTAAAATCAATTAGTGTCACTCTCTAAGCGAAATCTAATTTGAAATGCAATTAAATTGTTAATCAAAACCAATGGGTCATCAAATATGTCAAAATTTCAGATTACATCGCAGCGATTAATTACTTGAAAATTATTTTGCAGCTGAAAATAGTTGATTACAATTTGTCCTCATCTATTTTCTAGGTGATTATTTTTTTTTAAACCAGCTGTGGCCCGGCTTTTTTGGCTTACTAACCCGTCATTCTTTTTTTAAGCCTTCTAAAAGTCATGATGGAATGTGACAAAGCCTACCAGAGCTGCCAGGGACTGGGGACCTGGTAATATTGTCAATGTTCATTAAAGTAATCGTAGGGCGTGTCTTTGTAACGAGAATGCTGCTGCCCATCTTCGCCTTTTACATTTGAGTCACGCTTGCAAGATGGGTATACCGCCATCTGTCGGTTCCGGTACCTTAGTCGCCTCTTACGACACGTAGCACAAAAGGAGTTACTATTATATTTTTTCGGTACCTCACGTCAAATATTTGTTTGCTTGCATGTATTTGAATAGATTTCACATCCCTATAACACGATGTCAGTTACATGAATTTATAGTTTATGTTAGTTAACGCCAGTACCAAACATTATATAAAAATATCATGTGGTACCGGCAAAGTAGAATAGTACCTCCCTTTGTACCGGGCTGCCTCGTAAGAGGTGACTAGGATACCAGAACCGACAGATGGCGGTATATTCATCCGAGATAGGGTAGCTCAAATGCATAGGGTGGAGATGGGCAGCAGCATCCCCGTCACGAAAACTGTGATCGGCAATTGCCAACACGTTTGCCAAGCGCGGTAAATATAGGTAAAATTACCCATTGGGTTACCCATGTCCAGCAGTAGACTACCAATGGCTGTTATAATAACAGTATAGATCGAACTGCAATATAATTATTGTGTTAAATAACAATTCCGCAAATCTGTTTGTTGCAAAAGTTGCAAATACGTAGTTCCAGGTAGTTTGGTTATTAAAGTATTTAAAATTCAGCGAACAGCTTCGACCGTAGTTCGCATCGCGCCAAGACTGAATAATACATCACTGTTGTAATTAAGTAAATTTATTATGTATAAGTATGTTCAAATGCAACAAGTGTTGCCATCTATACGGCGTTGGGGAAACCGCCAGCTTGAACGAAAATATTTTTTTTCTTTTTTTTCTTTTTTTTCACTTTTGTCTCTGGTAACATCATGGTAGTTTTGTAATAATTTGTGCAATTTAAATAAAACTAAAAGTATTAAATTCTAAATTGTTTAATTGGATTCACCCATTATAACAATCACAAAGACCACCGATACACATTTGACACAATATCAACAATGAACACTTTGCTCCCACTAATACTAGGAACGTAAAGTTACTCGTTACTTCATCACGTGAAAACAGCTTAACCAATTTTTATGAACCAAATGTTCATAAAAATGATAGCCTTTTTATTTTTTAACGGTACATTTTATTTTCGGGATTAAAAAGCAATGAAGTCCATGACGTGCCTTTAGTGTATCACTTCCCTCTGTACTAGATATCGTTAGTGGTGGCCTAATTCCGGAAGCGATGGATGGCATGGCATAAAAAAAGTTACGAGTAGTTCATATGCAATAGAATGAACATGGATAGCAGCATCTCCGTTGTGATGTTACACACAATCACCACAATGCCTGCTCACAATTACAGAGGACTAAATAACCCAGATGATATTATAAAACCTTAAACGTGAATATTTAAAATTTAATAGTTTTCTATTATGAAACAATCAAAAATCTTACGATAAAAATCCCTACTTAATATACATATACATACACACACACACACATATATATATATATATATTATAAATGCGAAAGTAACTCTGTCTGTCTGTTACGCTTTCCCGCTTAAACCTCTCAACCTATTTTAATTAAATTTGGCACAGACAATCTTTAGACCCTGAAAAAGGACATAGGTTATTTTTTAATTTGAAATAAGGGTTGGAAGTTGGAAGTATCGCCAATTTTAGTGCTATTAACTTGAAACTTTTTTTTCAGGCCATTAATTCGATATAAATATACATGACATTCAAAGTTTATATAAGTTAAGGTAAAGAGGTATGGCACCCTACAAAACTATTCCACGCAGACGAAGTCGCGGGCACAGCTAGTAATAAATAAAATCCATAAATTTCTGGTCTGATATAACTTACTTCATATTTTTTCAGTACAATAATCATCAAAACCTTTATTTTAGCTATTAAAAATATATCATTATTCAGTACTTTATATTTCTGAATTAAAATATTTATTTTAGACGATTTGAAAGTGCTTATCTACTTTAATAATAAGAAATAATAAAGAATATTTCGAATTGATTTTAACATTTATTTTTTTTTGTCTATCGCGTATATTAATGTAACAATGCAAACTGTTGACCTAAACTAAGTGTGATTAAAACACTGTTTTAGAAAAATTATGATGTACCATCACCGTTTCGTATCCAGCATCCGTAAGACACAACGCACACTGATGTATATAACTACCCCAAAAGTCTACAGACCACCCCTGAGATTAACTCACAATTTTATAATATTTAGGCGAAACAGTGGTGTGAATAATACTTTACATGAGGTAAACCTTACAAACAGGTCGTCTGTATTGGTAAACACATAGCAGAGCAGAAGCAAGGAAACACGTGATAGCTGTTGGTGAAAGCGGACGTGTTAACACGAGGCTGGAACAGTTCGTCGTCGCTGGTGTATCGTAATCACTCTAATTGCTTTATTTGCGAATCGTTTCCACCAGTGTCGCAACCACTTACCACGAGTAGATAACACTCACTACACGTGAGCAGGAACTCCTTAAAATAATGAAAAACCAATTGAATTGCTGGTCGCTAGCTACAAATGGCTGTCACTGACGAACCCTGCAATGGTTCATTTCGCCAGTTGTGGCACAAGTTAACGCTTGTTCAAATTAATTCCTGTGTTTCAAATCCGCCAGGCGTGACAGCTTCTCCTTATTGGCAAGAAGTTTCTTACCGCAGCAAGACGGAAAAATTTAAAAGTTTTTTGCTAACACTTTTTGCTATAGTTGTAAGCCGTGCGCGTGTTTCTCTGTCTGTCTCTTTCTCATAGAAAGCAAGTCAGTTTTCGTCTCATCTTACCATTTCGAATTGGACAGTGTGGTTTCACGACGGTTGTTTTTGTTGACTGTATTATAACTAAAGTTGAGCCTACTGATTAAGTTTATTCACCTAAATGAAACAATATCTCATTGTAAATTTATGATCCAGATGTTGGTAAACTATTTATCCAATTGCGGTAAAACTTTGTTGTTATAAACAACTAAGTTGACAGGTTATTGATGAAGCAAGGATCTTGAATGGAGACCTCCCACAAGCGAGCGCAGCGTGGGACGTCCAACAAGAGGATACACCTGACTAGATTCTATTAGAAATCACTTTGAAAGACATGTCTAGACCACCAATGCCTGATGTGATGATTAGGATGAAATTCGCCATCACGCTCATCTTGCTTAAATATAAACTTTTAGATTACAAATATTATAATATTCCGACGGGTCTGATTGCGCAAAAGGTAGTGATCCTATCTTGTGCACCAAGGGTCGTGGGTTCAATTCTCATCGAGTGTAAATATTTATATGTTGATATTTGTATTTGTTCTGTCTCGGTGTTAAATATATGTATATAAGTTGTATATTTGGCAATATGCTACAATATCACGTGCAAGTAACACCTAAAACACGAGGTCTGAATGATTAATGGACGAATTGCCTGACCGTTCGCTGTTCATAATTTGCTTGATATTGAAAAACATATTCAAGTTAATTTATTGAATAAAATATACGTGATATGTCTGTCTATTAGTGCCTCGTAACTTGTGAAAATATCCATTTATTTAAAGTTAGTGTTATATTAGATGTGGGATATCCACCATTGAATTTAAGACTACCATGGTATTTGGATGAAAATCACTTGTATTAGACTTGCACCCAGCTGGATTCACCAACATTTATCAGATCGTGTATTCCCACGGTCCCCACGCTTTGCTTACTTGTTCATGGATTTCATTTAGAACTTTGCGGCCCAATACACGACATCAGTTTTGTATATTACTTCAACTTGCTAATCCACTGGGCAAGTAAAAATGAATTTCGGGCGTTAAATAACGATTAAATCACACAAAGACATTATATGTACTTTTAAGATCCGTCTAGTGATGGCAGTCTAGTTTTAATATCATTGCTGCACAAAATTAAATTTGAAATGATACTGTTTGCGCATCGTAGTGCCGATGGTAGTGCTCCTGTCTTATACGTCATAGGTCGTGGGTTCGATCTCCACCCAGGACAAATATTATACGACGATATTTGTATTGTACTGTGTCTAGGTGTTAAATATATATCTATTTAAGTAGTATATTTGTGATTACTTTGTTGTCTAATATCAGTAACACAAGTGTTATAAGCCTATTTGGATAATTTAGTGTCCTAGTCTTGTCATTTGCATGAGTTCGAGTGCTGGGTAGACATTGATGTTGGGCAAAAATCGATCCCGTCGCGAAGGTACACTCTGTCATTGCCACCTTTATCCTTTTCCAATTTTGCTCTTTCTTGTGGAGACTTATGTCCATCAGTGGACGCTCCACGGCTGCTATGATAATGGTTATGATACTTGTAAAAGTACAGTAATGAGACGTGTTTGGCCATGTTAAAAATGTCTCCAGTACATCTTATGGAAATGATTCATATTGAGCCTACACTCAAGAACTGTTCTATCCGATTGTACATTTGTTTTCTTTGTTTCATGCATTTGCCTACCCAAAACAAGGGGTATGTTGCCCATAATTGCCGGTTCGGGCAATTATGGGCAACATAATACATAATATAACGAAATATCACTGTTCAAATAGACGATAAAAAGGGCCGTGGAGCTTGATCTACTAAGCTCTATACCAATCGTGCAGTTATGAATCAAAGAGCCTTAGAGCGCATTAACGGCTCTCGCTTAAGAGTGCAAAATATCCGCTGAAATCTCACCCTAGCTAATAGGTGCAATTTCCGATGGCCACAAATTCAGCTCGAACTTTATTGTTGGCTGTGCAATCTAATTTTCTGATATACCATTCTCGACTCTATCACCATATGCGAAGGCTGACGTGTTAATCGCCTGGCTAAATGCCAACTTCAATTGATGGAGCAAACTCGCGTTTGTTTCGGACAGGATGGTGTTATTACGGATACTTGTTGTACATTCGTTGTGCACTAATCACCGGCCAGCGTCCGGGGATAAACAGCGGCACGGTCTGATTAAATTGAATAAGAGATAAGATGGCATGTAATAGAAATTTATTGAACTGCACTGTATATATGTAATAGCACTACTGGTAATTGTTTTCTTATAAATACAGTAATAACTACATAGTATAAAACAAATAGATTTTGATTCGGTTTTTTTAAAAGATAGAGATTAAAAGAAAGAAGTTGAAGAGGAAACTTTATACGTATAATAAATGCATAATATAGAATAGAAACACTAATAATTTTAGAAGTTTATAAAGTGATTTAAAACATTTTTTTTTGTTATTATATTGCAAACGCTGAAACCGTATTGTATTGTGTTGTGTACACCATAAAAGTTTTAATAATAAAAAGTGGATTGGTTGTTTTTGAAGACTTCAAATGTAAAACTTGAAAATTTTTTAAATAATCCAACAGTGGACTACTTGCGGCTTATATAAAGGGCTCTATATCGTAGATGGTAGTGATAATATATACTACGCGAAGGGTTGAAGGTTTGACCCTCCCTCACCCAAAACAAACTTTTTAAGATGATTTTTGTGTTTGTTTGTGTCTGAGTTTTAAAACTATGTATGTCAGTATTATATTTGTTGTCTGATGTCCGCAACACAAGTGCTTTAAGCGTCTCACCTCGAAGTCGGGGCAATGTATGAGATGTGGAGTGCGAATATTATATCATATATTTCGATGATAATGGCTTTCGTAAATCAAGGTGCAACCAATGCAAAAAAACAAGAAAACATAACAGCATCCCATTGCCGATATCGAATCCACAGCTACCTGCCTCCACTCCATCAAAGTCACGCCTCCAATCCCGAAATAAAAATAAGGAGCCACTCCACTTATTTTCATTCGCTCTTAATTCATATTAAATTTTGTACGGCTCAAGGCGAGTTCTCCTAATCCTCTTTGTCATTATAAAAGCAGTCGAATCGGGGTAATAGGGGACTGGGGGAGGGTGCAGGCGGGGGGAGTGAGGGGGGCAGTCGTTTGGTAATCACCTGAGAATCTCGAGTGTTTTTCAGAACGCCTCGGGGATACGCTAAGTCTAGCGTTGTGGGCTCGTTACGGACTGTGTAATTGTGATGAGGTACATAAATAAGTTCTTTGCAAGTTCTTTGAGTATGTTTTATTCTTACATTGTAAAGATAACTTTTATAGACAGATTTTAAGCTTTAGGCACTCCTTCAATATCAAAAATTGGGCATTAAATCTAAGGAACAGGATTCATCGATCAATTCGCATTTGGGTATATTACTGAATTTTTTTTAAGTTACAGGAAACTGAAAATAAAATAGAAACCTATAAAAAATGGCCTATATCACTGCTGGAGATAGGCTACCTTACCTCCAATACAGAGTACAGCAATGCGAATATTGTCGGTAGAAATAGGTAAAAGTGAGGCACTAATAAACACGACCTTTATATGAATGAGACTTACCTCTAGTTCTTTCTGTAATTAATAAAAATGTGTTATATTACGACATACGTTCTGGCAAACGCGAGCACTCCCGCCTGAACCTCTCATGTCATTACTAAGTAATCAGTACATTAGTTCGGTGGCTTTTATAAGCTAAGTTTGCAATGCGTGAGATTATTCCATTTTCTCCCGTGAGGTATGCACTGTCTAGTAATGGTTCTAGTTCTGTAATAAGTCTGTAAATCTAAAAATTTACCCGCAGTTTAACATGTAAAACGGGGAGGCCCTTTACCAGGTGTCGTAAGAGACGACTAAGTTACCGGAACATACAGATGGCGGTATATCCATCTAAAACAGTGTGACTCAAATGCATAAGGCAGGGATAGGCAACAGCAGCCAGGCGGAAAAGCTGAGCTCTGCAAGCAGTTGACCTCCAATGGCCGATATGATAATATAATGATGAATATATGTTCATAAGAAACCTTGTCATTCAAATTTTAATGAATACGTTATGTTTTATATCAAACGAATGCTTAACTGCAAGGTGATTTATGTACACTACTTACTTTTAAACATTTTTCATTTGATGATTTTTCGTTGATTTATATTTTGAAGTCTAACTAGTTGACGTTTATTTTTCCATGCAAACTTATTTCTTTATATTATAATTTTCGTTTCTTTACGTATCGTTTATAGTTGAATCTTTGCATTTTCTAACACACATGTATTTGATTTTTTTTAAATAAAGGTTAAATAAAGGTTCCTGACTGAGTGGTAAGTCGCTTAAGGCACTTGTGTTACGGGCATCACAAAATAGAGGAATTACAAATATAATACTTAAATACATATTTTTAACACCGAGATACAGAACAAACACAAATATCATATAAGTATTGAACCAACGACCCTTGGTACATAAGATAGGATCATTACCATCTGCGCCATTGGGCCCGTCGTATTTGATTGCTTTTCATATGTATAATGTACGTACTTACTTTGTAGCAAAAATTACAGCGCTAAAATTTATATTACATTTTTGTAATATGACATTTTTATATCATAAATGTGTACAGAACATTGGCGATGACATATATTTTCACCCACAGATATATTTATATATATCTATATATACGATTACTTTTATATAGTTTCCATTTTCTTTTGCGCTATACTGATACAAACATAATAGGATATTTCCTTCTTGACTGGCTCGATGGCGCGAATGGTAGTGATCCTATCTTGTACGCCAAAGGTTGTAGGTTCAATCCCCACGCAGAACAAAAATTTATATGATAAATATTTGTATTTAAGAATTATATTTATTATTCCTCTGTTGTCTAATGTCCGTGTCACAAGAGCTTTGAGCTATTTACCTCGGGTTCAGGGTATTTAATAAAATATGAAATCATGCCCGTGCATTGCTAGTACTAAAATAAAGTAGTTAGTGTTGTAATTGAACATCAGCGCCACCTATGATGTCCCATCCCTACTAATTGTAAAGAGTAATGTTGTGCCCCTCACTACTCTCTCTGCCATATTTTTTCTCTCAAGTGCGATCGGCAAATTATAATATCCTTAAATATCAATAAACTGTTATTTCATAATTAATGTTTCTACCTTTTATTTTAACAACAGGTTATGGGCCCAGCCCTTGACAGTAAAATTTAGAAATATTTCAGTTTATTCCGAAAAGTATCGCGAGTTAAAAAAAGTTTAAGGTTAGGTCGCCGGCTAGGTTTTATTTCAGCTTATTTCCATTCAGTTTCCGAAGCAATGTCGATGAACACCGTGCATATTGATAAACTGACCGGGAGGGACAATTACAATAGCTGGAAATTTGCCGTGAAGTCATATTTGGAGCACGAGGAATTGTGGTCATGTGTGGATCCAACCAGAGAGGAAACCGCTGATACGAAGAAAGATGTCAAGGCCAAGAGCAAAATCATTCTCCTCGTTGACCCCTGTAATTATCACCACATAGAAGATGCCCAGAGTGCAAAAGAGGTGTGGGTCAAACTTCAGTCTGCGTTCGAAGACTCCGGATTACAAAGGAGAGTGGCGCTTTTACGTGATCTCATTAATACAAATTTAGAAAATTGTACCGATATTGAGGAATACGTAAATAAAATCGTAACAACTTCGCATAAATTGAGAAACATTGGTTTCAAAGTGGATGACGAATGGCTAGGAACCCTAATGTTGGCGGGATTGCCCGACCAATATAAGCCGATGATTATGGGTTTGGAAAGCTCTGGTGTCAAAATTAGTGCAGATTCAATTAAAACTAAATTGTTACAAGAGGTCAAAAAGGAATCTGATACTACCGCATTGTACACAAAGCACAAGTTCCATCAAAAGAAGAATAACTACCCTCCGAATAATAAAAATAAACCTCGAGGTCCCCGTTGCTACAATTGTAACCGTCACGGACATTTGAGCAAAAATTGTTTCTTTAATAAAAAGGACTCTAATACTAATAAAAATTATGCTGCCGTTTTTTCAGCCTATTCTACCACAGAAGACTTGGACTGGTATGTGGATTCTGGTGCATCCATGCACATGACTCGAAGATCTGATTGGTTATATGAAATCAAGACACCTCCGTTACATAATATAAAGGTGGCCAATAATTCTTCAGTTACTGCACAGCAGATGGGAAATGTGGATCTCAGTCTCCGGTGTAATGACGGTAAAGTAAACACAGTTCAGGTGAGAGACATTTTATTCATTCCGGAACTCAGTACTAACTTGCTGTCTGTTAGTCAATTAGTGAAGAATGGCTGTCAAGTTACTTTTCACAATACTGGCTGTAATATTTATAATAAAGAGAAACAATTAGTAGCAACGGCAAGACTAACAAACAACATGTACAAACTGAATACTGTTGGAGGGGACGCCTATATTTCTGCCACCGATAGCTCTGAAACATTAGATGTTTGGCACCGTAGAATGGGTCACCTCAATTACGATGATGTTAAAAAACTAGAAAATTGTGTAGAAGGGGTAAAGATAACAAAAAGTGAGAATAAAACTTGTGTACCGTGTTTAAAAGGAAAGCAGACACGGCTACCTTTTAAAAATGAAGGTTCAAGATCAACTTCACAACTAGAGGTTATTCACTCAGATCTCTGTGGTCCAATGGAGTGCACATCAATGGGAGGGGCTAAATATATCATAACATTCATTGATGATTATTCAAGAAAAGTGTATGTATATTTTCTGAAAAGCAAATTGGACATAACAAAAGTTTTTCATGAATTTAGATGTGAAGTTGAAAATGAATTGGGAAAGAAAATAAAAGTAATACGCACAGATAACGGCACCGAGTATTGCAATAAAGAATTTTCAAAATATCTTACAGATAGTGGCATCAAGCACCAAACAACCACACCCTACACTCCGCAGCAGAACGGCCTGAGTGAGAGAAAGAACAGAACACTCGTAGAACGTGGCAGGTGCATGCTTAGTGATGCCAATCTACCAAAGATCTATTGGGCTGAGGCTGTATCCACAGCCGCCTATATTTTGAACAGATCCCCATCTCGAGTACTCAATGACATGACACCAGAAGAGAAGTGGTCCGGAAAGAAACCTAATATTAGTCACATGAAAATATTTGGGTGTAAGGCCATGGTTCATGTACCGAAACAACAAAGACAGAAATGGGATGCCAAATCTACAGAAATGACATTTGTTGGCTACTGTCAAAATACAAAGGGCTACAGGTTATTGGATAAGAAGAAAAAAACCATTGTGAAAAGCAGAGATGTTTTATTCATTGAAGATTCAAATTCAACTCAAACTATGACACAACAAAAGTCTCAAACTGCTTCATTAACGTTGGAAAAAGATGCAAATGACAGGACTTACATTCCAAGCAGCAGTGAATTAACCGATGACAGCATTAATGAACAATGTTCTTCTAATGTCACCCTGAGAAGGCGGGTGCCCAATCGTGTACTCTCTGATGATAAGAAATTTTACATAAATATGGCATGTCAGACTGTAAACCTGTCAAGACACCTATAGATCCTCAGGCGAAACTACATTCAACTGGCAAAAAAGATGACAGACGCTCCTGTACTGGCTACATTTTTATCTTTCAGGGAGGATCCATATGTTGGAATTCAAAACGTCAACCCACTGTAGCACTCTCGACGACAGAGGCTGAATACATGTCCTTGTCGGCATGTACACAAGAAGCGATTTGGCTAAAACAGCTACAAGAAGAATTTTGGCCACATCTCAAGCAACGGGCTATAGTTGTTTATTGCGATAATCAAAGTTGCATTAAACTTTCAGGTACTGATGGATGTAACTGCAGGACGAAACACATAGACGTCCGGCATCATTTTGTAAGGGACAAAATCAATGAAAAGAAGGTTGAGGTGCGCTATATCAATACTGAAGAGATGGTTGCCGATATCCTGACTAAAGCCACTCCGCAAGCCAAGCTGCACTACCTCAGCGGCAAGATGGGCCTGTGTTCAAGGGAGGATGTTGTAATTGAACATCAGCGCCACCTATGATGTCCCATCCCTACTAATTGTAAAGAGTAATGTTGTGCCCCTCACTACTCTCTCTGCCATATTTTTTCTCTCAAGTGCGATCGGCAAATTATAATATCCTTAAATATCAATAAACTGTTATTTCATAATTAATGTTTCTACCTTTTATTTTAACAACAGTTAGGTATTGTTTTATATAAATCGCATTGTGTCGTAGCAAAAAAGTTTGGACAAACATATTTAAGTATTTTTAATATTCGAAACAGCTGATCATTAAACGTAACATTGTTACAGTAAAAAAAAATTTGCCTCTATGGTGACATATATGCTCTAACATCTTTCTTCTTGTATATACACCTTATTTTTCAGACAAACTTATTGCTGGACTATTCAGACGTCAATTCCTGCGCCACCGGGCAAAAACGCGAGGTTGCCTGTTAATGAGCGTATTCACCCGCGTGACTCGCGGCGGTGACTACGCGTCTTGCTACGGTCGCCCCCGCAAGACTCATTGGATCGACGAAGATCATCACTGTGTATATCTGGATCTTTATGAACAAAGTTACAATTGAGTGTGTCAGTCCGAGATGAATTTTAACTAAACTGGCTTATATATTTTTGCTTACTGTGTACGGTTTGGTCCAATTTCAGGGATAGGATGGTTTATATCTTAATTAATAGTCTAATGTTTTTTTTCATTATAAATATAGAGAGAGTTTAGACAGAACGTCTGTCGTGTCAGCCAATAATATCCAAGGCACGAGTAGAACAGCACGGATTTTTCATTAAAAATATATCTGAAATTGTACATTTGTAATTAACTTAACAGTTAAGAGATTTAAAAATATTATTTTTGAATCTGTTAAGTAGTTTATTTTTTAAGCCGCGAAGTACTGGCAGAGTAGAATAGTACCTCCCTCTGTATCAGGTCTTGTATGAGGCGACTGAGGTACCAGAACCAACAGATGGCGGTATATCCATTTGAAACAGTGCAGTTCAAATGCACAGAGAGGGGGTGGGCAGCAGCATTCCTACCGCGAAAGTTGCGCACTCAGATTTCTAACACGTTTTCCCAAAATTCCCCTTGCTTGGGGAGGCCTATGTCCAACCATGGATTCCAATGTCTGATTTAATGATGATGAAATATAAAGTAGAAGAAATGAGGTAGAAGGAACTTCTTTTACTCAAACGTGATCTCACGGTGCATAAAATATGTAACTTTTCATTATGATCACAGACGTAGATTGTCCACTGTTGAAGTACTTAGGAAAGAGGGTATTGTCCACTATTGCCGCACTGGGCAGGCGTGGTCACGTTCCTAGATCGTAGCTTCGAGACGGGAATGCTGATACCCATCTGCTGTGGTTATTGCATTTAAGCTACGCTGTTTCTGGAGGATTTACTGCCATCTATCAGTTTAGGTACATAATCCCCTGCGATATTTGGCACAGAGGTAGTGCTATTCTACTCTGCCAGGAGTACTCTGAATGGGGCAACTTTTAGGGTGAATAATACATAAATAATTAATATATGATAAAGGAAAATAAAAATTTTTAACCGCAAAAATATACGAACAAATGTTAGAACAATCCCTGGGAGAAAAAATGTATTTTTAATTTTCGATCAACACAGACTAACAGCATTAAGCCATTAGAGATACAAAATCCAATTTGTCAAAGCGCTCGTCGGAAAACTCCGACGTTTTATATTTGGGGAAATACTTAAAAGGCCTTGTAGTAGGTAAGTGGTTAATTTACGACATTACAACGCCGGTTTACTCTGATCCAATTTTATGTTCTGGACTTTTTATGAGTCACGACGAGCGTGGAGATCTCTCGCTGACTCAGAGATGGCAGATAGATAAAGTATACGATCGTGAACACATACCGATATATGTTCCCGTTCAAATAAAATACTTTTGGTGCTATTTTATCTGTTCTCTTTTATGTTTTATTTTATGGTCTATTGTTAAGTGTCAAAATATTTAATAAATACTTGTTTTAAGTAGATGCACCTACCATAGCCATTTATCGGATATTTTTCGCTTTCATCGAATTAAATGGCTGAAAAACTATATATATATACATATATATATATATTTATATATATAAATTCACAACATAATGAGGCAGCAATACTTTTATTATATACTTCATTAGTGTTTTTGATGTAAATTGAGTAGTTTGGTAAAAGTGATAATCAAAATATTTAAAGACTGACCGATTTTATTTGAATATATATATATATATATATTACTTTATTATAGTTTCTATAATATATACTTCCGGCCCGAAAGTAGTGGTCCAAACTTTACGCCAAAGGTCATAGGTTCAATCCCCACACAGGACTAATATTTATATGATGATATTTATGTTTGTTCTGTAGCTGGGTTTTAAAAACATGTATTTAATTAGTATATTTCTAATTCTTCTATTATCTGACTTAACACGGAGTAAGTCTAACGTATATGTTGTGGGAGTTTATTTATTAAATCTGCTCATAATGACATCGAAAGATAGTGTTTATACACGTCAAGTTAAACGGAGGTCATGCAGAGCAAAGACTTGAAACATATATAAACAAATTAGTATTTTTTGTTAGTTTAATAAAGGAGACAATACTCAAAGCGTTTGTGAATAAATAAAAATCAATCGGTCGAACGAACATGACATTGACATTTGCAAAAAAATAGTTGGACATTATCACGAGAACGAGAGATGTTATGAATCAAGACAGTACGGACTATATCCGGACATCATATTTTAAAGTAATACGCGACATGTCATGTCATATATACGGCACAAGTGAAGTCTTTACACCTAATTTGAAATGACTTGTGTATGAAAACCAAATTTTCCTACTGATATCTGAATCCGTATAAAAATGCTCAGTTTGATATGAATAAATTATTATTATAGAATTTTAGTGTTCTTAAAAAAACTACGTCAGTTAGGAGATATATTTTCTAAATGGCAATATTGTCGATTGCTTGTATATCATTTGGATTATCAGCCCTCGAAGACGGGCAAGCACGACTGAGTGAGTATCTTTATTAAGGCTGACTTTTGTATGATATTTTGTCAAACGTTAAGCCTAGAGGCCGATAGTTATAACGGTATCAGCCTAGATACCCAGGTCGATAGTCGAAATTGGATGTGAGTGACCGACCGACCGACGATTAATGAACGGCTTAGGCAGACACCTAATCCGGCGATTACTGGACTAGTTTTAACAGATGGCGACATATTTTGTTACGAGACTTATTAATATTATACTGGCAATTATCATCATCATTATCATTACCCATTAAAAATCCACTGGACATAGGCCCCCCTAAAGGGGGAACTTTGCCTATGATTACCGCGCTGGGCTAGCGTGTTGACAATTGCAGAGCGCAGCTTTCGCGACGAAGATGCTGCTGCTCATCCCCACCGCCATCTGTCGGTTCTGGTATTTTAGTCACCTTTTACGACACCTGGTACAGAGAGAGGTACTTTTATAGTCTGCCGGTACCTCACGGAGTGCTGTGCCAATATTACTATACTACTGCTTCCCTATCTACAAGATCCGAGGAGATACTGTTTAAAGAGAAATCACGGGTTCTCTGTCAAGACTATTGGGTGCTGCGGGCTCAGAGACTAGCCCGACCGCGAGGCACTTCTTTCCAAAGTTCTGTCATGCGGTGTCTATGAAACTGAGGTAGGATTTGCAGTGGCGTATGTATTGTTAGTTGTAGAGGTGTATCAGCCTGGTATTATACCTAAAACTAGGCGCTCAACCTCGTGCACAGCGAGAACGAATCTAAGTCAGATGTGAACGATAAATACGAGGCCCAAGGAGCCTTTAGCGGATTGGTGGGGCTGGTGTACTCCGCCATGAAGCACCTCCGGTGCCAGCACCCGATAGCTGGGAATGCCATAAGTTGCTAACATGAACTCGGGGAGATGTACGCTAGTAGATCGGGATGTGAACGTACCTAACAGCTCTGGTACCTCCTCGGAATCTGAGAGAATCGGCTTATCCGACGTCTCGAATGAAGACCAATTCGTGAGTAGTCGATTGCAACTAAAGGTTGTGAGCGACTTTATAGCTCCAGTACCTCTCTAGACAAGGGGGAGTGGACTTCGATCCACGTGGTATTAGTCGTTAATAGTAATAGGCCGTGGACTATAGGTAGGACCTAGCACCTGGTACTTGTGCCGAAAGAGCCGCAAGTCGCAAGGTTAGGGACGACGCCATAAACTAAATAAGTGGTTTTCTCCATTAGGGATACATTTTTGTAGCAATACCGCTTATTTTTATTATATAGTAGAAAGCAGTTGAACATCGAGTAAAATTAGTGTGATCCATGATTATTATAACTTTAATGTTCTAAAAATAAACATTTGTTTCATACTTAATATGTTCTTTAAAATTACCCATCTTTAAAAATTGTTTTTTAAGGTTATTTTTTTTATCTCTAAAGCTTTAAAAACTGTATACTTTTTTATTTTATCGACCACAAAGTTACCGAGTTAACTTGACAAATATGTGTGTAATAAATGTGCGCAGAATACCTTCGTTTTAATATACAACATTAGTACTTGCTACGGCCTTTCACTCGCTCGCCGTAAAGAGAAACGACCACGTCTTACACCTTACCTGGCTGGCACTGGCAGTCCTCAACAAATACACTTACACACACTTCTTTCGTAGAGCACACATGTTTCCCTTCCCCCGTAGAGCGATAATAATCAACCGCACTAGTGTTCAGCCAGGTTCACTTCTTTTCGTCTTTTTCGTCTTTTCGACCCCAACAATGGCCAGCCGAGACTAGGTTGAGCCTCAACGACGCTTTCGGGTGATCGCCATTGACCCTGCGAGCCTTGCGCTCATACCTTAATTTGAAGACTGTAGCTAAACGCGCAGTCGTCAAATTAAGGTATGAGGCATATATTAAGGCACTCCGTTAAATATCGAACACAGGGTGGGTCGCTTCTTCACTCTTCCGGTAGCGCTGGAATTGACGTCTGATTAGTCCAAACTGATGACCTGATTGAATGAACAATAAGAGCAATCACTATATCTGGCGTACATTAGGGTGCTGACATTCAATAAATTAAAGCAACATGGTAAAAAAAATATTAAAGAAGCCTGAATAAAGTTAGAGGAAAATGTACTCAAACTAGATTCACGATCAGCAACGAAACGAAGTACAAAGCTTACGAGTTAAAGTAAAAAGTAAAAATCAGTTAAATTAAAAAGCTTGCGGAAAATTACGGTTACAACATGTAATTTTCCGCGAGCTTTTTACTTTATACCTCATCTCTGAAGATGGAAAAGATGTCGCTCTCTGACAACTAAACTGTGAAAAAAGTAGTGCCGGTTCCATAGAGAAATAGAAATCTAAATATTTTTTATATATTTTTTGAATGTAAAGCAGCTTATGTGTCGATCCAGACTATTAATAATCTCTGTACTAAATTTAATCTAGATCAGTTGCGCCTTTTCAGCGTTAAATCATCTATCAGCATCTATACTCACAAACTTTTGCGTTTATATCGCGTAGTGCAAATTGCAGTGATACGAGAATACTGAAGCTCATCCCCACCCTGTTATATTTAAGCTGCTCTTATACCGCTATCTACTGGTTCCGGTACCTTAGTCGCCAATAAAACTTGGTGTAGTGGGAAGTATATAATAGAATGATATTCTACTCGGCGCTAAATGTATTATATTGCACATTCATTCTAAAAACATAAAAATAGCAGCACGCGATACATTTTCCATAGCACTCTCCATTTGCATCACCGATACATCTATAAAGAGTTTATTTAAATCATTCAACGAGCATAAAGCTACCTTTTCACTATGCATTACACCTTTCAATCCAATAATTTACATCGTAGCAGCAATGAATGGTAGAAATATTGCGTTTACGTCCACACTCCATTTCCGGGCTGTTCATAGTTCCATCCATTTCGCTCGCAAGATGGATGCGCGTGCTCGCCAGTATGAGACAGTAATACATTTCTTTCTGCGCTGTGTTGTTACTCGGAAATTTAAACGGTTCATTTCCGAGGGTGAGCAGAAGATGACAAAGTTGCTTCTGTAGTGATCTTGCGTTGCGTGCTTTAATAAACACTGTATTAAAAAGATATATTGAGGTTGTATAGTGTACATGGCATTGTAATTTAAAAGAGTCATATTTTTTCAAGAAATGATTCCCTGATTATATGTCTATGTTTTGGGCCGTGGGTTACTGGCAGAGAAGAATAGTACCTCATGTACCAGGTGTTGTAAGAGGCGACTAAGGTATCAGAATTGATAGACGGCGGTGTATCCATCCTAAACAGTGCAGCTTAAATACATAGGGCGGGAATGTGCACCAGTACCTCCGTCACAAAAGCTGTACTCTGCAATTGCCTACACTCTTCTTTTTCTAATAAATTCAATAAATTCTTCCTTTCCTGGGGAAGCTTATGTCTAGCAGTCGACTTCTGATGGCTGGTATGATGATGTTTCATGTATATATCAAGATTAGGAGCTGTGTACGTGTGCATGTTTTTATTGGAATCACTAGATATTAGTTCAATAAAAAAATCAATTCTTTTATTCGGTTCGGCCTAACCTACTATCAAAATGATATAAGAATTCGGTTTCAGTTGATCTAATGTTACAGTCCACTTCGGGTATTGAGTCAGGTTCGACATTAAACCAACCTGCCAGTGCTATTTAGGTTTAATTGAGCAGGTTCATTAAGCCACACGAAAAAAGCCTATAAGTAAAATTGACGAGATGGCTGTCCATTCCCCTTAAATACTTTATGGGTAGTAATTATGACAATCGCTCTGATATGAGCTTGACCCAATTTTTATCGCAAAGGAATATTTATTTTGTATCTTAGATGGCGAGTCCGGAACAACCCTAGAACGTCATGCATTAAATGGTCCTGAAGGAACACAATGGCTTCCAACACAGTGGGCGCCATTTTTCGTGTTTTTTGTTTCGGAGGTGCGATTTGTGGGACCCAGCATAAGCGATAAGCGAGAGAACTTATCAATCTTTGTACATTAAAATATCTATTTTAGCTTTTAGAATCATGAATTCAGAAGTGTTGATATAGCTGCTTGTTTAGTTAAATGAAGGTTACAGGAGAGATAAAGACTGTATCTTCCTTGGAACCATATGTTGCCGAAGCAAAATGCATTCAGGTATATGTTATATTCAGTATATAATTAAAATACTAATGACGGGCCCGATGGCGTATATGGAAGTGATCCGGTCTTATGCACCAGGGGTGGATTCCCACCCAGAGCAAATATTTATATGATGATATTTGTATTTGTTCTGTATCAGGGTGTTAAATACATGTATTTACGTAGTGTATTTGTGATTTCTCTGTTGTTTATAATTCGTAGCACAAGTGCTTTAAGCGACTTTCCACGGAGTCAGGTCAATGTTTAAGATGTTGTGGGAATTTATTTATTATTATTATTTTCACTAGTCTAGGTCAATCGTAAAGTCCGCGTGATAGCAAGCGTCACAGCGGTCTATAGATGTTCGTTATATCACAAGAATATCATTAGTACATTGCCAACTTTATGACTTAAAAATATTATATCATATCAACCAGTTATTTCACTACCTCTCTCACCCTTCAGACCGGAATGCGAACATACTGTTAAGCGGTAGAAATAGGTGAGGGTGAGATACAAATACATACGGCTTTTTGTTTGAAATCTACCGCATATATTTAAGCATTTTATATTAATGATTCGTGTTGTTGGATGTCCCTAAAATAAGAGCTTAAAGCGGCTTATCGTGATCAATGTATACGATATTGATAATGTTTTTATTATCTATTTCCCGTGGTGATCCTATTTTACACAAGTTTCTGCTATTGATCTCATAATTTGACGGGCCCGATGGCGCAGATGGTAGTGATCCTGTCTTGTGCACCAGGGGTCGTGGGTTCGATTCCCACCCAGAGCAAATATTTATATGATGATATTTGTGTTTGCTCTGTGTATGGGTGTAAAATATATGTATTTAAGTAGTATATGTGTGATTCCTCTGTTGTCTGGCATTCGTAACACGCGTGCTTTAAGCGACTTACCACGGAGTCAGGTCAATGTATAAGATGTTGTGGGAATTTATTATTATTATTTATTATTAATATTTGGCCTAAAAATGCTGTTATGAAACTGTTCAGACTTAAGTTAAAAATGATTTATCTTTATGCCAGATTGTTTGTCGACTTGGTGTAATAAATAAAACATATTTAACCACCAGACACAGAATATACATAAATATTCGTCACATAAATATTTGGCGAGCATGAAACTACCTCACGCGCCTTAGAACTCGCTAATAATAATATCAGATTGGTTTGATCCTTATTTAACCATTGTTTGTTATTTACTTAAAATAGACACGACGAAAGTATATATACTAAAGAAATCCGGTCAACAAATACATTTTAATGATTAACTATATTTTGACAGGCTTGTGCGCCAAGGCTCACGGGCTCAATTCCAGCATAAGCGATAATTCCAACCAGTGATTTTTCTGTTGTATGACGTCCGTTAAACAAGTGCTTCAAGCGAATTACCACTGGGTCAGGTCAATGTTTTGGATGTTGTGGGAATTATATATATGTATATATAATATCAATAAATTATTATATTAAACACCATGTCCGCGACTGCCTGAGCCGTGTTCCGCTGAAACATCGCATTGTTCCAGTGGAGCCGCGAACGGCGCCCGGTAAAGAGCCACTTGTATATCACTTTTTTTGATAATCGACTGAGTGATCAGCTTGTCACTCCCACCAAAACAGTATTATACTCTGTGTAAGTAAAGAATGATGAATCGTATACGTTAGCTCTTAGAATTGATGATATCAGCAGCTGAAATGATTTAAAAAGTAGAGTTTATAAACCTCTACTAATTAAAACCTTCTTGAAATGTTTACTTCTGCAGTATACTAATATTACAAAGGTCCTAAAGATCCAGATCTATAATATAAAATAACTTTAAGTTGGAATCGATCGGTAGGATACGACATAAGAAAAGTTTGATATATCATGATATAATATGGTTTATTGATAGACGGCCAAAAAAATCTTAGAAATTAGTTTTTAATTCCTGAGTGGATTTTAAGGAGCACAAGGCAGAATGAACTCAGTGTAATTTCAGAATGGTGTTGGCATAACGAAATGAGTCTCAATGTGGATAAATGCTGCATATTTTCTTTCTAACAATACTATTTACACAACAATCAAATGATCAGAGTAGACATTGCTCGGGATCTGGGAGTGCTATTTAAAACAAAGCTGACATACCGACCGCACTTCCAAAACATCTTTAAAAAAAAGTAACATACTTTCAGGCTATATATTAAGGGCAATTCGTGACTTCAAAGCACACTGTTTCTCTTACTTAGCTTAGTTAGAATTATATTATAGTATTTCTACCTATTCCGGAGCCCTTTTGATACACATAAATAACATAGAAAGAGTGCAATTGAAGTTTATTCTTTATTAAATTCCTTTAGCCTTAAGTCATTTATTAAATTCCTTAATTCCTTAAGTAAGCAGTATGTTACTATTGTTGGTTCACAATATTTAGACAGATCTATCTCACGTGATAGATCATAACCTAATTTACAATGTTATGGTGACATATATATTATACAAAAATATATGTTCATAATACATAATTATATGAGATAAAAGAGATCTACAACTCCGAGACGTCGTCGTAATGAACCATAAATTATGGGATATAAGGGAATTTAATTTTCGAACTTCGCTGGAAATTTCGTTGCCCCGTTGGTCGGAGCCCTTTCAGATAGTTTCTAGTTTTTGCATTACAATGTCCGTACAACATTTCGCTATGTTCTTGTGTGGCTCGTGAAACTACTCACCTTTTTTCTACATATTATCATGTTATAACTACTCAATGTCAATGTTTTTGAAACTGTTTTTTACAAATCCTTCTTTACTTTCAAACCTTCTTGGGCATTTCTTTACAAGTATTTTAATACCTTTAACTACCTGTTTAAAAACTTATAGGTCAAGTCATTTTTACAGGACTAAAATTTAACATGCATTATAATTAAAAAAAAATGCTATATTTATGTAAAAGAACTAACTCATGATTTTTTTATTTAACATCTTCGTTGATCTGAGTTCGAGATAAGATCATTTGTAACAAATATCAGACAACAGAAGACAGCAAAGAATTTATATTTATATTTAAAACCTGTTATAGGCTGCTGTAAAATTGCTGATCTTACAAAATAAAATATTCCTACTAAAATTCAATAACGAATGAAATTTTAAGGTATGAAAAATATATTCATAAAATTACTTTCATCGCAAGCGCCGCGGTAACTTTAAATAATAGAACAAAAATCTGTTCTACAATATTAAAGAACTTATTAATGCCTGTAAAAAATCTAATGGTATCATACATCCAGATCATAATTATGTATCTCTAACTAAATTTTTTAAAGAAATCTTAATAAAAACCAGGCCTTACTCAAAATATCAAGATATTCATGATTTATTATTATTCTTTGCATAAACATTTTATTTTAGTTAAGACTGTGACAGTATCTTTTTGAATTATTAAAATCGGCCATTGCAGTCACAACATATTACAGGTTTACAAATGTCGCATCGTTGCGGGGTGTGCTGTGTGAGCGCCAGTGGAGGTTCAGGGTTGGATCGTGGGTACAAGATTTTCAGCACTATGATCAGTTTTAGCCAATCCATATATGTTTAACCCAAATCTATGAAACTTTGCTGTTATTTAAGTTATTAGAATTATATTTAGTCTAAAAGTTCAAGGTCGTGATACACATGTCATTTGTTTTTTGATAGTGATAGTTCCCAGTGTTTGCAAAGTTTTTTACTAAATTTGCAGGATTATAAGTTAGCATTAAAAATTTCTCTGATTTTAAAAGTTATAACAAAAAAATGTTATATCTAGCTATTATGTTATATTTTGTTATGTTATATTTTCTAAACGATACTAGTTTTGCATTACAACAATTTTTAAATAAGGTAGTTGTATTAAATATTTGTCTATAAAATTATCTTAATTGCAGATAACCAGTCCCTGTGGCAATTTAATCGCGTCTAATAATTATTTATAAAGGTATTGTTATTAACGTATAATACTTATCATATTAAAACTAGTTCCAACCAACAAAAGTCTAACCATTGAATTATTGAAATGTCTCGCTGAACTCTCGCCACGATCAAATAACAAAAATTCAAACGCTTCAATGAAACTAGTTTGTAGAAATGTAACAACGAACAGTTCGTTCAAACCTCATGCAATTTAAAATTAAACTTGTTAGCGAAACAATAGAAATGTTTAATTTCGATAGTTTGTAGTAACAATGGCCACTAAATGAAAAAACTTTAACGATTACAATTGCTCAGCACAGCCGTACGGTGGATAGTGTATACCTAATAATACAATTTATTAACAAAAGAGAACCGACTTTGATAAATCCTACAACATATATTGATGTTCTATCAAAGTCTAATCGTCATATCAGCTATTGGTAGTCAACTGTTGATTAAAAACATGTCTTTACAAGACGGGGAATTCTCTTCATAATTTCTGCGCTGTGAAAGGTGCAAGCGTGGTGGCGTGCGCATCTTCACGATGATGATGCTGCCACCTATCCTGCTGTCTATTGGTTCCGGTACTTTAGTCGCTTCTTACGTCACTTTGTACTGAGGGGGGATTATTCTACAACGCCGGTACCCCACAGCTATTATAGCCGGTAACCGTTAAAGTAACTAAATAATTATCGCACATAAGATAGAAACACTAGTAAATACCCAGCCTGTTATTGATGATTGCTATATATTACTCAAAGAAAGTTTAACTAATTGTTGAAATAGTGTCTTTGAACATAATTTGTACAGTAGAATCTTAACAATAGCAACAATCAGGTGCCAAAAAAATAGTATCTTTTAAAAAAGAATTCTTCAGAAATAATACAAGTATTAGTACCTACACTTGTTGTTGAAGTTTATACACTTGACCCGTCGTCTTATAATGATTCTTGACGATTAAATATGTGTAAATTACTATATAGTAGACACTTACAGAATTTGAACAACAAAGGACACGTAATACAATGGTTCATAATTCTGAAATTAATTTCCAAGAAACAATTGAAGGTCAGGCGAGCACAAACTCTTGAGTGTGTGTCGTGACGATGAAACGGTCGCTTGCTTTCCAGGAAAAGAATCGTTTTATCTGGCAAGAAATACGACATCTCTCTTGATTTTGGTACAAGTAGCACAAAACACAATAATCCCGGGATGAGGTGCAAAAAGCTTCATAAATCCTCATCCTTCGAGATCACACGTTGCGGCGCGCGTTATATTTTATCTATTGTGGAGCAGATATTTTTTTGTAATCGAAACATTTTCGGAACACGGAGTCTTAATCCATTCTGAAAGACAGAACTTTCACTAATTCACCTAAGACAAAATCTATGGGTTCCAGTAGAACATAATGGCGAACTTGAAAAAAAAATTTAACACATAAAAGTTGCCTGATGTCCGAAACACAACTGCTATTTTCCTGTTACAGCGTAACATACTTGACATAAATGACTTTTAGATATATTTCCATACCTGATCGACGGCACTAATTAGGAGGTGAGCACAATTTTAATTGCTGACTATAATTTTCAGCTTAATCAGCTGAAAAAATATATCTTTGAATGAGAGGAAACCTATTAGAGATATACAATTTTGTTGGAAGGAAACAGTGATTGTGCATCTTATGTTTAGCTGACCTAATAGCAAAAAATAACAAATTTAATTTTATAAAGTCTCTGGCTAATTTATTGACTCTCACCGCTCGCGGACCCTGCTCGCCCATTTACCCGGTAAATAAAAACGCGCCCGGTTATCAGCCGCATGCTCCCGGATCATTTCACGGGTAAATAACTCCTCAGATTCACCCAGCATTCCAAGGGTCCGTCTCCGGGAAGGTTATATTAATACCGGATTTTGGACAGGCCCGCTTATTTAAAGTCGCCGAAAAATATGTTAGAAAATATGATAACGTCTCGGAGAATCCGCCACGCATGTAGGGAACCGTGTCGTCTACTTGTATGTTGGCAGAAAGGTATTTCGGATATATTACAAAGCTGTTCTTACCCCCTCACATTGAGAATTTTTTTTATGAATCATGTGACAGTTTAAAGAGAAAATCATTTTGAGGCTGTAGCAAAAAACGAAACAATTATCACTATCACTATCAATTCCATTATAGATTAGATATTGTCAGAATAATATAACTCACATACATTCTATTATATTTGGATATATTAATTTAATTTAATTTTAAAAATTTAAATTGTGATGTTTTAAAATCGCTTATGATTAAATAAAGTTTATGTTGGGTTAAATTTTTAATCTCATATATATGTTCACCAAATACTCAACAATTTCTTTCAAATCTTTATTTTGTTATTTATTTATCAATTTTCTTTCAATTTGCAAGTAACTTATTTGACCCATTATATAACCTGTGGCTATAGTTTTAATAAAACCTTGTCTCCAAAAATTGTTCTAAACCTTTCAGCATAAACCTTAAGGCTTCTTCTCGTGACTTTCATGATCGGATTATGTCAGTAGTTAATATATGTATACATAACGATGTATTACTAATTTTGAATAAAGTTGTCTCACAGTCGAGACTTCAGCCTCGTTGTACTTCACACATCATACCTGCTACAGAGAGAGGTCTCTCTCTGGGTATATAGACAATAAATAATAATATTCCCACAATATATCATATATTGACTTGACTCCGAGGTAAAAACATATCCACCCAAGCATCGTAGCTCAAACGCATCGCAACGGAATGGGAAGTAAGTAGAAGTCATAACACATAAAAACGGTAAAATAGAGTTGATAATACAATCCGAGCAAGTTTTATGTTCAGTTACCGCTTTGGAAGTGCTTACAGAAGAAGCTGTTCGCGTACACCTCGCCACGCCGCCGCGCCGCCGCGCCAACACGACGTCGACCTCCGCGGTAAATAGATCGTATAAAATCAACAGGCAACTTGTTATACATTTTATTTTATGCACTCTCTTTGTACTGGCCTTTATGACTTGCAGATTGTAATAAAAGGTATCCCTTCCCTTTTTTGAATATTGAGTATATTCTCTCGAAAAGAGATTGCGCACTCTGTTGATATACAAACATTTATTATAAAACTAAGTTCTTCTCTAAAACACCAATATTTTGATGATATACGACCATTACAAATCAATTGAACAAGTTTTAAAGAACATTTTTTCTTATTATTATTAAATCTATAAACATGCTGAGGTTTCTTATATGATGTTATATATACATTTAAGTTAGTATAGCCGTAAGGTACCAGCAGAGTAGAATAGTACCTCTCTCTGCACTAGGTGTCATAAGACGCGTCTGTGGTACCGCACCTAACAGATGGCGGTATATCTGTCCGAAGTAGTGTAGCTTAAATGCAACTGGGAGAGATGGGCAGCAGCATTCCTGACACGAAAATTACGCTCCGCGATTGCCACTACGCCAGCGGGGCAGTTATGGGCAAAATTCCCCCTTTATTAAAAGGCTTATGTCTATTATGATAATGATAATACATTTAAGTTATTTTATATTTTAATAATTGCATAATGGTAAGCGTTATCTATAGTCTATAGCCGTAATGCTCGTATCATCACAAGGATATCACAAAAGCGATGCCAACCAAATAACTGAAAAAAATGTCACATTACCCAGTAATTCCACTAACTCCTCATCCTTCAAACTGGAACGCCGCAATATTCTGGATGTTTACGGTGAATATTTTATTACGACAATCAATAAACTATGATAAAAATTAAACGTAGTTAGATTAATATATAAGAAATCAATTCACACAACATCTGAGATAATTTGGCTAAAGCACTTGTGTTACTGACATCAGACAACAGAACATTGACAAATATCATCATGTAAATAATTGTCCTGGTTTTGATCCTGACGAATCGAACCCACGGCTTTGGCGCACAAAGTAGGCTTAGTACCTCTGCATCATCGGGTCAGTCAGTATTATGTTATCGTTTCTCCTCCCGTTGGGAAGCTGTTTTGGAAAAGTCTATAGCCAAATTGTTTATTGGATTACAATGTCGCTATACACGGGCATTTACTTCAGCTGCTGCCTCGCTTCCTCGGGCTGCACATTAGAAGCACATCTGCCTTCAATGTGTAATGACAGTAGGCTGTCAACGACTGGTGTGATATACAGCCTGCTATATCAGCATCGTTCGCAATGATCAGCTTAATGTGTCACGCGCATTAATTCGTAATAGCCTCCTTATTAATGATATACAATTGTAATTATTTTAATTTATTAACCACTGTTCTCCCGCATCCACTTTGTTCGGGTTAAGCAATGAGCGACATAAATATATAATTTATGACCATTTTAAATTTTATAACAGCCAACGTGTGATATAAATATTTATTTTATGTTGCGGAATTGTTTATACGGTTTTTTTGACAGAATTTACTTTTACTTTTTTTTACTGATTGATTGAGATTGATTGAGCCTGTAACTAGGGTAATGAGAAATAAAAAGAAAAGGTTATATGTTTAGACATCTAAACCGTTTACAATACTGCCGTATCACGTCAAAACCGTGAGGTATACGGTTGAGTAGAGAATAGTACCTCCCCCTGTACCACGTGTCGGAAGAGGTGAATAAGGTACCGGAACCGACAGATGGCAGTTTATCCATCCGAAACAATGTTGTTGATATGCACTGTGCGAGAATAGGTAGCAGCATCTATCTGCACGCCTGCCCAGCGTGGCAATTATGGGCAAATATTCCTTTCTTGGGGAGGCCTATATCTTGCAGTGGACTTCCAATGACTGGTATGATGATGATGGTGATGAAGAAAGAACAATTTTTTTATAGCGCATATTAATGTACTAAATTAATTAAGGTTCTCCATTCTTATATGTAGCGCCTCATCATTGGAACAAGGGTTTTCGCTTACATAAATTTAATTCAAGAACCTTGTGTACGTTGACTGAAATGTGAGGGTGATTGGGTAATATATCTGAAAAATCATTGTGACAAGAAGATTTATTGTTGCAGTAGGTGTACATATATTTTACAAGTTCTGGCGTGTTCACAAGAAATGTAATGAAACATTCCTGAACTTTCATTTGATTATTGTTTTATTTTTTACTACGCTTTATGTAATTGATAACCTTTTTTTATGTCAAACAGTATTAGTTACGTAACTCCATTTGCACAGATAAATGAGCATTTAGCAGTTATTTAGAATAGTAAAACAACTTTTTCATCATCGTCATATCAGTTATTGGGGGTCTACTGTTAGACATAGGTCTTTCCAATAAAGAGGGAATTTTACCCATAATTGCCGCACTAGACTAGTGTGTTAGTGTTCGCAGAGCGAAATTTTCGCGCTGGGGATTTTGCTGCCCATATTGTTGTATATCTTTATTCGGTTTAAACATGATTAGTAACATGAATAAAATAACCAGTGCTTCGCTTTATAATTATATAATTCAAATTTTCATAATAATCTGTCTATATATATCTGTGTGTGTGTGTGTTTGGATGGGTGTGTTTATGAGCGTGTGTGTGTGTGTGTGAGCATGCGCCTATGCGTACTTGTGTAAATCTGTGAGAGAGCGAAAGAGTCAGAGTATGTACGTGTGTGAGTGTATTACTATACGATACATGTGTGTATCAATTCAATAGTGCCTCAATCTCTTCTTAATTCTTTTGTCGCCTCCCATGCCACCTGATATAAAAGAAGGTACTATATTCTTCGGTACCTTAAGGCTTAAATTAGTTGTTACTCGGGTATATTTATATACATACATACCAAAATAAGTATAGTTAAGGCAATAACTTTAAAATAATGTACAGAGTCATGATATTGATCATAAAAATATTAAAATTATATAAAACTTTTTTTGCGATCACTTAATTGGACGTTTTATTATGAACACGATATTATCACAATATGTTTTTCAATACAAATTTATTTCTGTGTACACATATGTAATTGTAATTATATTAGCTATCAGTAGTTCACTTGTGGACATAGACCTCCCCGAGAATTTTGCCTCTTACGACACCTGGTGCACCGAGAGGTACTATTTATTCTACTATGCCGGTTTTAGAGATTTTTTTCTGTTTTTAAAGCTTGTAGGGATTAGGCATATCTTTATTAAATTCAGTATCATTCGATGTTACAATCATAAATTAATACAAAACCTTGATAGAGTCGTTTGCGGGCAACAAGTTTTTCCCTTTCACGTCGACGCAGATTAATAGCGAATATTTAATCCATTCTTGAAGCCTTAATTTTCCGTGTTAATTTATTACCGCTTCTTTGTTTGCGAGAGTTATTTGTCTTGCTTTAGAATTTTCTAGCAGCTTATCCGGTTTATGTTTTGTAAAATTTTTATTTAATGGAATTGTGTTTGAAAGTTGCTTGAAAAGTGATCAAATAAAAAGTAATAACCGTTATTTTTTTATATTATTAAGATTATCTAACAAACATATATACTAAAATACATAACAAATAGTCATTCTGTTAGTGACAGAAGTAATTATATAACTTTATATTACACAAATTTTTGGAATAGTTTAAAAAATTCAAAAGCCGTGTAGGATGTTTTTTTTAATTAAAAACCAGCAGCTTCCAGCGGTTTCTGTTCCTATTATGAGTAGAATAAGAGGAAAAAATAAATATTTTGCAATTAGCAAATAATATAACTATTCATTTATCATAGCAGCTGTAAAAAAGTCAACTGCCCACAAACCTTCCCTAAAATTTAGCTGTCTAATGAAGAACGAATTATGAAAGTAGATGGAGTGGTTTTAGAGTTATATAGTAAGAAACAAACAAATGAACATTCATATCTTTCGTATTTATAATATTAGTCCCTCACGGCTGTTCCTCACGACTATTTCCTCTAAACCTATTTGAGTGAAAAAGCTGTTAATCCTATATTGCTGTGACTATTACTCACGACTCATTCTAGTTCCACCTAGAGCCATTACAGACTGCGGTTTCAGATCTGACAGATGACTCTGTAAAAAAAAACCAACGTAGTTTAAAAACAACAAGGCGGGGATAGGAAGTAGTAACCTTTTCGAGAAATTATACACAGCGAATGCCCCTATGCCAGCCTATCGCTGCTCATCGTTATCATAATAACTTTGGATTTATTCTGCTGCTGATATAGACTTTCCCAAAAGGAATGTGCGCTGAGTGCGGCATGATAAAGGGGATGCTATCCACCCCGCCCTGTGCATTTAAGCTACACTGTTGCGGATGGATGTACCGCTATCAGTCGGCTCCAATCCTCACTTTTTACGATATCTAGTAGGGAGTGGTGGCTATCAAGAAAGAATCGTTCAGGGAGCCTATATTCAACGGCTGGTATTATTGACTACAAGAAAGTCTAGAACGAAGTACATAGGCTACTTAGGATAGATTTGCTTTACTTTCCTACAGATTGAAAGTCCACATATGTATTTTTACTACTACTACTATGAAAAGAAAGAACCCATAAATCTTGAAAACTATAAGACACTTTGTTTTTACTTGCTTGTTTAGATTTCCTCTTGAGAAGCTCAGCTGGCGAGAATAGTCAAGCCAACAGTCCATAGATAACGCAAAACGCAAAATAGGTGCAAAGTTGGGGTAAAGTCGTGAATACCTGCTCAAGTCTACATTTTCCGAAACATACGAATGAAAAGAGAAAGTTACACGAGGTAGACCTCGTAAAGGTCGTCAGCAACAGTATCTTACTCTCACCTATTTCTACCGCAAATAGCAGTGTTTGCATAGAGCTATATTCTGGTTTCAAAAGTGAGAGAAGCAGTGAAATTACTGGGTAATGTGGACGCAATATCTTCAGGTCACAAGGTTGGTAATGCGCTTGTTATGTTAGGAGCGATTGTGGTAACGCTTACTGTCACGCGGACAGTATGCTTATTTAACGGCGTGGTCAAAAAAAAGTGTTATATATAGACGAGATTACGGGTTCATATTGATGAAGGTTTTCGTTCAGTTAATATAATACAGTCGTTATTCTGAGCCCTAGGCCCAAAATCGGATTCAGCCGGCGCCGTATACAAAGTATATTAGCGGTAGTGTTCCAGGGACTCCAATAAAGGCGGGGAGGTTACTCTGCGACCCACTTACATTCATATCCGGCGTCCTTTACCTCTTTCTCGAAAGGGTTCAAACCATTAGGGACGAGGGAATGTATACAAACTGCCCGAGCATTCGAAAACAAAAATGCTGCGAGTGAGAAATGGTTGCATTTAGCGGGAACTCGCTACATGATTTATTTCTGGAGAAATGTTTTTTATTTTGTTAATCCTTAATATAATACTTTACAATATTAATATTGTTTTAGTTCATTACTTGATTAAATTCAGTAGAATCCGTTTATTATGACCCCGTCTATATTGATCAATCACTTAATATGAAGTAAGTATGTGTAAAGTTTGGTTTTCATACAAAATATTTAGCAACTTGGTCGGACATAATGACTTCTCTTGTGCCAGATATGTTGACATGTCGCGTGTTATGACCTATTTTAAGGAATCGTTCCTCATAGTGACTGATTTGATTCCTAACATTTCTATTTTTCATGATTATATTTATCTGTATGCGCAACTAGGTTTGTCAAACCCGTGCCTCGGTTTTTCGATTTATTTTTCATTACACACATACGCTTTGAAATGTGTCTGATAAAATAAATACTTGATAAAATACAAAGTTGATCTTACAGAGTAGCTGCACAAATATATAGAGCGAAAATTACTGAAAAATTTGGTATGGGACGACCTAAGCGAACATACCTTAACCAGGTCGAAAGAGTATTAAAAAAACAGAGGTTATAAATACCAAGAATAAACGAGCATGTAGGAAAGGACTAACGGCAGTTAATGAAGAAAGACATATATGCCTATATAGTAGCAAGTGAAGTTTCATAGTCTTTTTGACGGGTCCATGACGCAGATGATAGTGGTACTAACTTATGCGCTAAAGGCTAAAGTCTAGGTTTTATTCCCATCCAGGACAAATACTCAAATGATGATATTTGTGATACATTTATTCCACATTTGTTCCACCTGTTCATCTAAATATTTAATCAATTTTTTGTCGGAGAAGTTGACAACCGCGCAGTTAAACTTGGCCCCCTTTTTCACATTTATGTTTTCGGTGGGATATTATTATACAGTCTATGCCTGCACTGATGGGACGTGATGTGTGTCTGTAGGTATGTTTTCATCTGATTTCTTAACTTTTTGGAGCAAATATGTCAAGATCAAAGCTAATAGAAAGCAATAGTCATAGTTTACTACAAAGGAAAGCGCGATCGTATCTGTCTATACAAAATATATTTTTGCCATAAATCAATTCATAGAAAGAGTTATCCTTATTTGTTCTTACAGACAATCAGTGGTAGGTACAAAGAAAAAATAGAAGCAAAGAGACATTGAGTACATGCGTTTTGAAGTAATATACGTGTTTACTTGCATAAATACATACATGTAATTAAAATTTAAGTCTCCAAGCGTAATTCCAAAATAACAGCTTTGCTCTAAATTCATAATATGAATTCAGACTGTCAGAAATTCAATTGGCCTGAGGGACATATAGGCAAAAGAAATTGTTTTTATTTATTTCAGACGTTTGTTAATAGTTTCTAGTAAAAGAGGATTCAAATTCAATCATATTTGATAGAAAAAGTTTATACATAATTAAAATAGCTTTTCAAATAATTCTATTGTCTTTATTTTCGAATGAATTGCTTTTTTTGTTATTCTTGTAAACCTGCAGATTGTCCCTTTGACAATTGAATTTATGACTGTTTGTATGTCAGATAATTTTATGTAAACTATTTTTTTTCTTTGTCTGTATCTATCTGATTGTTTTGCCTTATCTCTGAAACGACTTGACAGATTTTGATGGAGCTTTCGCTGGCAGATATCTGATGTAATAAAAATAACTTAGACTTCCTTTCATTATCATCATCATACCAGCCATTGGAAGTCCTCTGCTGGACATAAGCCTCTCCAAGAAAGGAGGTTTTTTGCCCATAATTGCCGCGCTGGGCAATCACGTTGGCAATTGCTGAGCGCAGCTATGGCGACGGGGATGCTGCTGCTCATCCCCACTCTATGCATTTGAACTGCACTGTTTCTGATGGATATACTGCCATCTGTTGGTTCTGGTACCTTAGTCGCCTCTTACGACACCTGATGCAGTGGGAGGTACTATTCTATTCTGCCGGTACCTCACGACATATCCTTTACTATTTCTGGTTCATACGATATGGGAACTACGTAGGTAACCCTACTGAGGAATTAAAAATTAATAAGCATAATATATAGCCGCGTGGTATCGGCAGAATAGAATAATACCTCCTTCTGCACCAGGTATCGATACGATGTAGCTAAAATACACAGGGCGGGGATGGGCAGCGGTAACCCCGTCGCGAAATCTGCGATCTGCAATTGCCAACACGCTTGCTATGCGCGGCAATTATGGAAAAAATGTCTCTAAACTAAAAAACCAATACTTGAACAGACAGTGGTTGGAATATTCAAAGTCATTACAAAGAAAGATATTAATACTAACAAGTTACATGGTGCGATCTCTATTAAGACATTATTAGGTCACTATTAAATTGTAAGAAACAATTGCAAATAACATCCCGTGAAGCCATCGCCTTGAAACGGTGCGTAGAAATGGGCCTCGGTAACGTGACCACCTCCATTCAACTATACTACATTCCACATTAAAATGTTGATTGCTCTCTTTGATAGCGAGTTCACAAATAAAGATTCCTTCCAACACATTTTCCTTTTCCACGTAAAATAACAGATACATTTACTTGCTCAACTACCATGCATTAGTTGTTAGCACGGAGTTTGCTTCAGATAATGTCAGCTGAAAGAATTTAATAAAATGTTTATGGCACTATGAAGTTTTCGCATAACTTATTCAAATGTAGGCTTACGATTTCAGTCCGCCCCCTAAACGCGTTCTCAACAAAGCAACAAGCAAAAATGCTACGATCATAAAATGACAAATAAGATACGATTAGGCCACGCGCCGAGGATGATAACTTAAAAGAATTTATGATCAGTTCCAGAAATCTCCAGTCCCTCCTAATACATTTATATTGTACAGCTAAAAAGGGAAGTTGAATAAAAAAAAATCTAATTTGCCCCTCCAAAAAGGTAAGGCCAAATATATTCTAACAATGATTAACTAGCAAAAGTTAAAACAACAACTCCCACCAAAATTCATAACCGGCCTGCCTCCCGCAAACGATTCCCCCAACCATTAGGGAATACAGGAATACAAACGGGCGTAACTTTAGACCAATAAAAACATTCGGGCGAGAATGGGAGCGAATGAATCATGAATGAGTTGCAAAGTGAATTTCTAAACACTGGAAGTGATCGCGGAGTGTCCTGCCAAGTTTGACAATCGAAGGATGAATAAGACATGAGTGTGGGTCTCGAGATGTCGCGCTAACTTGTCGGCTGAGTGTAGGCCGGTTATGAGGCTTCATCGAGTTTGGGCTGTCGCCAGACCTCTGTATCTTGATTATAAATGTGACAGCTGACATGACTCTTTATTTCTCGCTAGTTGAATTCATTTTAATTTTAAAATATCACAGGCAGATAGATATTCTAGATTCTAGAGGTCTCATACATAGGACGGCACACTTATTTCCGGTTTGAAGGGTGAGGGAGGCAGTTAAATTACTACGAATATGTGACATTGTATCTTTAGTTCACAATGTTGGCAGCTTTCCAGTGATATCTTTGTGATGACATAAGTGTCTATAGGCTGCAGTCAAGTTTATCATCAAGATTACAGTATGCTTGTATGTTGACTTTATAATAAAAAAGTACACAGTTGTGTTTTAAATTCAAATAACAGCTTTCAATTACAATATCTCTTTGTTCTTGAAACATTATCGAAATATGGAACAATAAATGTCGAAGTTAAATAAAATGCGTTTTCAAGCTCTTAGAAAATTAATTGTATTATAGGTGAAAGCATAAATGTTGAAACCTATTGTAGCAAACTTTCAACTATGGGGTACCGGCAATAGTAGAATAGTTTAGGTTCTATTCAGCAGATCCTTCAGGGGTAGTCTCTGTAGTGTAGCTCAAGTGAAGTAACAGCTTGGGGCTGGGCAGCAACATTTTTGCGAAGCTACTCTGTGATTTCCACAACGCCTGTCTAACCTGTCGAATATGGAAAAAAATCCCACTTATTTCGGGTGATTTATGTCTATGAGGACTTTCTACGGCTGCTGTGATGATGATGATGGTTAAAACAAAACACTGTATTATTTGTTTTATTTTGCGGGGTACCAGTGGAATAGAATAGTACTTCCCTCTGTATCAGATGACGTAATATGGGACTGACATACCAGAACCGACAGGTGGCGGTAAACAAAATTGCTCAAATGCAGCAGGATGGGAATGGGCAGCTGTATTCCCATTGCGGACCTACACTCTACGAATGCCACCACGGCTGCCCAGCGCGGCAATTTTAGGCAATTTCCCTCTATCTTCGGGGGGCCTTTTTTAACAGTGGTCGTTTAACGGCTGTTAGGATGATGATGATTTGTAATTTAATTCCGAATTGTCTTCAAACTGTCTAAAATACCTTAAAAAAGCACTTAATTTGTATAAATTATAAAATATGCTTATTAAAACATGTTTTTATAAAGATAACATATTGTAATAAATAAAACAATTGTGGTGTAGATGAAATTGCAGGCTAGTTAGCTATGTAACATAAATAGGGAATCATAATTATTTTTAAAGATATAAATTAAGCGCTAATGGGAGTTTATAAAAAAGTTTGTTGATTACTAAAGATTGACACGTTAACAATATATTTTTACATAAGTTTTTGTAGTGTTTAAAATGATAACTTCCCCAAACAAGCGTTCTGTCGTCGACTGGCAATTTTCGTCGTCGATTTTTTCCTTAGAAGGCGAATTAGTCGTGACAAGAAAAATGTCTATTCCAAGAAATGTTCGAACCCACGAGGATCTTAAATAGCCGGAGCTCCGTAACTTATTGCTTATGAGTGTAGTTACGGTTAGTTACCAAGGAGGCGGTATCTCCGCGCTGCCATTGTTTGTGCTGGCGGTATTATGATAATTTACGACGGGGAAAATATGTCAGGTAGTTAAGGTTATTGCCCCGGTTTGGGGCCGAATTTATTCGGTGCTTTACGTGTTTTTCGCCCTTATCAAGTAGAGTGCGTAAGTCAGGGGTATTTTGTAATTTTGTTTTGCTAAGTGTCGTATTATTTTGAGTTATGCTTGAGATGTGGGTGCAGATGATAATAAATTTGCGGGAGTTTGTGTAAAATTTGTTTGTTTACTGCTTCAAACAACCTTTAATTTGTTTTGAATTATATCTGTCTTAGTATTAAATACCTTGTACAGAATTTGAGTCAATTTTAGGGGCTAATTGAGACTCGTTAAGTTTAATCCTTCATAATTTTAAAAACCGTGAACTGCATTGATAATAAAAATAGTTAATGCTATAAGACCTAACAAATAGGTAAAGGATAAGAAGTGGTCTTTTTCTTTATTGCTCTTTCAGTTTAAGATAATGCAGATTGATAACTTAAAATTATTGTATATTAGATTATTTATTAATAATTCGTATATCGATAAATACTTTCATCTTTTTTATATCAGCCCATGTTGATAAAACCTAAAAATTATAAAAATACGATTATATAGTATTTTTCAATAACTTTATATTTCTAAAGAAACATTTTTGTAGATTACTGTTAAAGTATTTGTTGAATATTTTTCTACTGGCTTTTTAGCCGTGACTTGGCCCGCGTGGCCTTTATCGCATCCCCGAAGTTCTCTTGTTATTCCTAGAAGAATACTGTGTACATAATACCCTCAAGGCTAAACAGTTGAAATTTCATAGAAGACCAGATACTTATGAAAACTTGTTTTCGGGATAAAAAAGTAGATAATGTATTCATTCGGGTTATCAATACCGACTATGCTAATAAATTTCTAGTCTGTTCAGCCGTTTCAGGGTGTAAGAATAACAGACACTGATCTATACATCTACTACTTCATAATCACAAACTTTTGCTTTTATAATATTACTAAGGACTCAGGAAAAGGACGTAAGGACAACACTAGTGAGGATATATGTTTTTCTACGACACTTAATACAGATTTAAATATTTAATTTAATTTTTATGAATAATTACAGTTGCAGCTGTTAAACTAAAGCGATAAAATATAACCTTAAACATAATATAAGTTAAAATCTAACAACCTATTAAAACTATACATAACTATTATTTAAAAAGTTGGGGTATATTTTGTCAGCAACAAAACCGCATACTACAATAAATCTGTAAATTGAATCATAATCGAATTTTTATTCCTTACCATGTTTTTGAATTAATTTAATCTATGTAGAAATGTAACCTTGTAAGCGTCCGAATTATACACTTTCCACATTCTATATATAGAATGATTTGCTGACACATTATAATCGAAGAATAGAATATGGAACAGCCTTAGTGATTGAATAGAACGATTCGGGGATTTTGAATTGTATTAGGTATGTGCAGCAAAAATCTGTCGAGAAAACTATAAACTATGAAGAATACAAAGTTCAGTTCCAGATCGACGTGACTCAAGACTATTTAAAATTCCTTAAGACTCATAGTTGGGTATTGTTTCCCTGAGACCAAATCTAGAGCATTTCTCAGGAACCTTCGCTGAACAGATTCTACTCTATCTCTATGCACTCTATATATTGGATACCATAGAGACGGGAAGTACTCCAATAGAGTGTGAAGTAAACAGTTATACAGCATAATTTTCGAATCAACATTTCTGCAAGTTTAATATAACTCATTAGCCGTGAGGTACCGGCAGAGTCAAATAGTAGAGGTAGCGCCAAAAGTCGTGGGTTCAATACACACCCAGGACTTCTATTTATATGATGAATATTAGTATTTGCGTAGAGTATGGGTGTTATTTATACAAACAAATGTTACATATCATCTTATACATTGACCTGATTTCACAATAAGTCGCTTAAAGTGTTTGTGTTACGGATATCAGACAGCAGAGCAATCACAAAATACTACTTAAATACATATATTTAACGTTCAAATACAGAACAAACCCAAATATCATCATGTAAATATTTGTCCTGGATGGGGATCAAACCCATGGCTTTTGGCGCATAAGATAGGATGACTACTGTCTGCGCCATCGGGCACGTCAAATCTTTGTATGTTGTAGGTATTTATTTTTCGATTTACTGTGGTTGGCGTCGGGGGCACGACAACTGATATTAAGTCTGGCGGTTAGAAGGTTAATAGTCTTGCTAAGTGCCGGCAGAGTGAAATAGTACATCCATCCATGCAGGAACCTTTTAGTTCTTGACCATAAAATAAGCTCTCATTCACTCACGAGGGTTAATGTAATAAGAAATATAGGAGTTTGCTTTGATTCCCAACTATCATTTGAAGGAAAAAAAAATATTCACACATCTCATACATTGACCTGACTCCGTGGTAAGTCGCTTAAAGCACTTGTATTGCGGATATCAAAGAATAGAGGAATTACAAATACTATTAACTACATATTTTTAACACCCAGACACAGAACGAAAACAAATATCATCATATAAATATTTGTCCCTGGGTGGGGATCAGACCCACGACTTTCGGCGCATAAGATTACTACCATCACCACCAAAATTCAATATTATTTTAATATAACACAGTGCTATCAAACAAAAAGGCTGATTAACCGAGTAGTGTTATTTAGTCGTAAATATCCGACATTGGCGAAATGAACACCAAAATATTTCTAGGATTATACCGACCTTAGATTCCCGACCGGTTTAACAATTAATAATTTTAATTTAATTTTAATTTTGTATCGCTCTTAAATTATTCGGAATTTACATTGCAAAATATATGTTCTTATTAAATGCATGAATCACACAGAGTTAAAAATATTAAATAGGCTTTCATTATATGATTTCATTCAAATATTGAAGTTTTTATATCTATTACCGAGTTCATTTGAAAGGTTCTGTTGGTGACGCTTCAGTAATCGTTTGCATGTCAGCCATTTCGCTTTGCGTGTCCGTAACTCAGACATTTTATTAATCCCCGTAACTTAGAGTTAACTTTATAATTTGGCTTCCACCGAAATGCGATTACCGTCTCAGCTTGATAAATACGATTGATTGACAGCCGAGTTTGGCCTGTATTAATTTATAATTAGACGTCAAAGTTGCCTGCGCTCAACGATTTTGTAACTTATTTCGAAGGAAACGTCTGTAAAGATTAATTAAAACCAAAGTAGAAAACAATTAGAGTACACAATCGTCTCTGGTACCGTTTGGGCAGAATTAAGGCATTTGTTTGTAGGTATTTACTGTAGGCAGGCAATTTTAACGATAATATCATTTTGCGTGCTAATAAAAGTAATTTACTACAGGTAGACCTCATTCTAAGGTCATCTGCATTGGTGCCTCACTCTCTCCTATTTTTACTGCCAGCTAAAAGTGTTCGCATTGCTTTGATATCATTATATTCATACAAGCGTCCATGAGCTACGGTGACACGCGGGCCGTATGCTTGCTTTTCGACTTGGTGAAATAATAAAAAAAAATGTATTTGCAAATGAAATCGTATCTGTTTATTAACTTCAATAAATGTATTTTATAACAAAAAATACTTTGAAATGTTATGAGAATCTGTTTTTAAAAACAATTTGAAGTTTTAATCGATTTATATTGGGCCACAAAAAGAAACTAAATAGAAGATAAATAATAAACATATAATTATATCTTAAATTTTAATGTTTATTAATTAGGTGGCATTGGCCTTGGCAGTTTGCCCGATGGCGATGGTAGTAACTCTGTCTTGTGCGCCAAGGGTCGTGGTTTCTATTCCCACCAAGAGAAGAAATATACATGTGTAATGTTATTGTGTTTGTTGTGTCTGGATGGTAAATACATGTTTTTAAGTCTGTAACACAAGTTCTCGGTGACTTAACACTTAGCCAGGTACTTGTATGAGATGTAGGAATTTGTTTTATTTATTGTCGTTGACATATTGAAAGTGGTCTCTCTTGTATATTTTGTAATATACATGTAGCTATATTTTATTTAGTTAGCTAAACAAAGCATGAGCTACCGGCAGAAAGCCGTGAGGTACCGGCAGAGTATAATAGTACCTGTACCAGGTGTCGTAAGAAGCGACTAAAGTACCCGAACCGACAAACGGGGTATAACTATCCGCAACTGTGTTGTGTGCTTAAAGGCACAGGGTGGGGATGGACAGCCGCATCTCCGTCGTAAAAGCTGTGCTCTGCGATTGCCGACACGCTTGCCCAGCGCGGCAATTATATGCAAAATTACTTCTTTTTAGGGAAGGCCTATGTCCAGCTGTAGAGTTCCAATGGCTGAAATGATAAATATATTACGAATTTTTTTAGTCGTTTATTTGAAGTTCGATAAAAAACCTTTTTAGTGTAATAATGAGTTTTAATTGAATTAGTAAAAATGTTTTTAAACTAAAAATAACATTATTGGAAAGATAACAAAAAACAAACAAATTTCTAATCGTTTCACAACAGAACAGACGGAAAGTTGAGTTTGGGGTCATCCCAGGCCGCGACGATTGAGTGAGTTGCGTTTCATTATATAACTCCTCGCGAGGGGGCGCTATCGCTTGGGAAGCATCCGTCCAGAGCTTCAAATCTAACTGCACGTCAGTCGCAAGAGCGAGCCTCGAGTCGTCTGTCAAGCGCTGGCAATCAGTCGGACCGCTGGTGAGGGGCGATAGGCTCCTACACACAAATATAACTAGCTGTCGCCCTTGACATATGCCGAGAGGAGCTTCTGCTATAAAAAAAAATAATTTCGATCCTTTGCTCTATGAGAAATTCAACTAAACCTTTACATTGTATTTTAGCAAATTTAAAATATATTCGATGTAAAAAGTAAACTATTTTAGACTTTAGTTTCATTGCTGTTTTTTTTGCCGTGCTGTACCGTCAGTGTAGAATAGTACTTCCCTCTGTGCCAGATGAAAGAGGTGACTACGTTACCAAAACCGGCAGATGGCGGTGTATCCATCCGAGATACGAGTAGTATAGAGTAGAGCTCAAACAGTACAAGTGTAATAGTACAGGGTGGGATAGGCAGCAGCATCCCTATCATGAAAGCTGCATTCTGCGATTGCCAACACGCTTGCCCTACGCGGCAATTTCGGGCAAAACTCCCCCTCCCTTGGGGAGGTCTATGTCCAACAGTAAACTCCCAATAGCTGTAATAATGTACTGGTTCGAGATTCGCAGTTTGTCATAATTTTTTAAAGTCTTTTGTTGAGTATTATCTCAAAATCACACGTCATCAAAAAAGAGGCCTGAAACTGATTTTTTTTCATTCTGTACTTAGTGTCTATTTCCATAAAATAACAAAAAAGCATCAATATTGTTATGTAGTACTTACTTAATGGGCTTTTGAATATCAATTACTTTAATTAATGATGTAAGTAAAAAGTTTCCATATGAATATGAATGACAACTGAATATCTTTCACAGTTGCGTAAGTACCTATAATATTTTAGGCTTGGCCAAAGTCGAGCCAAAAAATCTAGCACGGTTGTCACCTCCTTTTTTTAAGCAATTCAAGTCTTTTCCACTGCGGATGGGCAGCAACATCCCCGTCGCGAAAGCAGCGCTTTGTGATTGCCAAAATTTGCCCCCTTTCATGTGAAGACTTCAAATGGCTGGTATGATGATGATGACAGTATAGCGGTTTTGAAACGTAATGTATATGTAAAATGCGTTGTTACTCGTAGCGTTACCTTACTAAAAAATTATATTACGTCTTTTTTGGCAATCAAGTCGTGTGCATATATTGGTTGAGAAAATAATTTTCTCGAAACAATTTAAATCGTTTTTAATAATTCATCAGTATCATCATTCATCAGCTTTTGGGAGACAAAAGACAAAAGTCTCCGCTAGACAAAGGCCTACTTAAGAAAGGGGGATTCTTGCTTTTTTTGGGAGGGGGGGGGGGGGGCATGCGTGTTAGCAATCGCAGATCGCGACTGGGTTGTTGCTGCCAATCCCCACCAAGTGCATTTGAACTACGCTGAATCACATTGATATACCACTATCTCTCGGTTCTGGTACGTTCGTCGCTTCGTATAACAACTAGCACAAGGGGACTAGACCGAAGTTTGAATGATACAATAATATTGAAAACGTCCATTCCACAAAACATCAGTACAGCAAACGTGAAATCTGCCGGCGGCGAACAAAAATACAGAAAACATTTGCATTTAATTACCTGGCGCGCTTCATAATGGAGCCGGAGCTCTCAAAATATCTGAAACACGTAATTTGTCGCAATCCTTTGGCGCATTTCAGGCGCCCCTAATTAATTAAATTCCGTAAAAAAATAGAATTCATTAATAAAAAGTTCCCCGGGCACGCAGTGGGGGGCGACTCCCGGTGTTGTGTTAGAGCCAGGATTATGTAGGTTAAACTTAATTAGGGGATTCAGTTGAAATGCCCGCGTTTTCTATGAGCGCTTTTGATGCCGATGTCTATGCAAATCCTTATTGAATACAAACGATATTCTAATCCCACACAAATGAATAAAAGATATATAAAAAAATCGCCTTGCTTATAAAACGAGCAATTCTCTATTTAATTGTCATACAACGGGGATGCTGCTGCCCACCTCCGCAATGTGAATTTGAGGTACACCGTTTTAGATGGATATACCGCCATCTGTTGGTTCTGGTACCCTATTCGCCTCTTACGATACCTGGTACAGAGAAAGGTACTATTCTACTCTGCTGGTACCCCACGAAATAATGATGATTGTAACGTTATAAATAGATGACTTGTTTTAACATGACATTTATTTGAATGCATAATTTTTAAGGAAGACTTTAATGTTTCGATTGTTGGTATTAAGCAAAAGATAATGTTTTATTGCTTTCTATAAAAGACATGGTTTGTATAATAACCGCGCTCGGCTTCATTTCGTATTTCTGTAGCAAAGTGAGTGGATCAAGTATGCATATGGTAGTGATATTAATTTGTATTTTTGTGTGTCTGGGTGTTAAAAACATGTATTAAAATTACAATTGAAGTTCCTCTTTTATTTGATATCCTTAATAGGAGTGCTTTAAGCGACTTTTCTCGGAGTCAGGATAATAAATAAGATGTTGTGTCTCGTGCTCTCTAACGGTCTGAATAAGCATGACTGGGCTTTCGTAACAAGTGCTGCCTTAAAGTGTCCACATGCATTTCGCGAACCACAAAAAATAAAGATGTCGCAAGCTGATACATTGGGCTATGTACCACGACGATGCGCATATAGTGTTAGCCGGGACAGATGTTAGGGCACTCGTTTGCTGACATGAGAGCGTGTCCACTTAGTAGATTAGGATGTGCCGTAGTAGATGTACTGAAATTGAGTTACTCTGATTTAGGGAGAAAGCAATTGCCCTAAAAGCTAAACATTGCATGGTTAGCACCGTCGGCGGTAAACAATACATAACCACCAACCACCAGGTCGTGAGGTACCTGCAGAGAAGTATCTATAATCTATAATAGTACCTCCTGCTGTACCAGATGCAGCTCAAATACACAGGACTGGGATGATTGGTAGCAGTACCCCCGTCGCAAAAACTGCGATCTGCGTTTGCCAACACGCTTGCCCGGCGCAATTTTGAGCTAAAAGCCTCCTTTCATGGAGAGGTCTACATCCAGCACAGGACTTCCAATGGATAGTATGATAATGGTGATGAACCACTAAGTGTAGAAGTATTATCATCACCAATTATGCTTACATGCGATATTTGATAGCTTGATATTTGACCCATCTAGTCCTGCCAGATTAGTTATAAAATAGAGTTTCCCTATTCCTGTACGCTATGCATGTGAGCTACACTGTCTCGGATAGATATACCGCCATCTGTCGGATCTAGTACCTTAGTCCCCTTTTACGATACCGGTACCTCACAGCTTTGATTTACTTAGAATGTCTTAATGTCAAATATAAGTTCCTACAAAAGTTATAAACAATTCGTTACTGAAGTGTACTCACTTTGTATGAATATAAAATAATAAAAGCACTATCTATACATAGGACGTGTTAACTAAATTGAGGAGCTACAGATAGGAAGCGTTTTACAAAATAGAAAATTGAACAACCTTACATTGAAGCTCGACGTTGAACAATGGGTGTCGAACGTATACGCTGCCAGCTTGTTTTACCTTCAGCGACTATAACTTATGTGTCGATCGATCGAATGATAATATCCAGCAAAAACAAGGCGAGCTCGTCATTCAAGTTACTCTCACAAAAGGTTTCCTTTAAAAGGCTTTGTTTTTAGTTTGAAAAGATATATCCTATTTCTAAAATGCTTTTAGCATATTTGCATACAAAATGGTTCCGAGTACGCTGCATAGGGACGAACTTAATCGATCAATTTGATAGTAGCGGAAGATTATTTGCCGTAATCCAATAAATATTTTCTCTCCCTACCAGGTGTCGTAAAAGGCCATCAAGCCTGCCCTGAGCGACAATTAATTCCCCTTAGTGGAGGCCTGTGTCCAGCAGGCCATGATATGAGATGATGACGATGATGATGATATCAACGTATAAAGAAACATTTAAAATTAATTAGCAAAACTGACTTGATTACTGTTAATTCTAGTTTTAGCAGCTTTTGCTTTTCTTTCCCCTTTAAGAAAATAATGTCTACATTAACTATATAAAATACTACTGGAAAAACCGTTACATTTGGAATCGTTATTATAGTACAATCTATCTGTGATGCCTTTATCAAAATGTATATGTTATATTGACAATGTATCTATACTAACATACATAGTCATACAAACTAAGACAATTCTAACAAAAACTACGACATACCATACAACTAAACGACATATATAATCATACCTGTTATTAAAACATACCTTATTTAAAATTGTTTTATGTAACATTAAATTTTGCAAATAAATAATTTTTTATAAGTCCGTTGAGTGTAATCTCATTTTTCGAGCTCACTGTTTATAGAATGAACATGGCTTTAATGAGTTCTCGATAAATGGAAAATGCTTATTACAAGTAGTTGCATATAGATAAAAAAATATATTAAATATGAAATCGACTTTAACGGTTAATTTAAATGAAACTTTTAAATTCTTAATAACTATTAAAATATTATTAAATTTCTTTTAATTATTACCATTAATTGAGACAAAAGCACGTTCATTATTTTTGTCCAGCTGTCAGGATTCTTATTATGTTACGGGAATAAAAAACAAAAGGCACTAATTTCCACACCCGATACAAATTTTTTTTTTCATGTCTCAAAATCCAAAATAAGATCTTTTGACAGACTCGTGTGATCAGCACTCCCACTAGATAAAATTTTAAATCTACATTTTAAAGAATCCCTTTGAATCTCACTGCTTTAAATGATTCCATTGTCTGGGACAAGATCGCAGCTCGCTCGACGACGCCACTCCTCACACCTAGAGGGGAGAGGCTGCTCGTAAATTAACTAACGCCATCTTGTCTGATAAAAAGAGTCTGCAAAAGACAGTAAAGAACTGTTCATCTTGAAGGCTTTAACTTTGTCCAACCTCTTGAATAGGGAAAAAAGCAAAAACTATCTATTTGAAATGGGAAGGTAAATATAACTCTACGTTTAATTAGTATTACGGGAATGTTGAATATACTAGCGCTGTAGTTAAGCAGCTCTGGTAGACTGAAGGATCCTCAGTTCAAATTTCATTTTCATTCATCTCAACCTTAATATTTGAAGTATCTTCAATTTTTAACAGTTGTTTTCATTACTATGATTCCAAGTAAATTTTGACATTGGAATTAGAATAATTTGTCACGGACACTTTACTGAATTAGAGGTAATCGGAAAAGGAAGGAGTGTTAAAAACTATTAAATAAAGTAACTGGAATTTCCGCATGAATATTTACATCAATCAACTCTCATCCATCCACACATTCATTACACACACATACATTCTTAGGTTTATAATATACTTATGTAATTTTATTAATATTATTTATAATTGTTTAAACTTTTTCTTAAATTTTTATTAAACATTAATTTGTGACCTGTTTTGCCGTAATACATAATTATACATCGATTACTTTCTTTACAGGACAGGCTATGCCTAATATAGGGAATTGAAAAGATTTTATTGTATAGGCATACATGGAATTAAAGATTTTATTTATTTTATTTATGTTGTACATCATAATGTACATGTTTTGCCACCTAGCAGCAAGAAACGATTTATCGTTATAAAACAGTCATAGAACGTCCACTGCTCGACAAAGCCTCTTAAAGAAACGGAGAATTTGACCTACTATTGCCGCGCTTGGCAGGCAAAAAAATGCTATCCATTCCCGCGCCTTTGCATTTGAGTTACGCTATTTCGGGTAAATACCATTTGTCGGTTACGGTACCTCAGTCGTCTCTTACGACACATGTAACGGGGGGGGGGGGGTACTATTGTACTCTATCGGTGCCCCACGATAATTCATTATCGTCATCATATCAGCTAATAAAAGTAGTAGTAGTAAATGAAAACAGGACATGGGCCTGCCTAAGATAGGTGTAATTTTGCCCATTATTACCGCGGAAGGCAAACATATTAGCAATCGCAGAACACAGTTTTCGGGACGTAGATGCAGCAGCCTATCCCCACCCTGACAAATTGAATTACACTGTTTCGGATGGATATACTGCTACCTGTCGGTTCTGGTACCAGAGTCGCCTCTTATGACACCTGGTATAGGGAGAGGTATTATTCTTCTCTGCCGGTATCTTTCAGTCCACCGTCCAACTGAAATCCAAAGACATATTTGAAGGAGGTAATTCTACTCCTACTTAATGCACGAGTAAGAATCCCAAAAATATATGTGTAATGTCAATGTATGTATCTCGCGGCTTACCTTTACCGACCGTTTCTCACACCACGCTATTATTTATAGAGTGCAAACATACCACGCCAAAGACTCTTAAAGTGTTTACCTAAATTATTCCAGCTTCAAGAATTGGTACTTTCAGGTGCTTCGAATAGCCACAAAAATCTTTTTTCCATTAACCCTCATTTTTATTCTCGACCAGGGCGTGGCCAAGGCTTCGATAACTTTTTAGAAGCCCTAATGTAATCCCAAGTTGAAGTTACCTTCGGATACACAAAATAATGGTATAATAGTTTAAAATAATATCGATATATATGTATAAAAGGAGCCAGCTAACTGACTGACTGACTGACTGATGATGTTTTTGAAGCTATTTGAATGAAATTCAGTATGTATAGTAGTTTCTTTATTGAAAGTTATGAAACAAGTTATATTAAAATGTTTAGTAAATGATTCCTTAAGTATTTTAGGAATGTATTGATTGAATTTCAAAATTTCAGAAATAAGGAATGATTTTAAAAGGAGGAGTGCAAGATTAGAGTGAAAGTTTACTGATACTAGGAATGTTCTACAACTTAACGTGGGTAAAACCACAGGGCGCTGCTAGTTTTAAATATGCAGATATGTAATCGTATTTTGAATTTGTTAAATGTACTAATAAACAAGTTTAACTACGTTATTGTATGCATTAAAGTTTAAAGCCAACTATAAACAGAGCTGTTTGAGCAAATGAAGACCTGATTAGCGATACAACAGGCTACAGTCCGCGCTACAACTTTGTTAATTAATCAATTTAAAAAGGTAATTTTTTTATGTTACCAAATTCAGACCTTATAAGAGTGTTAGATCAAGCAAGTAGTATCTCCTCCCATATGCAGGTGTCGTAAGGAACCGACAGATGGCAGTATATCCATCCGAAAAAGTGTAACTCAAATAACGGGGATGAGCGGCAATATACTCATCGCGAAAGCTGCTCTTGAACAGCGCGGTAGTTATGGGCAAAATTCCCCTTTTTTAGGGGAGGCCACTATCCAGCAGTGGAAATTTTACAGTTGCTATAATAATGATGATAGTGAATGCCATTAAAGTTGAAGTTCATTTACGTTTAGATATATATCGACGGTCAGACATTTAATTGGCGTAAGGGACATATGGGCAAACAAAGTTAAATTATTTATTTCTTTCTTGTGTTAATAGTTCCAAGTTCTAATCCTCTTTTGGATTAAATCTTTATCAAATAATGAAGTTATAATGAATTAATTGTTTTATTTTCTTTTTTTTTCTTCGTCTAAACTGCACATTGTCCTTTACGACAATTGAATTAATGACCGTCAATGTCGTAAATACCGTTCGATGTCGTATAATAGTTTTAAATAATATTGTACCTAAGTACATGTACTTGTATTTTGAATTTGTTAAAATAATGAAAATGAATGTACAAACAGACTTTGTTATTGTGTGCATTGAAGTTTCAAACTCATTGTGTGCACACCTAATTAAGCAGACGGAGAATCGATTAACAAATTAACAGGCCACAGTCTACGCTATAAAGTCTGCGATTCGTTCACAATACACACACTTTACTAATATATTTATTTAAATAGTAAACCACGAGGTACCGGCAGAGTATAATAGTGCCTTTCTTCCGTAGTAGGTGTCGTAAGAGGCAACTAAGACACTGGAACCGACAGATGGCGGTATATCCATCCGATACAGTATAGCTCAAATGCACAGAGCGGTGATGGGCAGCAGTATCCCCGTCGCGAAACCTGCGATCTGTGAATGCCTTGCTTGCGCAGCGCGGTAATTATGGGCAAATTTCTAGGCCTATGTCCAGCTTTGAACATCCAATGGCTGATGTGATAATGATGATGAAGTGAATTTCTTTAAATTAACCATTTTAGAGGTTAGAAGATTTTTAGATCAAGCAAACAACAAATTAAAGATGTGTAATGAAATAAATTTTGCAAACATATACTTTTTCCGAACTAGATAGTTTGAAACCTAAAATAGGCTATTTAGTAATATACGTGAAATTATTGTGTTTGTATGAAAACTCCTTCTACCTAATTAAGCCAACCAATGGCTGTATTAAATTAATTCTTGCAGCATCTTATACATTGACGCAATTCCGTGATAAAACACTTGTATTACGGACATCACACAACAGAGGAATCACAAATATAATACCAAAATACATTTTCAAAACCCAGACTTAGAACAAACAAATATTTATCCTCATCGGGGATAAAGCCCACGAACTTTGGCACACTAGGCAGGAAAACTACACAATGCGCCATCGGGTCCATCAAATATATATAGATAGGTACATAAAGGAATTTAGGTAGAATATTTAATACTATTTAAATATATATATATATATATATATTTAACACACAGGCATAGAACAAATGCAAATATCATCATATAAATATTTGTCTTGGGTGGGGACCTAGATAGGATCATTACCATCTATATCTGCGCTATAGGGCCCGTCAAATATATGAGCGTGATAAAGGGTAGCAGTAAAATTATAAGATAAAGTAAAATAGTATACTTGGGCGCAGTGTTCCTATCCGTGTGCCAATAGTCGTCAACCACCAACCACTTATGTGATGAACATATCGTCTCTTTGCTATACAAGCTATTGTTCCGTCCTTTCCCTCCTACTTATCTTAAAAGTCGCTTTGTGTTCCTTGGGGACAGCCATGAAAAATCCCTAAGCTTGTCAGAAAATTTATCACTTAAAATGCCTCTGCATTCCACAAGCTTCTATAGCAAATTCTTTACAGTTCAAGCTGTTCGTTTGTAGAATGTGTACCCCCTATTATTATTATGGTGTGTTTGGTTGATAAAATTTGTGTTTAAGTATTATAATTGAAATTTCTCTGATATCAGCACTACAAATGTTCAAGCTGCGTGTCTGATCGTAAATTTATTTATTAACTAGCCTTATCTGCGGATCCGCCTACGTTAATTTCCCATGAAAACAGTTCCTTCCTTGTAAAATCTCACGCAGTAAAGTTTACAAAAAAAATCGTGAAGAGGTAACAATCAAAATTTGCATTTATGTTTAAAACATTAGTTAGTTGAGATCGATAAAATTGAATTGGAATATTCTAATTATATCGTTTTAAAATCTCACGGTACCTTTTATAGATTTTTTGTAGTACTAAAACTATCGTTTAATTATATCCAAGGAAAATAAGAAATTTTATCGAGATGTATAATATACTCTTTATTGTGGACCAATAAAGAAAACACAAGAATATCATATAAACATGGAATAGTAGGTACAAGAGGCGGTCTTTCCGCTATTTGCAATCTCTTAGAGGTAACCTTTGGATGGCTGATAATGATGAGACAATGCTGAAGCCGATCGAAGTTTCTAGTGAAAGGTTATCTTATATCTTTTCCGGACTCGTAGCTATGTGTATTAAAATTTTCATAAAGATTGCTTATATAGAAAAAGCGTCAAGAGATAATAAACAAACTGACTTTTGCATATATATTATTCTTAAGAAGTTGCAATTTGTTGTGTTCATTGCTTACAATAAACTTTAGTTTTTACAGCTTTAATCCAGTTAAATTTTATTCTTAAATTTGTTGCACGGTTTTTCGATATCACATTCAAAAATTGTTATCGCAAGGTAGTTATATAATCCCCCCATATTGATCAGTTAGATGGGTGATCGGATGGCGGCTGCAGCCTCCGGACCCTATCCACGATCGAGTCAGTGCATAATTCACTCGCCGAGCCAACAGTGAAAAGGCGAATATTCAACAGCCCTTGTTTCACACCGGGGTCGATACCCGCTTACAGTTTTACATTTTAAATTTTATATAAAGATTTATCTTCCTCCTTTGTACAAGGTGTACGTGAAAGTAGTGTCAAGTGGAAATGAAAAGATAGGGGAGCTTTAATTAAATCACGCCGAACTTTCGTGATTTCACTGCTTTTTGCTAGATGGATGGTACAGATTTTTTTAACTCCTCAATTTAATTAGACTCTTCATTATTGCAAACGAAAATGTAAGTTTTAAACCGTGAGGTACGGGCAGAGTAGAATAGTACCTCCCCCTGTACCAAGTGTCTTAAAAAGCGACTAAGGACCAGAACCGACAGATGGCGGTATATCCATCAGAAATAATGTATCTCAAATGCACAGGGCGTGGATGGGAAGGTGCGTTCTGTGTTTGCCAACACGCTTGCCCAGCGCAATTATTTTTTTCCCCTTTTCTTGGGAAGTCTTATGTCCAGTAGTGGACTTTTAATGGCTGGTATGAGTTCGTAAGTAAGTGAGATAATAGATTCACACAACATCTCATACATACCTGAATCCGATATAAGTCGCTATAAGTAATTGTGTTAAAGACATCAGGCAACAGGCGGAATCACAAATGTACTACTAAAATACATTTTAAACACCCAGATACAAAACAAATACAGATATACATCAAATAAATAAACATTTATCAAGTAGAATAAAAAATTTTTTTAATATATTTATTAAAAGACGGTCTACAGGAAACTATATGTGGATGTCAATAATTAATAATATAATAAAATAAAAGATATTTTGGACCAAAAATATCTATTTTTACAATTAGTAATTAAATCTTTGTTATTAAATTACCTTCCCGCACACTTTTTTGTTGTAAATGTTTGTTGGAATACTAAGAAAAAATCTATTAAACGTAAATCTGTACATATAAAAGGAAAAGTTGACTGACTGACATATCAAATTGGGGCCTATACTATAAGGGTTACAAGCTTCAAATGTTGCCAAGGGTTTCCTTTTATAATGTAGAGGATTTTTAAAATTTCACCCCCTAAGGGCAAAGTTAGTCTGAAAGTTCTACAACTTCACGCGGGTAAGCCGTAGGTAGCCGAAACCGCAGCGTCCTTCTAGTTACGTAAATTTAATTCAATTGCGAATCCTTCAACCTGCTAAAATAGCAAAATTTAGTTTCTTAAAGTAAACGAACAAAGGTGAAAGGTAACACGCACTCTTTCATTTATCGACTTGATCTTGAAACTGAGCAAAAGAAAGCGAAGTTGGAATGATAAAAGTTTCCTTTATCCAAAAGGTGTGCCTTGGGCGAAACACTACTTCATTCACAACTCGACAGCAGTGACTGACCGCCGAGGCCAACTGCACTAAGCTACAGTGAAAAGGCATTTCTCACTTGGAAACACTAAAGCCTGCTGTTTAAGTCTCAGAAAAACTGGAAGCACTTAACTCTTTGATTAATGACCCCACCCCCGCCCCCCCACCGCACTATTCATAGTCTGTAATAAATTAACCACTGTCTGCGAGGCTGTGCACCGGGAATATTGAATAAGTATTGTTGAACAATGCCTTCGTTTTACAAAGCAGTTAAGTTATAAATCTAGTCAGCTTTTATTAAGGGAGGTTGGTGCGGTACTTTGTCTAAAGATTTTTGTGGTGCTATCTAATATTGTTTGCTTGATAATATTTTTGATGTTTATACTCCTTCGCTTTGCAAGAGGTCTGCAACGAATTATAAAGGTATAATAATAATAATATAATAAATTAAGCTTTGATGAGTGATATGAATATAATCTGTGATGTACTTTTCTTTGAAGATTTCATGTGGTGAAATGTTTATATTTTTTATATATATATTGTACGTTGAAGTGGCATTTCGTACGCAGGACCGATGGCCGATGGAGTTGTAAGGTTCTGGAATGGAAGCCACGTACCGGCAAGCCCAGCGTAGGGCGTCCACCCGCAAGATGGACCGACGAACTGACTAAAACCGCAGGATCGCGCTGGACATAGGCCGCATACAACCGGTCCTATTGGAGATTACTTGAGGAGGCCTATGTCCAACGGTGGACGTCTTATGGCTGATATGATGATGTATATTTTATCTTCAGTGTTTGCTGTCACGAAGAGATAACGCAAGATGTATTCTCCCATTATTGTTTGCAAAAAATATTGTCTTGTATCTTAACTAAGAAATTGGTGTATGCAAATGTAAGGATATAATATTATAAATGTGAAAGTAACTCCTTCTATCTGTCTGTTACGATTTCCGCTTAAATCTCTTTTTATTATGATTAAATTTGACACAGACAATCTTTAGACCCTGAGAAAGGACATAGCCTCAGGTAAAGAGGTATGGTACCCAAAACAACTATTCCAAGCGGACGAAGTCGCGAGCGCAGCTAGTAATTTTTATAATCGGGGCAGATGATTAGAAGAAAATTGTTGCAGCAAAAATGCTAGACATTGGTTTCTTACACTCTACACTCTCACCTAGCTCTACCACCAAATAGCAGTGCTCGTATTGCCGTGTTTCGGTTTGAAGGGTGTAAGAGGCAGTGAATTTACTGGACAATGTGGCATAATATCCTCAAGTCGCAAGTTTGGCAACGCGTTAGTGATATCCTGGTAATATTACGAGCGTCTATAGGCTGCAGTGACGCTTACTATTAATCTGACTTTGTCTTGTTTGTAGACCTGGTCTAATAAATAAAGCAATAAGTTAAGTATTTTATTAAATCAAGTAAACAAACTATCATTAACCAACGCTTAATTCCAATAAGGGGTATCTAATAGTCAAAAATGGAAATGATTAAAATTGCGTTGGCCATTATTAATTTATTTAGTCAACGAGGATATGGGGGGGGGGTCCTCCCCTATTAAGATTAGCAAACAATAACAGGATCGATATTATAACTAATTATTTACAGATACTCTCTTTTTTCCTTCTCATTCTTGATTTCTTGACAGGTCTGACAACGGCGTAGGCTTTAGCGTACCTATCTTGGAAGTCTAGGGTTCGGTCCCCATCTAGGAAAAAAAATTGTGTTAAACATTTTGGTTCGTTTAGTGTCGGAATGTTAAATATGGATATATTTGAAAATAATGTTTGTAAAGTGTTAGACGCGTTGTTGTATTTATTTAACCCTACTAGCTTATCCTTTACGCAGAATTGTGTTTGGCCCTAATTCCTCGATCTCTAGAATCCCGATGACGCAGATGGTAGTGATTCCATCTTGTGCACTCAAGGATCGTAGGTTCGACTCCCGCCCAGGCCAAATATTTATATGATGGTATTTATGTTTGTTCTATGTCTGAGTGTTAAATGTATATATTCAAGAAGTATATTTGTGATTCCTCTGTCGTCCGGCGTCCGTAAAATGCTTTAAGCGACTTATCCCGGTTTTTGATTGATTAAGAAACGAGATGATTTGTAAAAAAACGGTTGTTTTGTAAAAAAAAATCAAAATTATGCATTCTAACATTTATGCGTTTAATACATATGTAAAAACGGCATTGTTTACCTGCTTAAATTTTATTACTACAATTTTAATTCAAAGTTTATTTTAAAAACCTTGCGGTTGTCTCATTTTAAATCAGTTAAAAAAGTAGTTTTATTTTATGTGCCCTACATTCTGTCAATCAGATGGTAGTGATCCTGTCTTGTGCACCAGGGGTCGTGGGTTCGATTCCCACCCAGAGCAAATATTTATATGATGATATTTGTGTTTGCTCTGTGTATGGGTGTAAAATATAAGTATTTAAGTAGTATATTTGTGATTCCTCTGTTGCCTGGCGTCCGTAACACAAGTGCTTTAAGCGACTTACCACGGAGTCAGGTCAATGTATGAGATGTTGTGGGAATTTATTATTATTATTATTATTAATTCTGGAGATTGTCTATGAGTATTGTGATGCAGCAAAGCTCCAACGCAGTTATGGACATTCTAGCAAAGCGAAGGATTGCTCTTTATTTTTATCTGTATTCGTATATAAGTATGTAAAGAAATTAGTTCTTTAATTATCTATGGGCCTATCTATGAATAGAGGGCGCGACTGACAGTGCCAACTTAATGACGTTTTTAAAATATGGCGATAGGGTAGATAAATAAAAATTAATAAAAAGTTTACTAAATGTGTAATAAAGGAATCGACTAGCTAATTTTTAAATAGTAGCTAAAATTAATAAACTTTAAATGTCGTTTCTTTGTATTTTCAGGTATGTTGTGTATCTGGATTGTATTGTTCTTGTTGTTAAAATAGATATTTGTGCTAAATAAATCTTTGTATTTTCAGAGCAACACGTTTATTATTACAAGATTCCTAGATCACTATCAAATAGTCTTATAAGTATATTCTTTTTATTGTCGTTTTTTAGTTTTTAGTTCTTAAAATCAGTTCAATGGATACAGATTTACGTGAAAGTGAATTTGACCACCAATTCTTGTATTGTTAGCAGAATGTAAGCAATGTGAACAATTTTGTGTAATATAAATAATGTGTAATGAAAATCTAATAAATTAATTAATCTGTTCTTAGTCGAGACCCCGATGAGAATAGATTGGACCAGGACCTTTTCAAGAATACTGTGCTGCAAACACGGTGATACAGAATAATAAATATCAGAGAATACACGAATGTAATTTTTAAATAAATATTTAACAGCCTGACACGGAACAAACACATATATTCATTGTATAAATAAATGTTCTGCGTGGGGATCGAACCCACGACCCTAGTTGCAGAAGATAAAGACATTACCAAATGCGCCTTATAAATTAATGGGACAAAATAACATACATTATGGTTTTAAACTGAGTTTATAACTAGTATTATGGAAATCGGCAAGAGTGAGAGAGGTAACACAAAAACATAGAATCGACTGAGGTAAATTTTGTTGCTGTTTGAGCTTGCGAAAGCTTTTTGTCTCAAACGGCATCATACTTAAATGACTCGACACTAAGACAAAAAAAAGTAATTTATTGAAATCAAGTCACCAAAGATATTTAAAAAACCTCAATAAAAAATGAGAAAGACATTCCAGAGCATAACGCTGAATGGGTGAAACGAAGTAGCCAGACAAAGCCGTTGTACTCTCCAATGAAACGTCGTACGCTGCAGCGACGAGGGGAGGCCCTCTGAGCAGTGACCTGATACTTTTATTCTACGCCAGCACCTTGAAGGTTATTTATCAAAATCTCAGAGAATACTTTATCTTGCCAAACTTGAGCGAAGAAAGAAGTCGACGAATTAAAGATAACAAAGATCCGCCCGACGCGACGGCCCGGGAATACTCGCTCAAAAAATATGAAACAATATAAAGATCAGAATAATTTTGTTCGCCAGCTTCTTGGAATAGTTAATTCAGAACTTCTTCGGGGCGCTTTAGGAGTTTCCTTTCTCTTGGTAACTTCAAACGTTCGCTCGCTCGCGACGAGAGCAGTAATTTGACGAGTTGCACTCCCGCAACAATCACCGTTTTGCAAACTTTAAAGTATAATTTGACAATGATGAACCCTAAGTATCCATTTTTTAACTATAAAATTTAACTTGTTGAAGACAGGGATTGTCTATTTTTTTCATTATTAAATTACCACAATATTCGGACCAACAATGAGGTACAATTAACAGCGCCTAGAACTCACTACGGAAAGAAAACTGTTCTGTTTCGAGGAGCACAGCAATAGAAATGATAGTATATTTTTTATTTAAAGAATGATAATATATCAGCAGTAAAGTTACTGGAACGCTTCGTGCTCTCTATCGATTAAAACATTTTCTTCCTACTAAAACCAAAACCCTTCTTATTCAATCCTTGGTTTTACCCATAATTAACTATGGTGACGTGTGCTGCACTAATATCTCTCAAGAACTCCTTAATAAATTGGATCGTCTATTAAACAACTGTCTTCGTTTTACTTTCGGTTTGCGTAAATACGATCATATTTCCCATCACCGTTCTCTTCTCGGCTGGCTTACTATTCGTGACATCGCAAAATTCGAGTTCTAACCATACTATTTTCAATACTTTTTGATCCGTACGCACCAATTTACCTAAAAGACAGATTCCAATTCCTATCTTTCTCTCACGAACGTAATCTCCATTCTTCTAATACGCTATCGCTCCTAACTCCTTCTCATCACTCTAGGTTTTTGACAAACTTTTTTACAGTGACAGCTATACGACTCTGGAACGAGCTTCCGTTGAATATTAAGCAATCCCCAAACAAAGTTACCCTGAAACGCTGTCTCCGTACTTTATTTACTGATGCTGCTTCTCTAACTTTATAACCCTATTTCTGAT
>JACJUM010003174.1:17434797-17471234 GCA_020976665.1 Heortia vitessoides | reverse complement strand
ATTATTTGAGTAATCTCAACTAACACTTAAACTATTCTATTTATATTTGATATAGGAACAGAAATATATATCTAACAGAGAGTCCGAGCGGAACGTATACAAAAGAGGAAAACTTACAAAGTAAGGAAACAACTGGAAGTATTAAATCCCTTAATTGGTCAGGAGGTAGATAAATACGAACCCTTTTGATCCCTATATAGAATAGGTTTAAAATACTGGTAAAATTACTGATCGTATAGATTTTCTCATTTTCAATCTATGTCATTGCCAGACTTCAATGGAGTCGGATCAGGCAAGCCAACTAAATAGGCGCGGTGGCACCTTTAATTTTAAAATTAAACTTGTTCACAGAGATAGATCCGCCGTAACGTTATGTGTGCTATTTATTAAATTAAGATACATTTGTATTTAGCTTAATATATTGGCTACATAATGAATTCTTATTAATATTTTGTTCTAGGAGAAAATATATAAATAAATACACACTGTCAATTGAGTATAATGACAAGTAAAAAGTTGAAGATACATTTTACCACTATATTATTCCAAATGGACAATCATATTTGTTTTTATCTTTACAAACAAATGAAGTTCCTTGTTTGATAGGATTTTATAAATTGTACAATTAAGTGACAGGTTTAGCTCTAGATAATGGCGATTTTAGCCTTAACTACCCAGCTTTTACAATTTCTTTATTAAAAAAAACAACTCATTGACCATCACTTACCGACAGTTAAACATGTCTCTAAACTTGACATGGATTGCATATAAATCTGTTTGAAAATCTAAAGGCAATGACACACAGAAAATGAACAACAAACATCCGAAGTTCATTCCGCACGTTAAATAATTTTCAAATTCCCGAGTCCACACGTATACTCTCGCTCGTAGTCTGCCTTAAGAGTCCGAGCACTTTGCACTTTCCACCTCGAAGTTTCACTGTTACTTTACAGTTCACACGGCAACACCAAATGTTAGGAGAGTTCCGTTAGCTGTATCAAAAGTTTTCTACACAGAAATCTCTTGGATTTGGACGCGTTTTTTTGCCGGCGGCGGCGCGGTGCCCGGCCTCTCCTTGAGCTCGGCCTCGCTGCTGCGCTGTGGAAAGCGAACACATTAGCTCGGCAGCGGGTTTGCTTCTCCGACGTTGGACTGAATCATACTTCTTATATTTATTTTTCATACTGGATCGTCTGTTTAACTTTTAACGAATTTGAAACGAAAAGCGAACTATTTTCACTTTTGCCGTGAAATATAACATTACACTGCAAAATTTTGTGGTTGCCGGTATTATAATAAGGGTTAAATTTTGTTTTGCGGTTCGAATTTTCCAATAATATTGTCAATGGCCACCAGTTGCTAGAAACAAACAACAAACAGTACTTATTTACGATCGCAAAGGTCCCATCCCACAAAAAAAATGCAATGTTTGTGAGCATGTTTGAGCAGTAGCTTTCACAAAAAAGTAACTGAATACATTTCAAGGAATTGAATACTGGCAGAGTAGAGTAGTTTTACTCTCTTTACCAGGTGTGGTAAGAGGCGACAAAGATACGAGAACCGATATATCAAGCGGTTTATCAATCCAGACAGTGTAGCCAAATGCACGGGGAGGGGATGGGCACCAGCATCCTCATCGCAAAAGCTGCGCTCTGCGATTGTCAACACGCTCGCCCAGCCTGGTAATTATGGTCAGAAATCCCCCTTTTTTAGGGAAGCCTATGTCTAGCCGTGAACTTCTAATGGCTGTAATGATGATAATGAACATGCACTAAACAAATAAAGACCTGTTTTAAGTTTTTAATAAAAAAAAACGCAACTGCATGAGTAACGCAACTATTCAGGCTATTTCTAGATAATTGCGCGAGTTTTAAACTTGTTACAAAAATGTGGAACCGACACACAACACATTCATCAAACTAAAAGTCCATAAATTTATGTTATAAATTACGAAGTATATTTACGGGAGTTTCTATCGATAGAGATAAACATATTGCTAATATCACAAAGCTATAAGAGGATTAAATTAACAAATACACATACACGTTGGTACAGACATGTAATATATTAATTACAATCACATTAGCATGATTCCAGTTTCAATTGAACATTAGATTACACGTTTAAATCTCCTCTATAGATGGCTTTAGTATGTATTGTTGATAGTTTATGCCTACGTCTGGGTTCGTTTAAATAGCGGATTTGGCACCAAAATTAAAGTTTGCATTATGTACCCACATAGCCTAGTGGAATAGAAAATTAAAGTGGCATCATCATCATTAGCCATTCGAAGTCCACTGCTGGACATAGACCTCCGCAAAAAGGGCCAATGTCCCATTCTTGTCGTACTGGGCACGTATGGTGGGAATCGCGACGCGAATGCTGCATCCCATCCCCGTTCCATTTCAGTTAAGCTACATTGTCGATATACCACCATGTGCTAGTTCTGGTACTTTAGTTGCCTTTTACGTCACCTGGTACTATTAATCGATCAACATTTTTTTTCTCTCTCTTTATTCAAGTAGGCTTATTACAAGCACTTTTGAATCGTCAAAAATATTAAATAGAATATTTTTAATTAAGAAGTATAAAGTACTTAATTGTATTATAACCGTCATACTGATGACCCTGATGACCGGACGGAATCATAGGTCATCTAATATTTTATTCACAAGTATTTGTGCAGATTGTTCAATTACCAAATAGTCATCAGAACAATAGGGTATTCCTGTTGAATGCAACATTGGTGGACGTTATCCCGCGATGATTAGTCATTGCCATCCTCATTACGAGAGCACACAAATTTCATTCCATCAGCTGGCGAGCGAATCAGTGAGCAAACTGTTTGTTCCAGAATTTGTTTGACGAATTAATACGACCGATCGATTCTTCGCAAACGAGTCAAATGAACAACAAGCGCGCCATTTGCCATTAATTGAGTTCTATTGTGTGATTAAATTTTAATTAGATTACGCTATACAGATCTTTGTTCAACGGAATCTGTTGTGCTTGAATATTTAAATTGGTCTAGTTTATTTCTGTTCGCTATTTTGTAGGAATGTATCGCATTGTGGACATTAAAGCCTTCATCATTAAGTACAGTATTGTCTGAAGATGAAGTTAGAAGAGGCCTTCTCATGTTTACCGTGAATTTAATTTTGTATATTTCTCTTTGATTATTTTAAAAGGCACTTTATTATTGACTTTTTTCTTAAAAATCATCGACGATCAATCCTTTTTTGAGGTAATTATAATTTTAAATGTATGTTCAAATATTTTCTAGCACAAAAATATAAGGATTTCTCTATTATGCGTTAAAAATGTACCAGATAACAAATATATATTCAGTAGAATTCTCTTATAATGTCGTCATATTAAGGGGAGGTCATACAAAGAAAAAAATTTAAACATACCTAAGAGCAGCTTAGTATTTTTTGTAGATTTTCAGTTTAATAAACACATTACAAAGCGTATGTGAATAATGAAAAATCAACAAAACGAGGCACGCATTTGCCCAACGTAGCAACGCACGAATTAGTTGCTAAATATTTTGTATGAAAACCAAACTTTACACATACTTACTTCGTACTAAGCGGTTGGTCTCTATAAACGGCGTCATAATAGATATCTAATGTACTACATTCAGTCGGTCTTTTTCGATTGTAATTGAAATAAAGCAAATTGGACTTTGTTTTATAGTCGTAAATTACATAAAATGTAATTGATCTGTAAGATATTGTTACCTTGAGGGTGCTCTTCCTAGGGGAAAGCGCCAGCGTGGGGTCGCTCGACATGGACCCCGTGCCCGCGCGGCTGCTGCAGCTCCCTGCCCAAAGCGTGTGCAATTAGGGATCATTATTTATTAATCCCTACATGATGGTGTGAATATTAATCTATTTAGGCCAAGATCGTGGATACTACCCACCCATAACAAATATTTATATGGTGAACAATTATGTTTGTTCTGTGTCTGGGTGTAGATAGGGTATACAATTATTATTTTATATATTATGTGATTTTTCTGTTATGTGATGTCCGTAACACAAGTTCTCCAAGTATGAAAAGATAATAATAATAAACTCACCGTCCCGTCGCGGACGCCGCCTCGAAGACCGTCGCCGTCCGCGCTGCAGGTAGATACCGGCGAAGACCAGCACGTTCAGGGCCAGGAGGAAGCAGCCAGCACCCACCGTCACTCCCAGCGCCACTGTGTAACTACAATATTCGACCTTATTAGTGCGAGTTACGGATTCAATTTGTTCATTCAAAATGGTTCACATGTTGCATCTTAATTATATAAGCTTATTATACGATTGATATTATTTAATTTGATGTACGTATTTAGAACATCACATCAGCTATTTGAACATTACTGTTGGACATATGCCTCCACAAGAACGAGGAAATATTTGCCCTATGCCCTATTGGGCAAGCGTTTTGGCAATCGCAGGGTGCAGCTTTCGCGGTGGGGATGCTGCTGCCCGTCCCCACTCTGTACATTTAAGCTGCACTGTTTTGGATGGATATTTCGCCACGTGTCGGTTTTGATACCTTAGTCGCCCCCATACAATGGAAGGTACTATTGTACACAAGATACAACATAAAAGATGTAATTAGAAAACTCACGTTAAAATTATTTCAGTGCTGCTGTAAGAGTGGTAATTTCCCGAAAAATATAACCTGTCCAATATTTTCGCCAGAATGAACAAATGTAATGGAGCTTGACGCCTTCCATCTCTTCTCATTTGACTCGCCACCCAGGAGTAGATGTTTTTGGCGATCCTAGTTCACCTTAAAAGCCTTGGCACTAAAACGCATTCCTTGAAATATTTTTATAGCTGAGCGCCGACCAGCGCCATTAACTCGAGTGTCATTACGCTTGCTTTTAAAACAAACGAGTTTACAGCTCTCGTTAAATGGAAAAAAATAGCAGACGTCCGCCGGATGGGTAAGGCCATTTCGCGTGGAAATATTAATGTGCACATGAACAATTAAAATCTATTATTTATTATATCATCATCATTATACCAGCCTTTAAAAGTCCACTGTTGGACATGGGCCTCCCCAAGAAAGGGGGTATGTTGCCCAAAATTGGGCAAGCGTGTTTTCAATCGCAGGGCGCAGCTTTCGCGACGGGGATGCTGCTGCCCATGCCCACCCTGTACATTTGAGCTGACTTTTTTGCATGGATATATGGTTCCTTAGTCGCCTTTTACGATATAGGGGGAGGTACTATTTTACTCTGCCGGTACCTCATAGCTAATCAAAACATGACAAATAACTTTTTATTTCATTAAAATATTTATTAAATGATTCCAACAGATATTTTAATTAAACAAAAAGTTTTTTGTCATGTTTTGATTGTACATTGATTTTAGTCAATTTTTACAGGAAATAAATGCTGGTTCGTATAATCAAATCCAGCAGTCAGCAATGTATACTGAAATTATAACAATAAACCTGTTTTTTGTATATTTGTTTAATTGTGATTGTTTGTTCCGGCTTAATCATAAAGCAGCATTACCGAATTTTGATAAACTTACATTGGCATATTGGCACAATAAGACATGCAAAAGCAAAAAGACGAGCAAAATAAGCAAAAATCAAAGCAGACAGTACAAATTACAAAAGAGCAGCTGACACAATTTAAGACATCGTTAAAAAGTATTTGACACTTTTTACTTTTAACCGAAGAATAATTAATGTGATAAGGATTTAGGCAACGGCAAAGGAATGCAAAGCCTGCCTCCTCCAAATGGGTGATAGATTTACAAATAATCATGTTAATGAGACAACCAAAACAAATCTCTTAAACTAATGTTGCAAGAAAAGTTATACTTGTAACAGGTAACGCAAAAGTTCTAACGAAATTTACCTAAAACCCTGCCAGGCCAAACACCTACATTCATTCCCAAAGTTAGAGTCCGGTTAATTCTGCAGGAAGTTTGGCTCCATCCATTACCATTATCAGTGGTAGCCAGCCGCGGGAAAAAAACCGGGAGAAATGGCGCGCGTGAAGACATTATTTGCGAGACAAAGCGAGACAGGTACCAAAGCGAGTTCGGTAAACACATTAAGGGGATTGCATGGTCGCGTAAATCGATCTTGTTTACGCAGTCGTGTTATCTGCCCTATTGATAATATTGTAGCTGATTCCCGCGGCTTCGCTTGTGTTTGTTTTCCGAGTGTTTATTTAGACCAGGAGCGCCTTTAACGCTTGCAGTATAGAAATTACCTTACCTGTAGATTTAAATATGTTTTAACGCTACAAAATCATTGATGTTAAGCAACTTTTGTATTGATAGAAATACTATAAGTGGCCCCAAAGCTGATAATCTCAAGCTGATCCGTGCCTAGTAATGCACGTTAAATTGTTCTCCACCTGTTTCTGCAAAACATAGCCTGCATTAAGACGCGTAGTAGGTCATCATCATAACAGCTATTGGAAGTCCACTGCCATATAGGCCTTCCCAAGGAAGAGGAAATTTTGGTCATAATTGCCGCGCTGGGCATGCGTGTTGGCATCCCCAGCCCATCCCCCCTTGTGCATTTAAGCTGTACTGTTTCGAATGGATATACCGCTATCTGTCCATTTTGGTACCTTAGTTTTACGACACTTGGTCCAGGGGGAGGTACTATTCTATTCTGCCGATACCTCGGTAGCGACCTGCATGCCCTTTATTTTCTCATAAAGAATGTTTGTATCCCTGAGGTCATTAAAAAGGCTTATGATGTTATTTGCAGTAAGCAAGTCCTGTTAGTATCTTGAACAATTCAATCTTATACTACAAAAACGAGCAATTAAAGCAATGGTACGTATAAAACAACAGAAATCTTGTTGTGAGCATTTTGTAAGACTTGGCATTTTGACTGTACCCTGTCTGTATATACTAGTCTCACTGACACATTTTACTAAGAGCGTAGTAGACTATGAGACCACGGAAGAAAAAAATGTTAGGGAAAAATTGCGAGTTTATTGACGGTAGCGAACATTGCTTATGAAATAATAAATTACATCAATTTGAATTGTTTTTATGGTTTCATTGATCTTTGACAAATACTTGTATTCTGAAATTATACTAATTTTTTATTGATATTTTTATTATATTGTCATTGTTAATAACATAATTTCAATTTTATTTTTCGTATAATATCTGTGTAAAATATTGTATCTATTTTATGTAATTTTGTGCTTATGACATTGTAATGTTATTGTGTTTGTTAATGTATGTTAACTTTTAATAATGAAATGTTTTCTATTTATAAATACAAGAATTCTATTAATGGATGCTGCAGATTTAGAGACTGTTGATTGAATAGAAATGTATAAACGTTATATATGTTTTATAGTTTTTATTTATTATACCCGGCTGTAAAAAATAACAATCAGTATTTTATTTGACGTATCCGTGGCGAAGAGTAAATAAAGTTTTGGCATCAGTGTTTCTGTTATTTGCGTTACGTGCTATTTCAACATCAGTTTCAACTCTTCACACTATTTTTTAATTATGCTTGAATTTATTTGTACACGGTTTATTTACTTTTGATCTGAAAATAATTTTATCTTAAAATCATTACACAACTCTAAGGTATATGTTTTTGAGATAAAAAATAATTTATGTGTTAGTCCAGACTATCAACAGTATTGGTGCCAAATTTCATCCAAATTTGTTTAGCTGTTCCTGCGTGAAAGAGTGAAAGATACACATCTTTATTCAAGGATTTTCACGTTTGTAATATTACGATATACGGATTATTTTGGACAAACAGACTGGTTGAGTACCTTTGTTTAGTGTCAAAAACTATATATTATATACATTTAAAACAGGACAGAACAGCTTTCCCGTTACAAAGCGATCGCGACCACACCTCTCTATATAAATAAAATCTACCAAAAATTACATCACTTAACAACTACGCCCAATAGTAAACGTGACTGGCTCGATTAACTCTTAGCGTCCCATACCTCGACATAAGTTATGTTATGAAGTCAGCAAACAAGCATACAGTCTGCTTGATGGTAAACGTGACCGCAGCCTGTACACGCTCGTGTCAACAAGGATATAACTAGCGTGTCGCTAGCCTGTGAACTGAAGATACTATATCACATTACCCAGTAACTTAACTGCCTCTAACACCCTTCAAACCGGAACACAGTAATGCAAACACTGCTGTTTAGCAGTTGAAATACGTAAGATTGAGATACCGATGCAGACGATCTCTGCGAGAGGTTACCTCGATAAGTAATTTTTAATATGTACTTTGTATTTAATTGCGAGCTTAAAATATAATAGAGGTACACAGTGCCTTTGGTTTCAGCTTTCTGAGAATTGTACATGGCTTAAATAATATAAGTATATATTTGTCATTTCCCCTTTACGTAAATACTCTTTAGTTGCCAAAGCAATTGTTCCGCTTTGGATCGAGTTTTCCTCAACGCGCTCAGCTGTGTATCAAGTGTACCTAACATGCCGCTCTATCGGGGAAACGCCGAACGCTTGTAATTATTAAGCTACAACTTTCCTCCGCAATATTACCTGCAATGTTGGTAATTCACACAATTTATTAGAGCCCCTTAAATTTTTGTAACTATGGATTGAGTTTCTTAACTTTTTAAAACTTTATACCATAAAAGAGAAGAAAAATCTTTATAGGTTAATCGTAAGTGCTAATTTTTGTTCATTTGTTCGTCAGTCAAGAAAAATTTTGTCAGAAACACGAGGAAAAATTAAACTTACAACAGAACACTCTATTTCGGTATACCTAGTATATTATAGTTACTATAGTTTATAGCGCGTGTTTGAGTTTTAAAAGGCATAACACCTGCAGCAATATCGCATTGACCTAAAACAAGTAAGAAATAATCGAGAAAATATATCAATTGATTGTTCTAAAAATATCAGTATAAAAGGAAAACTCTTTGAGACTCGATTACATTGTTCAACATATTTCATATATCCGCTTTGAACTTCCGAAACTTGAACATATATAGATATATTTGTTGAAGTTTCTATGAACACCGTTGTATTTTATGTTTATTTCTAATATCCGTGTTATGTAAAATTTTATCTTAAAGCAAAATTTTTGTTTTTTTTGTAAAATCAAAAATTTACGTTTACCTTAAAAATTACAGTCAAGTTTGCAGCAAAATTTTGACAGTTTTGTTAAGATAGGTTCGTTTTACCTTATTTTCTAACACTTTATTGCAATTAAGCTTATTATTGGTAAAAGCCCAAATTTAAAAGCGGTCCAATACATAGCAAACAACGTCCCAGAACAAAAAATGGCCTTATTCTTTTTCTTTAGTGAAGTTTCCAACCTCAAGATAAACCTGTTGCGTCTTGTCCAAAATAAAAATAGTCAAAACTTCTAGCGTCGACCTTAAAAGGCTACATTCCCATGATCTGACTCCGCCGCTACACTTACCTGTAATACTGCGAGTCGAGGTTAGTGAGCGAGTCTTCCTTAGGCGTAGGCTGTGGCGCCGGAAGCGCCGACAGCGCTGGCCGCGGCGATGGGGACGGCTCGCACTCCTCCACATCTGGCGTCTCCTCCGGCTCAGGAATCTCTTCATCATAATCCAGCGACGCCGTAGTAGTGTAGAGCTCGGGGAATATTTCGCCTGGAGACAATCACTTATGTCAGATGTGTGAACAGAAACAACGTCTACTTGCAGTGTTCTTATCTATACATTCCTGGTTGAAAAATGAGACGGACAGTAAAAGTGAGTTAGTGGTATACGTTTAAAAGAATGCTGTGTGGTACCCGTAGAATAGAATAGGTAGTACCCAGTACCAGGCGTTGTAAAAGCTGACTATTCGAATTAACATATATATACACCCGAAACCACATAGTTGAAATGTAGCACGTTGAGAATCATCGATATCATACCAGCCATTGGAAATCTACTGCTAGACATAGGCCTCTCCAAGAAAGAAAGTTTTTTACCTACAATTGCCGCGGTGGGTTGTTGTGTGTGGTGTGCACGCTTGACTCACCACACACAACAAATAAATATTCATTGTGTAAATATTTTTCTTGGGTAAAGATCAAACCCACGACCTCTTGTGCACAAGGCTATCGAGCCCATAAATTATACGAAATATCATTATCGTCATCATCACACCAGCCATTGGAAGTCCTCTGCTGGACATAAGCCTCTCGAAGAAAGGAGGTTTTTTGCCGCGCTGGGCAAACGTGCTGGCAACCGCATAGCACGACGGTGTTTTTGCTGCCCATCCCCGCCCTGTGCATTTAAGCTGCACTGTTTCGGATGGTTATACCGCAATATTTTAGTTTTGTACCTTAGTCGCCTCTTACGACACCTGGTGCAGTGAGACGTACTATTCTACTCTGCTAGTATCTCACGGTACGTTAATAATGGACATCAGCATTCCTGTCGCTAAGCTGCGATCTGCGATTGCCACCACGTCTATTTGTAAGGTAGTTATGAGCAACATCCTACCTTTCTCAGGGAGGATTAAGTCTAGTGATGGATGTTCTACGAGTGCTATGATGATAACATACGAGTAAGACTTTTATGTCATAATGTTTGCGATGCGTAAGTTAATACACTACTCGATCTGCTACGGTGACGCTCAACATCACGCGGACCAAATGCTTGTCTCTGTCTGTCAATTGAGTAGTATAAAAACAGAAACGCGAACTCATGTATGAAATATATTAGTTTGTAATTGAACAAACACATACACAATAAGTTGCTTGTAATATTTAGTTTTTTTATATTGTAGTTCATAAAGTATTGCGATTATAAAAGATTTAATTCGTGTAAAAAAGGTTATAAAAACAGAACTAAATTACAAGACTAGATATAATTTTCAGTATCAGTAGTGGTTTAGAAACTCATTTAATTCGATATAAAAGAAAACAATTTACTTTTTTTAAGGAAAGTTTTACTGTAGTTTCTAGTGAAATCCTGAGTATTTCTTAAAGAACCTTTTAGAAATACTTACGATTTCATTTAGCCTGTGAGTGACAATTTTACTCTCAAGATATATCGAGAAGCTTAAATGTTGCAAGGTTGTAGAGTGGATTAATTAACCACTTTGAGTAGCTATCTCCATTGTTATGTCTGAGACTCTTGATCCGACGTCAATTATAGCCGGCCTAAGAAAGCCGTCAATGTCCAGCGGCGAGCAGCCGCTTGTTTACCGAAACACATAATACCGTGCGGGGTTGTTTGCGCGTCTTCGGTACATGGGCCGATCAAACATAACATGTCGTCGGGAATTAATTAATATCGGCCATCGTTCCCGTCTAGATAACAAGCTGGCTGCTACTAAGATGAGCGGCATATCTTTGAAATTACATAGACATTTCCAAACTGTTTACCTATACATTTATTTACATACTTATTCTTAATGTTTTTATCATTATTGTATTTATAACACTTGATTTATATTTATGATTTGTTTTAATCAGTTTGTTTGTAAATTTACCTCTGTATCTTGATTACCTTATTCAGACAAACATGCGGTCCCCAAGATTGTGTTTGTAGCCTAAAGACGCTAGTAAAATTACCACGATATCATAGGCGATTCGCCAATCGTGCGTAAACCAGAAGAAAGAGAAAATTTTGCCCATAACTGCCGCACTGGACAAGCGTGTTGGCAATCGCTGAGCGCAGCTTTCGCGACGGGGATGCTGCTGCACATCCCCACCCTGTGCATTTGAGCTACACTGTTGCAGATGGATCCACCACTATCTGTCGGTTCTGGTACCTTAGTCCACCTGGTATAGAGGGAGGTACTATTCTACTCTGCCAGTACTTCACGGGTTTTTGCAGTGTAGTATAGGATTATGATACAGAAAGTATTACTAATCCGCTTAAGTCTTATTACTTTTAACGAGTGTATCTCCTGCATTTAAATGACAGTTAAGCTGAGGCTTTTCCTGCAGCGTCAGATAATCGAAGGACAGTGTGATTGAACCGATAATTGTGTGACTATATATATGTATATAGTAGATACATATGGTATCATATAGTAGATAGAAATTGATAGTATATTACAACTCCTGAGTTTTTGAATTCAGAACCCCTGATTATGGAGAAATAAAAAAAACTATACATTGTCAATCCATATTTGTATTTGTCAAATTCATATTATTTTATATTTCATGATTTTTAGTGTAAAATGATATCAACGAATGTTCTTTTTTTATCTAATCTGCCCGTTTTTGTAATATAGCAAAATGCCTTTTCTTTTTCTATTCTATAATATAGCCAATTCCAAATATACCATCAGATAGCAGAACAATCAAATGGGCGTTAGCCGACGAAGTTTCTTGCTGACTCCAAGTATATAACTAGTTAGCAAGTCAGATCTCAAGACTGCAGTACATAATAGAAGAGAAATGCAAATTTAACTGGCGCGAGTTACTCGATGCGATATCTCACGACGGACTCGATAGCAAGGAATAAAGTCTGTCGCTGAGCGGGGCCGGAGCTGGTTCACGTATTTATGTTAATTTTATTTATGATTCAACTACAGTTGGACCCGATTAATAATCGCATAATGACGCTTAAAATCATCATCATCATTACAGCCATGAAAATCCACTGATGGACATAGGCCTCCCTAAAAAAGGGGGAATTTTGCCCGTAATTGCCGCAATGGGCAAGCGTATTTGTAATCGTAGAACGCAGCCTTCACGACGGGGTTGCTGCCGCCCACCCCCACCCTTTGAATTTGAGCAACCCTGTTTCATAGCCTAGTAGTTTAGTTTACCTTACGACACATAAAGATGAAGTTACTATTACAGCTAAATATATGTATATAATTTTTTTGTTATGTTTATTGCTTATATTTATATGTTTATCTTTGAATGGCCTACTTTAAAAGTAGTCTTCCGGCATCGGTCTTAAATTTAAAGCAGTTAAACTACGCGGTCCGCCAGCAAACAAATCAGTCTGTATTATCAGTTATTATGAAAAGTAATATATATGCTTTGACGAAACTAATGATCATAAGTGCCTGCACGTAAAACTACGAGTGTCTATTTAGTTTACTGTGATACTTGGATCGTGCTGTTCTGTGAATTATAGTTTATTTTTCCTCTCCTTCCATTACCTTTATAGTGGTCTGAAATAAGTTTTCCTTATACTTCGTGTCCGATGTAACTTGTAATATTATATTACTACTACCACTACGAGTGTCAAATAACAATTGAAACGCGCTTTAAAGGTATGTTATATAAAATTCTACTGATGTTATTTATAAAGGCACGTTCTTACTTAGTCGTAACACCAGATAATCGTGTGTTCTTAAGGGCCATGGCTATAGATATATATATATAATGTTTGACGTCTACGAAATTTTTTGCAGTGACAACAGATTGTCATGACAGTGAGAAAGACAAATAAGATAGTCGTGAAACAATAAAGAATCATTACGAACAAATCGTGACTGCAAGTCTATCGTAGCCACTATAAAAATATCAACTGGTCGTTTGCTTGCTTCCTATTTTCATAATTAATACATTGTTGTAATTTCAATTTTGTCTATTTAACTCGGGAGCCTAAACGCACTACAGATCTTTAGGAAAACGTAGAAGCGACTGTAGACTTGTAGCTTGCTATTGATGTGTATAATGAGCTGTTTCCATAATAACCATCAGATATATATATCAGACGCCATATATGTCTAATAATTGCGGCGCAGAGACCGCTCCTTACAAACTTTTTTTAGTTTTATTCTTTTTCCTTTTTTTTCACATCATCTCATTCATTGACCTGATTCCGTGATAAATCGTTTAAAGCACTTGTGCTACAGACGACATTCAAAAAATAAATCACAAATATACGACTTAAATACATATATATTTTACACCCAGACACAGAAAAAACATAAATATCATCATATAAATTTTTGTCCTGGTCGGGTATCAATCCCCGGACCTTTGACGCACAAGACAGTCCTGTCTGTCACGACTATCCGCGTCACCGGGCCCGCTAAACCAGACAGAAGGACCTACAACTTTTTCTGTTGGTATCTCACAGCTAGTTTCCATAACACAAAAGACAACAACACGTCTCATACTTATTTATCTGCTACTATTTCTTTGAAATAAGAACAAATGTTCTATGATATACGATAAAAATGGTACACCGCACTCGATCGGTGAGACATAACTTCAAAGTTAGTCAATTTGAATAGAAATATCGATCGTTCCAGTCGAAATCCTTAAGAGACTCAATCTCCAGGCGCCCAAATGCAAATTTTACAGCTTATAGTGAGACCCAATACCGTATCTCTCGATGGCGGTCCCGATAACGGCCATAAAACCCATGGAGAGGCAATTAAGATAGCACAGGACGATTCCGCGATGACTTGTTTATTTTATTCCAGACTAACTCGGTGGGTTTGGATATTGCGCAGGGATAGATCTTCCCTAAAGGGGTTTATCAACGTTTTCGTATATCTAGGTTTGGTTTTTTACCAGAGTTGACCTCATACTCAGATCATCTACATCGGTACTTCACTCTCACCTATTTCTACCGCCAAACAGCAGTGTTTGCATTGCCGTGTTCCAGTTTGAAGGGTGAGCGAGGCAGTGAAATTACTTTTATGTGACATAAGATATATATTCGATATTCGAGTTCGATTCCCACCAGGACAAATATTTATATGATGATATTTGTGTTTGTCCTGTGTCTGGGTGTTAAAAATATGTATTCAAGTATCATATTTGTAAATCCTTTGTTGTCTGATGTCTTAAACACAAGTGCTTAAAGCGATTTACCACGGATTCAGGTATATTTAAGTCACAATCCGCAACACATTAGTGACAAGTTTGTGAAGAAGCGAGCGTGTTTAGTCTGCGGTGACACTTACTACCACGAGGGCTTTTTGGTAGGCGTAGTTGTATAATATCGCATTTGATAGGTCATTTCATTATCATCATCATCATTATATCAGCCATAATACGTCCACTGCTGGACATAGGACAAGGCTCAAGTAATCTCCAATAGGACCGGTTGTATGTAGCCTGTGTCCAGCGCCATCTTGCGGTTTTAATCAGATCAATCAGTCCATCTTGTGGGTGGACGCCCTCCCTGCGCTTACCGGTACGTGGTATCTATTCCAGAACCTAATGACTCCATGCGTACCAATTGCCCTGCCCACTGTCATTTCAACTTACTAATCCGCCGGACAATGTCGGTAACATTGGTTCTGCTATGACTCTCCTCATTCCTGATTCGATCGCGCAAAGAAACTTCGAGCATTGCCCTCTCCATAGCTCGTTGAGCTACTTTCGGTTGGCCATTTAATTGGATAAATTTATGGAACATTTACTTTCACAACATTCTACAGTAAATCCTTCACGGTTCGTGTTGATCGTTTGTAGAAAGCGTTTCCCGTATCAACCCGAAGCGTACGGTCTTTGCCGAGAAATGTATCTAGGATTATTGTCAATTGCTACAATTATTCTATTGCTAGTAAGTAGTATTTTTATTGCCTAATTTAAACACTTATTAAAAATATGTATATTAAATATTTAAATATTTTTTATAGTTTTTGAAGTGAGTTTTTTATTGGAAGTGAGTGTTATCTTCTTATAATTCTAACACCACAAATTACCTTCCTATTTATGTATTATGGGGGAAAACAAACCACCTGTTTACCTGGTGGTAAGTACACAGTATCACTCAGACACCTGTAACACCAAAGGAATCACAGGTGGGTCGCCGGTTTTAAAGAAGAGAATAGATTTTGCTTTTGAAGGTTTCTAATTTGTAACGGTCTAGAAGAAGTTCATTTCATTGCTCATGTTTTTTCAGATTTTCCTGTGTTACATTACTCCTATAAAGATACTATTTTGTAACAATAAATGTGAAAATTGAAACAGTGCTCCTTATAAATGCTTTAATAAAGTAGTTGTATTATTAGTTGAAACACGTAAATGTTAAAAAAAATGTATTAACATATCATTCCCAATAAATAATAGGTTATGCAAGACGTTTCTAACACGTACACGCACATGCACTTTGGTGTTGAGATTCGTAACATGTTTGTCTATTCAATTCATATCAAGTTAAAAAACTTGGATAAATTACGAGAATTAGAAACTTTACTGACGTGCGCCGTCTAATTCAGATTTCAATTACGCTAAATATCAGCCAATCACGTTCTGTGACGTCACATATGACTGTCCGATGGTGCAGGTCGGACTGCTCTTATCTTGTACAAGTTTGTGGGTTTGATACCCATCCAAATATTTTAATGATGATATTTGTATTTGTTCTATATCTGGGTCTTGATTACATAAGCGCTTTGAGTGATTTATCTCGGAATTAGGTCGATATATGAGATGAGTGAATTTATTATTAAAATTATAGATCTTCTGGGCACGAAGTCTAATATCTCACGAAGAAGAATAAAAAAAGAAGTTTCTGCACGTGTCACGTAAAGCAACTTATTTTGAAATCTCGGAAAAGGGTTTCTTCAAATTTTTCCCTACGAATGGACGTTCAACGACGCCAAAACAATACCCCCGACTGACCCGGTATTCAATCTAACCCAAAGAATTCTGCGACAACACGACAGTCATGTCCCATAAGAATCCCTTTAATATTTAAAACGTATCGACGGGCCCAGTGGTGCAGATGATAGTGATTCAACATGTGCGCCAAATATCTATATGATGATATCTGTGTTTGTTCTGTGTCTGGGTGTTAAATATATGAATTTAAGTAGTATATTTATTATTTCTCTGTTATCTAGCGACTGTACACAAGCGCTATAAGTGACTTACCACGGAGTCAGATCAATGTATGAGATGTGAGAATTAGTATTTATTAGCACGGAGTCTCTTTGCGCGATCGAATCAAGAATGGGGAGATTTGTAACAGAAAAAAAGTTACCAACATTGTCCAGCAGATTAGAAAGTTGAGGAGGCAGTGTTAAGGACACTTGGTACGCATAACCAATGGACGGTGGAGTCGTAAGGTGGGATGGAGACCACGTACCGCCAAGCGCAGCATTAGGCGTCCATCCGCAAGATGAACTGACGATCTGACTAAAGCCGCAGGAGCGCGCTGGACGCAGGCCGCATACAACCGGTCCTACTGGAAATTACTCGGGGAGGCCTATGTCCAGCAGTGGAGGTCCTATGGCTGACATGATGATGATATTATATTTATATGTGTGCATAAAGAATATAAAGAGAATGATATACATGTTTGATTGTAACAAAAAAACTTAATAACTTCTGAACCAGTGTAAGCAATTTTTTGCCGAATATATAGTTATGTTCTTCTAGAGTACCATTAGCTATATTAACAAAAATATTAAGGACCCTAAAACGGAAATACGGGGTTTGTACTTTTGTACGGTAGTAACAAATCAAATTTAAGTTTAACTGCTAGTCCGACTTCAAAAACTCTTAAACTGAGAGATTGGCACTATACATACTATATACTATTTTGGATACTGGATATACTATTTTTCCGCTTTTATAACGCCTATTTAACAGTAAGTAGATACAATCGTTTTGTTTTGATTCTAACGTACCTTAATCACATCTTTAGTTTTCAATATTCTCTCAAATGTGCCTTCGAACTCTAGTCACGGGTCAATGAAAAGACTGTCTTTAAAAGTTTATTTTCTTAGAATGTTATCAAAACGATCAGTGCACTTCTTCTTTAAATACCTTCCATAATTCGGGTTTCAGCCATGTGATCTACATGCTCGATCTTCTTTATTAGATACAATTGAGAGTCACGACTAGCGTATTACAATAACAAAAGATGAAGTTATGTGGAGTACACAACAACGCAACAGAGTGTTAACACAATGAACTCGCAAAAGTTGCGTTAACGCTACTTCGCAGAACTTAGATCTGTTAATAAACGGGGCAATTACAAAACAAAGTTGGGCCCGAGCTGTGTATCCAGGGATTGGGCGAAGATCTACCTACACAATCGCCTATTGTTTGGATCCCTTGGTAGAGACTGGGTGAGGCTCCCTGCTTGTATCCGTTCAACACGAGATATAATCTAGACTGTTCTTTGATTCGTCATGTATTTATTCTCTTGAATAAACCAGAGCACATCTAAACTTGAGGGTTTGTAAGAAGATGTTTTAAACATTTCGTAGTTTTAAAAGGTTCTGTAACGCAAAATGAAAGAAACCGAACCTTATAAAATAATTTCGTTGCTCTACCTGTGAATACCCTTTATCTGATGAACGTGAAGGAGTATCTAAATGGTAATTGTTGAAATTAAAACCATATACTCAAATATACAGCTTCTTTGGGAAAACCTATATTCTATGTATATCCGATAAATTTTTAGGAGAAATAAAATTCAAATGAGTCAAAATTACTAATTCTAAAAAACTATGACCTTTGGCAGGATGTATCTATCGATTTATACTGTAGATTCAGAAAAAAACTATACATTTTCAATAGAATCATAAAAAAATATTTTGGCTGAAAAAGCTTTAAACGAGTTCGAAATTGCAATCCGCTATTCCATTTCGCAATTGTCCAGTTTTGTATTTGTTATGATCATTTAAATTAACACAAGAAACAAAATAGTCCTTTGGAATACAAAACGAAACGATTGTCGTTAAATAGCTGAGACTCTACAGAAGTCAGACACAAAAACTTTTCTTTTCAAACATCACTTAATGAGACGGAATCTAATTTAATTTTCACTAACACAACAAAGCAGACTTCCATATTAGATTGACGATAAAGCACCTCAATAATCATCAACTAATTTACATACAGTTTGGCAAGTAGGCCATCCTCAACTCCATTTGAAAAGTTCCCAGGTACATTCGGACAAAAGGCGTCTGTGTTCAGAGATCGCTATGCGTGGGGCCACTAGGGAGTTCACGAGATTTCTATGAAGTGGGCAGGGATAAAATATCGGAAGGGTTTCAGTCGTCCAAACTACATTTACATAAGTTAAACAGTTAAACTGACATTTAACTTTCACGTCCCTAAAGTTTCTTTTCCTGGCTTAATAATTTAATAAATTAGTGAGAAATAGTCTTCATTAATTTTATTTAGTAATTGGCGATTTATTTGAGATTCAAATTTGGAACAAATCTAATGATATAAGCACAATACAAGTTCTTTTTTAGCCGTGAACTGCGTTTACACGACTGCAAACTCATAAGACATAAGATTATATAATAGCAATCAATTTTGTGTATGTGCATGTGTATGTTTATGTTTATATACATACATATGTATGATAATATATTATTAGTATATTATTTTAATCCCAAAAAAAACTTTCGTGAATTTACACTTCCACCAATAAATCATAGTAAAACAGAATATTTGCAAATAAAAACATAAAGTTAACAAAAGTGGCTCATGCAGATTGCAACTACGCTCGCTGCGTGTGGTTTCATATTCAAAACAGCCGGTTTAAGGTGATCTACTCGATATTTCTTCCCTTTTTAAATTGAATATTTCTGTACGCTCTTCTATTATCGTTAAATATTGTTTTCTCAGTAAGTGAATTGTATTAATATATGAGAAATTTATTTTATGTTAAACTGAAAGTTTATAAAATTTCAGTTTAACTAATTCGAAAATATTCTAAAAAAATAAATATTTCGTGAACAATTATCAAAAAGATTTAAGAATTATTGAACTAAAGTGACACGCTTCTATTTATAAAGATTTTCAAGTATAAGCGTTGAAGCACCAATTTCTTTTTAAGTTTATTTATAGGCACGAAAGAATTCCCTGCCCCCGAATTTGCATATACATTTTTAGTCAGCTGCCAGTTATGGCCGCGCCCAACAATAGGTATACTTCGTTTTCGGCTGAACCATTTGGGAACATTACCGGTGGCGCCTTGGCCGACAATGCCCCCATTGTGCACCCCCTGCATACCTCATTACTGAGGAATTTGAGACGCCATGAAAGACAATTAATAACAGCCCCTCCCCCCACCCTCGCGGTCTTTGTGTGTTTGCCATTAATCACTTTTTTACCGAACAATTAGGCCGCTGTATCATTATTGTTGCAATCTGGCAACGATTTCGTGAAAAGAAAACGGTACAGTTTAGTTTGGGGAGTCATTATGACTTCGCTTGTCAGCGGCGCGAATGGGACACGAACAAAGATTTTCGTGTTGATGTAGGTATATTAATTATGATTATAACAGTCCCACGAAGTAGTTAATTCTCATTGAGAAAATAGAGTAACTAATGCTTGTTATTTTTTATAATTTCCCGCAACTTTTCATATATTGGCCTGATTCCGTGATAAGTCGCTTAAAACACTTGTATCAGAGACATCAGACAACAGATAAATCACAAATATAGTACCTAAATATGTATATTTAACATACAGTACTAGTTTTGTCCTAATAATTCAGTGAAACTACTGGGTAATGTGACATAATATCTTTAAGTCACAAGGTTGGCGACATGCTAGAGATATCCTTATAATACTACGATTCTGTTTGTACAATGCTTGCTGTATACTTGTCGACCGGGTGTAATGAAAATATATATTTATAATTAATTTTAAAAGGTCACCAGTAACGCATATAAAGGGAAGTTAAGTTTTTCTTTTACTGCAAGAGTCCACGACCTTTTTCCTTCCGCGCAATGATCCTAGAAATTAAAATTAGAGACAAAATGAGAAAAATGAACAATTGTGCATCCAGGTGTGGCTTCTGGTATTTAGGAAGGGTTTTAAATTTCGGGAATAAACTTAGGTCGATAGTAAACTATAGGAAATTCTCATCTTAGTAAGATATATAGCCTAACTTTGGGTCACGTTCGGCTTCACTTCCATTTGTAACCATATTATTCTTTATAATACAGTATCAAAAGGTTACACGTGTGGTTATTGAGATACACATTATCTATGGGAATTAAATGTTTATAATCCATCCTTTCTCCTTTTGTTTGTTAAAAGCAGCGGATAAAATTTCCACGTTTCTTAATTTAAACAGAACCAACTCTTATGCAAGTTTTTATCCCCAACAACCTTTTTTTGTAGTTTTTGATGAAAATTAATTGAAATATGCATTTTTTTAAGCTAATAATGATCATTTTACATATCAGGAGCCTTTTTCTAATACAAAAGAGACTTATTGATGAATCCTCAGTACATTCAATAAACATATTCGGCACACAGTACCCACAAAAAGTATTTGGTTATATATATAGTAATATACCTGGACATTTATGCTTCCAGGTTAACTTAATAAACAAGAATGTTAAAATTCAAGGTAAAATGAATGAAATGAAATTAGTTGCGCAAAATAAATTTATTTATTTCTGACTTTTGTTAATAGTCCATTTCAGCAATATTTGTCGGCCGTGAGGTACCAGTAGAAAGTACCTCCACCTGTATCAGGTGTCGTAAGAGGCGACTAAAATACAACCGACAGAAGGCAGTATATCCATCCGTGACAGTGCAGGTCAAATGCACAGGGTGGGGGTGAGCAGCAGTATCCTGTCGTGAAAGCTGCGCTCTGCGATTGCCAACACCCTTGCCCAGGGCGGCATATATGGGCAAAATTCCTCCTTTCTTGGGGAGTTCTATGTCCAGCACTTCGAATGGATGTAATTGATGAATATTTGTTAAAAACAGCTTAAACATAATTAAAAAAGCTATTATAATTTCTTCAGAACTATAATAATTTTGACAAAAAGCGACCTTTTAGTTTTTATTCAATACTGTGCTTAGAAATTATATTGCGGGTGGAAGAAGGTGAGAGTTAATCAGTCGTGGAGGATGGAGTTAAGAATGATTCATTCCATTCACCGAAGTAATAGTTTAGTTTGTGTTGCGGATATAGTCACAAGTTCATGTTGAGCGACTTCGCGTTTATGTCCTATACAAAGATGCTTTCTGTTATTTTTTTGTAATTGTTGTGTAGATTTTAAAATAGATAGAAATAAACCTTATTGGAGAACAATAAAGGTATTGCAAATTATCCGATTTTAATTTTTGAGCGCTGCTTTCACGTTTGGTAATATCAACTTTAATATCCTGACTTGCAAATTATAGATTTAACTTATGTGAGTCCTAAAAGTACGTATGTATGGAGATACAAATAATATAGGTAAGTCGAAGAGCGCATTGTGTCGCGCGTGAGCGCATCTGTCTAGATAAAGCAGTAAGCGGGTTATAAAAATATATGTGATATACATACTTGTTTCTCAATATATGTATGTACATGTGTGTCGATTGTATATGTGCATATATAAACCTATATTTAACATATAAAATTCTCGTGTCACAGTGTTAGTAACCATACTTCTCCGAATCAACTTGACCGATTCTTATGAAATCTTATATGTATATTCTGTAGGTCTGAGTATCGGCTACTATCTATTTTTATATCCCTAAGTGATAAGGGTTATCCAACCCTAACACTTATTTTATTTTTTGGACAAAAGTCGTTTTCGATCCATGAAAGTTACTCTGGAGCAGAGAGCTGATTTCGCTTAAATCGATGTCTTTGATTGGAAGACAAGTCTCATCAGCAAACTGCAGACTTGCAGTTAGAAACACTCAATCTATATCATTCTCATATTATAAAAAAAAATTGCACCAAAATCTGAACCTTGAGCGGTTCCACACACCAAAGTTCAACAAAAATATTTAATTATTTTAAAAACACGATTAGGTTGGATGAAAATAAAAAAAATTATACTTACAAAAATGTGTTACAATAACAGAAAAGTTATACAGATAATTAACACCTCGTACGGGGAACGTATACATGCGATTAGAATGATTTATCCAGCGGCTTGCTGCAGCGCTGCATCGCTGCACGATCGGAGGTACGTAATACGAGCGGCTTCGACCCCAGCGCCCCTAATGGATCCGTGCTACAAGCACCCAATTTCCGACGGAGATCTATGACTATTGATGCTCTAAGTAATGGTTGTTCTGATATGTCTGTCTTAATTAAGGTAAAGCTTTTAAATTGCCAATAGACGTATAGAACAATATAATGGTAAATGAATGAGGAAAAATTGTGTCATACATAATGTAACATAGTGCCTACAACTCAGCTGCAAAAAATCTAATAATTCAAGGGCTACTATGTAATATTTTACAAAAAATAAACAAGTATTAAGCCTTGCCACTGAATAAATTCAAGAAGTTCGTTAAAAACTTATCTTTAAAGCTTACTGTTATGTTAACTACTATATAAAAAATAAACTGAATGGAAACGAATCGCTTTAACTACATTTGGGACAATGGTTTGTTAGCGCTGACGCCGGAAGGAGCTTCATAAATCTTTATCGTTACTAGTTTTTCTTGCAGATTCCTATCTGGAGGATGGGCAACCCGCACTTAGTTACAACTAATCCACCTGGTTTAAGACTAGACTAGACATCCTGACTAGTTCAAACCCAACGAAATGACCTGTGTCAAATGATATTCATGAGGAATATGAATTAAAAAAATTCTTTGTTGGAAGTATTTAATTTTAGAAGGTTCATCATCCACAAAAAGTCCAAACAATTTTCAGCCATAAGACGTCCACTGCTGTACATGGCCTCACCAATAGGACCGGTTGTATGCGGCCTGTGTAGAGCGCAACCCTGCGGTTTTAGCCAGCTCGTCGGTCCATCTTGCGGGTTTGTTTATTGAAAATTTGAATGAATATATTGCAAAAGATAGCACTATCACTTAATTAGGTAGACGCTCGTGACATCACAGCGCATCTATCTTTGAGACCTGAGGACATTATGTTATAAATACATAGCCACCGGTTATTGCAAGTTGAATGCAGCAAGAGGCACTCAAGTTGATAACTTCCGAAAGATATCTTCCTCAGGTACGAGATTGGTAAATTATTTCATGTTTCGCACAAACTAGACTGCGACGCAAACAACAGTAAACAAGCCAAAGTTTCTAATAAATTAAGGCTGAGGTGGCGCGCCAAACCACTACTGCCCGGTGCTTAAAGCTATCATAAATTCATTTAAGCTCGCTCGAAAAACAAAAGCTGTTTTAAATACGAAACAAAAGGAACAAATGAATGATTGACTTTTTATTTGTCGTCAAGCAGTTACAACTACCCATAGTTTGTACTTGTATAGAAAATGTATCGCTTCATCATTATTTTTTAGCCAGAGATTGTTTTATATAAAAAAAATACTGCTTTAACGGGACGTTGGCGCAATTGATTATGTTCTTACTTGCATGCCAAGGGTCATGGGTTTAACCCCCAACAATACAAATATTTATATTTTAGGATTATATTTATGATTTCTGCGTTGTCTGATGTCCGTAATACGTGCTTTTAGCGATTTATCTCTAATTCAGGTCAATTTATGAGACATTATGTACAAGTGCCGGGGGTACCTGTAGAGTAAAAACCTCTTATACCAGATGTCGTAAGTAGAATAGTACCTCCCACTGCACTAGGTGTCACAAGAGGCGACTAAGGTTGCAGATAGCGGTATGTCCGTCCAAAACAATGCAGCTCTAACGCGCAGCGCGGGGATGGGCCGCTGCATCCCCGTCGCAAAAACTATTCTATGCGATTACCATCACGCTTGCCCAGCACGGCAATCTTGTCAAGACTTGAAGAAGTTATGTTACGTTGCTAATAATTTCATAATAATTAGACTTCTGTTATTCGGTGGTTGAAATAGGTGAGATTGAGGTATCCACAGACAATCTTTTGTTGAAAATCAATTAAAACCTTAAGTGTGAACTATTATAACTCTCGAAAACATAACTCTGGAGATTCAGAGAAGATAATATTGTTGAAGATATCGGTAGTACAATTCATAATATGAGTTTATAATTACATTCGCCAACTAAATGTCACCACAAATAATAGTTTTTTAATAATTTAAAACACTTCAGCAGTCCCTAGTAAACTGCCACAAACAATAGCGATAGTGTGTCCCGTAATGAACCCGTCAAAAACAGGAATAATTTAATTGCGGGAGCGGTGTTCGCAAATGATTTAGAGTCCCGAGTATTAAAGGGTCAAGGACGACTGAAGGGGCCACTGGAGCCAATGCTCTTATAAAGCGACAAGCTTGTGGCATCTGTTTGTTCAATTCCATTGGAATCAATAGCAAAGAGTTTTGTTTTAATTCGTTTCGCGTATTATCACCATTAATTATCAATTATCATATCCACTTTACGATTCAAGTAAACTTTAGATGTCTTTAATTTTAACAATATGGCAATAGGCCTAAAATATAGGCTATATATAGAAAATTACGAGACGTCGGTACTAAAATATATACGATGAGACAGTGAAAATATTGAAAGATTTGTATTGCGTTGAGTGATTTTCTACGGGCTTGACAATTTAAACGGTTTAAAAGTGTGGTTAGTGTCACGTTGTTTTTATAATAATAAAATCACTATTAAACCTTCTATATTAATTTAGTTTAGCAGGAACTCGAATTAATAAAACGAGATAATAAAACATTAAAAAGCAATTTGCAATCCGAGCTAGCTTTGCCAAAAGCCATAATATGAAAATTGACCATTATCATGCACATAATGGTAATAAAATTGTGCACGGCAATTAAATGGATAAAAACTTCCATTATTTCGTTTTAATTGTTATGAATATTTAGTTTGCAATCGTATTTTCTGCATGGAGCGTTGACACAGGTTGCGATGCAGCGAAAGGCAATACATACGAGTTTGTAATGTACATTCGAAAGTTGAATTAATTTTCTCGTTTACGTAAATTCATTACCTGAAGTTTAATGAGGATTTAAATATGCTGCGCAACAACTCAGAAGGTTTTCATTTTTCAATATTTTCAAAAATTGGGTCAAACTATAAGTTACGTGAAACCAGCGCTCAAGTCCAAGTTTTTTAAGTCATTACACGTCCCGATGAAGTGGCAACAGAGAGGCAAATACTGTTTGTCGCTCACTATAATTAAGCTACTATATTTCCAACTAGATTATTAAGATGTTATGTTTTTTTTAGTAATAAATAGCATGTTTAATAAAAAATATAAAAACGCCGAACCAGAAACTTGATTCTAAATTGATGCCGCAGTAAATTTATAATGCGATACTGTTTATATTTTTTGAGGCTTTTAAAAAGCAAAATGTTTCTTAAAAATATTTTTGCTTATGCTAATGTTGGTATGAGAAAATTTCCATTAGATTGTAACATTAATTGGGGATTACCGTTTCAAGTCTCACTGCATACATCCTCTGTTGAATCCCGTCGTTTGTATCCAATAATTAGTATGTAAGAAGTAGGTTGGTTGTTTGGATATTTCATTTGTTAATAAACTCACCCGCGAACATGTCTGGATGCACGGACCGGAACTGATGGTGTCGAGGCGCAGCCCCGGGCCGGTGCAGTTGCGGTATGAGGTGCAACCATAGCGCCATTTTGTGTCCGCGGTAGTGGCTTTTCACTCGGAGCTTCGTGCCTTGGGAAGTGAATTTAAATAGGTTTCGAGAATTGAAGTCAAGAAAGTTAAAAATAAAAATAATTTGCAATTTCTTGTTATATTATATAATAGTTTAGAGTTAGATTGAAATTAGTGCATCACTTGTGTAACTATATGTGTTTTTTCTTACTTAGTTTTCTTTGTCATAGGCTTTAAATGTGTTTTTTACAATCTTTCAATGTTAAGGATTTCAGTTAAATTTGTATGTTTAACGAACGAAATATTTGATACTATTGCTCTTCAACAATCAAAACTGTAGCCTTCAATAGCAAAGCTCTTTAAAACTGTTTTGAATTTAACGAGAAGAGTTTAATCGATGTTGAAATATTATAGAAATGCTTGTGTAGTATAATAAGATTGTAAGTGAACTCCATTACAAATTGCAATCAAGAATTCATCGAACTATATTTCGCTCCGATTAAGAAGCTTTCGCAAATGAATGTACTCACTTATGCTAAGATACTGCTGCGTGCTCATCTCGTATCGGGGCCAGGCGTCGTGGCCGTCCGGCCGGGGTGTGGGGTCACCGGTCTTCGCAAAGGACGCGAGCAGCGCAACCGCCCCCTCAGCGACTGCGACGTCGCCGCGCGAGAAGTTGCGCGGGGCAGCCGACGTGCCCCCCACTAGGGGGAGCCCGAGGAAGTACGGGAGAGTCTCGCTGCTTACACTGCCTAATCTCTGTTGGGTAAAGCTTGCAATGTCATATCTTATGAACACAAAGGAGGGACACCTGAAATGAATTTGCTCAATTTTCAGTATACTTTCGTGACGTACGCAAATAATTTATAGACAAAAATATCAAAAACAGCTTTACCATACAGTTTTTTCAGCGCTCTATCAAAACACACAATGTTTGAGCACGGCAAATAAATCACCCAAACTATTTATTAAATTTGCTTCTTATTTACATACAACCTTAATTGTCTTTCTCGGTAACAGAACCTTTGTCAAATTCTACTTTAAATACTTCCTAAGGGTTCGGGCAACATTGCAGAGGTTCACTGCTTAGAAAACCAAACTTCAGCAGCACTGTTTACTTTAATAATACATAATCCAGTCCAGAGGTGTTGAATAATGGCCCGAATCAAGTTGATAGGGCCGACTTAGGGCCACAAGTGTCCCTAAGCACGGCGATTATGGCGGCAATAAAAGGTTTCATGTAACAATCGTCCGAATTTTATGAAGGGGCAAGTTTTATTTTATTAGGCTTGTAGTTTAATTGAGTTCGGGTTTTAATATAAATGAGTGCAGAACATTGTACTACACTCTTTTGCAATAAAAACGGGCACATTTCAAATGTTACTATTGGATTCTTTGATAATTATAGGTAGTTTAACTTTTATAATTCTGTAAGATAATAAGCAAATAATCGTTTTCGTCAGTATTATCAGACAATTCTGATAAAATTTAATTGGATATTAATGCTAAAGTTCACTTATTAATTACTTACTTAGTGCATATGCTCGTGAAGTAAAAGTTAACAAAGATTATTGTTTATTTTTTCTTTAATAAAGTAAAGGCAGATAAATGTTTAATATCGAGTGTGACCCCCTCTAGCTCAAATCACAGCTTGAATTCTTCTGGGTATGCTAGCGAACATGACAGACATGCTCTATAGGCGGGACTTCGAGCTGGGCTTCGTCCATGAAAATTGAGCCTTCGCCTAAAACGGCCAATACGGGTTGTGCATGAAGAATTAGAACTTCCGTTATGTATCGATGTCCAGTCAGTGAGCCGTTTTAAATGAAGACTAAATCTGTACGATCCATTAAATTTATTCCTGCCCAAAACATAACAGAGCCCCCACCATAAGGTGTGATTTATTTAAAACGAGCCTCTGCAAAACGTTTGTAGATCTTCACCGAACAGAGATATCCTGGCTTCATCAGAGAACAATACCCTATTCCAGCCTTCTTAACTCCATGACTCACAATTTCGAGCAAACCTAAGCCTGAAAACTCTGTGCTCACGGAGTAACTTAGGGCCGCAGGCCGGGCGATGACTGCGATATTGGCCGCGAGAAGCCTTCTCCTGACCGTTCATAGACTAATATGCACATTTCTTACTTCTTTGAGGTTGTTCTTAAGGTCCACATATAAAGACTTGTGATTTCTCAATGCGTGACTCACAAGAAAACGCTCATCCCGTGGTTGGTACATGGTTTTCTTCCAGAACCAGGCATTTTCTCCACGGAACCGGTGTCTTGATACCGCTGCTAGGTCTTTTGAACTGTCGAGCGACTCACACTTAGCCTCTAAGCGACGAAGCATTGGCTGCAACCCTCTTCGAGCAGCGCAATAATTTTGGTAGCTTTTACCACTTTCTCTTACATTATTGAGACAGCTAAACAGCAATAAATGAAGCTTTGACAATTAAGTACATGAAATAAATTTATAAAATTTACTAAAAGTTATGAAAACCGATATTATCTTTTGGAACATCGCACCAAAAATGTAGAATAAAAAGTGGTTTTCTGTAAAAACGAGCATGAAACAAAAAAAATAATTTAAAACATACTGTTTTTAAGACTACGGCATTTTTAAAACCGGCCAATAACATGCACAAATGATTGAAATCATTTTGGTACCGTATTTTTTTTAAAAGATTTATAAAATCAGATCTGCCTGTTTTTTTTTGCAAATGAGTGTATTATTGTTTTGAATTGTTTTAAAAGACCAGTGGGTACTAAAATGATAAGTAGAGTTACATCGATCAATATAAACTGAAACAGTATTCTGGTGTCAAACAATAGAATAGTCGGTACTCGGAATACAACATCTTGGTGACGTTTGGTATATGGTATAAATATATCTTAAAGTGTTTTAAACTCTTTTTATGATCTTTTTGTCTCTACATGTGTTTCCTACGTTATATATATATATATATATACACACACATATATATATATATATATACATACTACACTATATATACTAAACTATACTATACTTATACTGTATATATATCATGAATGTATTACAGTTTTCGTTCTTAGTTTTAAAAGTGTATCATGTTTTTATTTAGTATATTTTTATTTCGTATATTTTTATTTAGTATCTGCTCATACTACCTCATATTTCAAAATATGTTTTCCGCACATTGTCCAAAGGTTGCCTGGAAGAAATAAGGCTCTATGCAACAAGGCCGCCAATTGTACTTCCCTGTTTGTTTGTTTGTACTTACTTGTGTTTATGTTAATATTATTGTTTGTACATTTAAGGTGTACAATAAAGTGTATTGCTATTACATTAATAACAAGCTATAATGCCAAATACTACAATGCCTACATAAATAACGTGCTTTTTAACATCTTTCATTCTAACCAAAGAGTATAGTTTGACGCCACAACGGAACGAAACGATAACATAAATAAACAAAATCCATTGTCTTATTTAAAAAACTCAATATATGAAGATGTTAGGACAGTTAAAGTCATCTATTACAGAATTATCAAATCCAATCAAAACCACACCTTAAAAAATGTTTAATACGAACAAAATTCCTCTGACAACATTTAGGAACACTTGATATTCAAAGAGCAAATTTTAACGAATGGCTCCCATTTGTCATACATACGAGAGCGCGCAAAATAATGAATGTGTATCTTTGCCTTTATATTAATTATGTGAAACCACATTAATTTCTGTTGGGACTTCAGGAGAGGCGATGTTTCATTTGTACTGTGACATTATTTATTCTGTTTGAATAAAATGCTAATTAAAATTGTCACTGGTTTTCTGTCATACGTTCGTTTGTAATCTGAAATTGACAGTACATCGCAGCTAATATTCAGAGCCTAGATTGATGTTAAGAGATAGGAACCTTTCAACATTTCCGTTTTATTAGCTTTACCCGTTTTGTAATTCAATTTTGATATACTCGAAATAGACAGATTTATTTAAAATTTTGTACACATATAAAGAAGTGGTGACAGAACCCGTACAATATCTCGAGAAGTTTATCTCATTATTCTGATCAGTATTGCCAGAAACAAATAATTTCCTCACGCTTTGAAACACATCAAACTAAAAAAATAAAAACGTACGTAACAAATAAATATGTGTGCACTGTGCTATATACTATAATAATACTAGTGTTTTTCGTTGTTTATTATTCTTAGCATATATTACGCGTTTTTCACTTTATAATTTGATGTGCTTTATAAGCTTGTTTTTATCTGATTATATTTATTTTAACTACATTGATACACGCTGATTATTTAATCAGTACTGACTTATTAACTGGTAAAGTATTTATACTTAAAGATTTAATTGAATTAAACAAGCAGATCTGCTTTTATGAACTTTGCAAGCAAATTCAGTAATTCCCAGTTAATATGTATACACTCCTACTCTTTATTTTTTAACTTTGAATGCTGATTGCATTAGACTGACCTGCCAAAATGTAATTACATACACTATAGGAGGAACAGTTTCCTTTCTTTAACCACTAATAACTAAAAATGAAAAGCCTCTGCAAGTTTGACGTAGTGCAATCAGTATACGACGCGAGAGCAGAGTGCGGTGTACTGCTTTACGGCTATCGTGTAAAGATTATGGCGAACTCTTACCTGAGGATAATCAGCATCCCTGCTCTGATGAGCGAAGTGAGCGAAGTACGTTCTCGCGCCGCGGCGCGCGTGCAGTTGCGCGACCCGGAGCGCGGGCGCGGCGACAGCGGCGTCGCTGAGCGACTCGAGCGTCGCGTCGCGGATGTTGATCGGGTGCTGGATCGGTTTCTCCCAGTCCGTGTACTCGTTACGGATCGCGGCGAATATCTCGTTGCGGTGATACCGGTACACATTGCGGACGTACGTGCGGAGGATGCGGTTCCTGTGGAATAAGTATGTCTTTACATTCGGGCCTTGAGATAACGGCAGAGTAAAATAATATCTCCCTCTGTACCAGGTGTGGTAAAAGGCAACTAATGTACTAGGTCCAATATCTTATACGAGACAATGTAGCTCAAATACACAGGGTGGGGATAGCCAGCAGCATCCTTGACGCAAAAGTTGCGCTGTGAACACAATTGCTTGCCTAACGCGGCAATTATGGGAAACATTTTCCTTTTCTTGATGAGGTCTATTTGGTTTTAAGATTATGCATGATAGGTAATCTTGAAGTATTGTTGCGGGTCAATAACGTGACGCTTACAAACGTTTAAACGAGGTCAAAGGGATTATTATATATATATATATATATATATTTATAGAATAATCCCTTTATACATATATAAATATGTATTGCAGTAGTATTATTATTTTCTCTTAACATGTTTGGTACCTACCCGTGTTATTTATGAATTAAGTGTGTGTTTTGGTAATTACATAGAGTATTCGACCGTGAAGAATAGAATTTATATCTAGTCCTAGGTGAAATTTTGTTTCGGTAAGCAAAGATAGCCTAATAACTAGCCTATGTGTTAGGTGTAGGAGTATCAAATAGACAGATACACTTTCGCACGTATAATACATCTATCGGGTATAAATCACACGCAACATCTATATACAAGATTTTATCGCAGAATTAACAAACAAAAATAACACTCTCACCTGTGTTCCTCTTCGAATCCGTGCCTGATATCGTCTTCACTGAAGAACTGGTAGCTCTCAGTCGTGGCTACCACAACGGCCAGAGCTGCGTCCAGGAACGCCTCGCTGGCATGCAGCGCCTTGCTGGGCGCCTGCGGCTGCGCGGGCGCGTCCCGCGGCGGCGGCGGCGCGGCCGGCGCCCAGCCCGCCAGGAAGCGCGCGCGCGGCGCCTCCACTGCCAGCAGCGCGGCGAGTGGCCGCGCCCGGATGCACTCCACCAGCCTGGCCCCAATAGACCCACTTAGTAAAGTACCACTTAGTAGTATTGAACTGCGTACGGAGTTTACAGCTAATTGAAAATGCACTGATGTTACTTTGTCACAACAACGAGTGAATTGGCTTCCGATACGGGAGCTACATTTCAATAACTCGGCCTGTAATACGGAATACATAGTACCAATAAAACTATTACATTTATGTTTAGTATATTGAGATTTGTATAAATCAAAGATAAGGTAGCGAGTTTAAGTATAGGTATAATTAAAAATATTATATGTAACTCTTCCGAGGTTAGCAACGCGCTTGTGGGGACGCGCGCTAAGGATATCCTTGTAATATTACGAACGTTTATGGGCTGCAGTAACGCTCACTATCATGCGGATTGTATGCTTATTTGCCGACCTGGCCTTACAAAAAACAAATATTTTCAAATAAACTATAACCTATTATAAATAAACGCAACAATACAAAAATATAAATAAGCTGAGTTGGGTGGTACCTCCTCAAGTGCCCGATATCGTAAGAGCAACTGACGTACCGCATTTGATAGATTACGGTATATCCAACTGAGATAGCGAAGATTAATGATTACACCTGCCCAACGCAATAATTATCGGCACAATCCCCCCTTAAGAAGGCTTATAATAGCAGTGGACGTCTCGCGGCTACTATGATGATGTTTAACTGATCTTACCAGTGTTCTCCAGTGGTGGACTCGGGTGTGCAGCGGAGCGCCTGCGCGGTGTGCTCCCGCGCGAGCGCCGGGTCGGGAGCAAGAGCCGTCGGGCTCAGCGCAGACCCGCTCAGCAGCAGGACTCGGGACGCCAGACCTGATCAGGTGTACAGTAATTAACAATTCACAAACTTGGCACAATTAGGGAACAAATAAATAAGTCGGTCTCCAATACAGGTGTCCCAAAAACCCTTTAAACGCTAGATGTCTTGCAATCTCTAATACATGGCAAATATAACTATGTGTTAGTTTCCTATGTATAATCGGGCGTATTTCTCGCAAGTAAATGGGTTGGTTAAATAGACTTCAATAATACCTCTCACTACACCAAGTATCGTAGAAGATACCTGAGATACCGCAAATAAGCGAATACCGGGATTTCCATACTCAGACTGGCAAGTATAGGTATTCTCTAAGATGATAAAATTCAATAGGACCAGGCTTGTCGACCTGTTGGAATCTTTACGTCTAGTAGCGCCTGATTTGATAAAACAGACCGTTTAGTCTGGATGCAGTTAATTCAGAGCCAATATATTTTCTGGATAACTGCGCCAGAGATCCCGCGTGTGGAACCATGTATTGACTTAAAATGATTTTTGTTTAATCAATTCTGTGCTACCCAGATAGAATATAGCTAGTGAAGCGAGAACAAACCTTTAGTGTCCGGCATCATGAGCAGGGCGTTGACCAAGGCGGCGCCGGCGGAGTGTCCGGCGAGCGTGACGCGGCGCGGGTCGCCCCCGAACGCGGCCACGTTGCGCTGCACCCACGCCAGCGCCGCCGCCACGTCCAGCGCAGCGGCGCCGCCCGCGCGGTGCGCCGGGTCCGCCCGCACGCCCGTGTTTAAGTAACCTGCACAAACATCCGCTATAACATTAGTTATAGTACAATACAATTGATTCTAATAATAATTAAATGAATTGTACCTTCACATGACATAGTAAGATGACTGGTTTCCATTAGGTTACTCATACATGTACAATTCATACAACTATTTCAGTTATTTTTTTTTATAGTATGAAGTCAGAAAACAAGCAAGTCCGTCCGTTTGATGGTAAACATGACCACGGCATATACGTGCTAGTGTCATCACAAGAATATTACTAGCGTGTCGCCAACCCTGTGAACTGAAGATACAATGTCACATTTACTCAGTAATTTCACTGCCTCTCTCACCATTCAAGCCGGAACACAGCAATGCGAACACCGCTATTTGGCAATAGAAATAGGTGCGAGTGGGGTACCAATGCAGACGACTTTTGTAAAAGAGCTACTTCATGTATTTAATTTAAAATTATGTGTTCAATTATTTTTTGGATATATTGTTAGTAGAGCACAAATGTTCTAGAACTAGACTAACTAGAAAGAATTGAACTTTTCTCAGGTTTTAGGTAAGTCCTGAACCCGCATTAGCAAATTAAAACCAATTAGAATAACTACTGCGTTTCTTTTATTTTAACATAATGCAATAAAAAATTAACTACATCTAATCTTGAGAACGATTAAAGTATAAAAAGTAAAATAGACCACGTTTTAAGACTGTTAAAAAATGTTTTATTATAAGTAGTAAATGCATAAATATTAAGTTATTTAAAAACAAATAGTGTTATTAAATAATTCTTTACTAGATAAAAATATCCTGTGTGTATCCCGGTATTGTTAGTTCAAATATTATTCAACCGAGAGCTAAATATTTATGGGCGTGTCTACAGCTGTCAGTGTGGGTTGTTTTACAGTTGAAGAGCACATCGCGTCGTTACAATTCCGCTGCGTCACTGCCTGGAACTGTATGCACCATACATTGAGTACGGCCCGCCGGCGAATCGCGCAAACGCTCAGCATAGTTGTTATAAATTTCAATAATAAAGGTGTCTTGGCACGCTGCGCCGCCATTATTGTACTTTATTGGACAGTTCAACTTAGAATTTTATTTCATATACGAAATTGTTGCCAAATATAATGTCCGCGCTCTAACATAATACGAAACATTTTCACATAAAATTACAATTAAGTCTGCTGAATTGAGATGAAATATCACCACGAAATCTATTTTGCAACATTAGGTTTACTTGTGAAATCTGGATTCAAATATAGTACTCTGCAATTTATCTAAAACAAGCTACAATTTCTTGACGTAACAAAGTTACCCACGTATGACGTAATCACAGACATCGTGCTCAGGTATTCAATACTCGAAATACCACCGAACTGGTGATTGGATGGTATCTCGTCTGTACATAGTTTGCTAAGACATGTACTTTGGTGTTAAGCCAAGTTTGTTTGTTTGCTGTTTATTATTATACCACCTCGACAAAAATCACTCGTATTAGCTGGCTAGTAATATTACAAGGATATTACTAGCCAACCTTGTGACTTAAAAGTATGATGTCACATTACCCAGTAACTTCACTGATTCTTTCACTCTTCAAACTTGAACACAGCAATACGAACATTGTTATTTTATTGTAGAAATAGGTGAGAGTGTTGTACCAATGGATACGACTTTTGTACGAGGTTTATCTCATGACTGACTGTTTTTAATTGCTAATGTGACAATATCGGTAATATTACTACCGGTATCTCGTGATAAGAGCGAGAAAAAAAAGATATAACAGCAAATTTGAATGATGAACTTTTAGCTTTGGAGCTCTATATTAGGCAGGGATTCTACAATTTCAGTCTAGCAAGACTTTTTTAAGGTAATTTATCATGTTGAGAAATCGCTGAATTTCATACCTACAAACTTAGCCTGAATTGCGCTGTGCAATATTTGTGTGTCCATATATCTACCTATTCCGTGGGGTTACAGCAGTAGTACCTCAGTCGTTTCATAAGACACTACGAACTAGAGGAATCCCCAATGAGGTACTACCCAAAACAGCGTAACTCAAATGCAAGAACAGGCATTTCCGTCGCAATACTACGTTCTGCGATTGCCACAACGTTACGCAGCGCGACAATTATGGGCAAAGTTCCTTCGTTTTCGGGACGTTTCTGTCCAGCAGTGGATATTTTACAGCTGCTATGTAGTTTATAACTCACCTAGTAAACCTAGCCTATAGTTGATGGTGACGACGAGTAAGTGCGCGCGCGCCGCCAGCACGGCCCCATCCAACGTGTTGGCGGAGCCCCACTCGTGGGAGGGCCCCCCCGCCCACACCACCACTGCGTAAGGCGCCTCCACGCCTCGCGCACCTGTATCACAATATTTTTTTTTATAAAAACCTACATAATCTTCCAATCCCTATCTTCCTCTCACGAACGTAATCTCCGTTCTTCTAATACTCTTTCGCTCTTAACTCCTTCTCATCACTCTAGTTTTTTGACAAACTCTTTTACAGTGACAGCTATACGACTCTGGAACGAGCTTCTGTTGAATATTAAGCAATCCCCAAACAAATTTAACCTGAAACGCTGTCTCCGTACTTTATTTACTGATGCTGCTTTTCTAACTTTATAACCCTATTTCTGATGTACGT
>JACJUM010003174.1:17366437-17434397 GCA_020976665.1 Heortia vitessoides | reverse complement strand
TCTTCGTTGCAGGATTTATTCTGACGGTTCGCGTAGAAGCTGTATTTAAATTAGTTTCAAGCCTTGTCTAGCAATGGCAGTCAAGTTTTAAGATAGGATAACTCGCAATTCGTAGACAGATTTAATAAATAACTTTATCTTTTGTAACTTTACTAAAATGTATTGTATTCTCGAAACAACTGCATTTGGTGATGCGGTGAACTCACAGACTGTAAGAATGGTCGATATAATAAAAAAGTAGGTACAAACTTACGTTAACGTAATATTTTAGCGTGTTCATACAGATGGCTTTTTATTTATACTTACAGGTTCGTCTTTCGAGACATAAAACGAACCCAAATATACTCTTAAACGAAATTGCAAATACAATGTCACTTTGCCTGTCGTAATAAGAGATAGCAATCATATAATGCTGCATGGGCCTTGTATGAGCATCGATGTATTACGATGCATATTACATTTAAATTATGGTCTCCGCTATTTATACTGACCGAGAAATCCATACTAATATCACAAAGAGGAATGATTTTTAGCTTGTAACGATAGGCTCAAAACTACTGCCTAGGTTTCTGAAATGTTTCATTCATGAGGTACCGCCAGAAGTGAATAGTACCTTCCCTTGTACCAGGTGTCGTAAGAGGCGACTAAAGTACCAGAACCGACAGATAGCGGTATATAAAACATTACAGTTCAAATGCACGGAGAGGTAATGGCCAGTAGCATCCCCGTTGCGAAAGCTACGCTCCGCGATTGCCAACACGCTTGCCCAGCGCGGCAATTATGGGCGAAATTCCCCCTTTTTGGGGAGGCCTATGTCCAGTAGTGGACTTTCAATGGCTGCTAATATACCTACATTAACAGCGAGCTATTTTTATTCCCATATTCTCACGGGAAAGGGTCGTTATCGCTAAGCGTTCCTATTAACAATAAAAGAGGAGGTAGACTAAAAAGTTGTACAATTATTTTACTAACGGCGCTCTATATATCAAAGACTGTATATCAATACATTTTAGGTATTATTTGATGAATAAAATTTAAATGCTATGTACATTCAATACCGTACAAGCTGCGTTCCAAGAAGCTTTCTTCTGCATGAGTGATTTAGTTGATGCTATCTCAGTAATAGACGTCACACACAGCCTAGATAATGTTTATTGATGACAAATGTGTTTCGCACAAATAAATTATTAATTTACTCATGCGACTAATACAATTAATCTCGATAAACGTCTTTGAGCTGGAAATAGACGCATTAATTAGAGAGATATCGCAGCTTCATTGTCGAGTATTTCCCAGTGAACTAGATGATAAAGGTAATTAAGTAAATTATTTGAATGATGGTATCGCTTGTAATCAAAGGATCATACAAAGCGATACAATACTAAAGTAAACTATAAATTATACATATATAAATAAATGTCAAATAGTGTACAAATAACAATAGAGCTTATAGGAATTGGAAAGAAATCCATGAATTTCTGAATACCAGTTCCACTTTTTGTTGTGATTTGGTTTGAAATTGGAAAATACACAAGAGTTTTCTAGAATGATCTAAAGTGTGATGTTACTACAGTTTTAATGTAAAAGCAATATAATGTTACAGTAACTAACTTTTCAGTTTTTGAAAATACATGCAGGCCATTCTTCTCCCAGATGCGTTTAAATATAAATTTATTTGTTTATATATTTATAATAAAATATATATATATACAATCCCTTTACATAAAATGATGTGAAGGGAATGTATTATACTTTTGAACGTTTTTCTTTTCAGTTTTCTTAAATATAGTTATATGATACTGCAAAAGTTGTACTTACCGCTACCGGGCACGTAGATGTTGAGGTAGAGGCAGTCTTCGCTCTGGTTGGCAAGGAAAGGGACTGTGGCCTTCAGCTCGTTGTACTGACCGAGTGGCATCTTTGATAACGCCGCGCTCCTGTGAACACTCTATCGTGAACTCGACGCCAGCATGACCCATCTCTTGGTTTCAGTACGACGAACAAGTTCACTATACTAATCGCAGCTAGACCAGGCGGTAGAAATAGGTGTTAATATACATTTTATGCTGAGACGTAGAATAGTACCAAGTGTCGTAAGAGGCGTCTAAGATGACAGAACCAACAGATGGCGGTAAATCCAATGCAGCACAAACGCACAGGGCGAGGTTGGGCAGCAGCATCCCCGTCGCCAACACGCTTGTTCAGCACCGCAATTATGGGCAAGATTCTTCCATTCTTAGAGAGGCCTATGTCCAGCAATGGACGACTTTCAGTAGCTATTATGATGGTGATGACGCTTTTAAAAAGGTGATGATTATATTTGGTGTATGTAATTTAAAAATTTAATTTTAATTTAAGAATATGATAAAATCTGTACAAAATTATATTGTCACACCATATTAGTTTTTATTAATTTTGACTTTGAGAAATAGTATTTTTATTCGCACAGTCAAATACTAGACTACACCAATCAAACCAACGAGCTATGAAGACGGCAATGCTAAGAGTCTCTTTGAGCGATCGAATCAAGAATGAGAATATCCATATCAGAATCAAAGTTACAGATATAACCCGGCGGATTAGCAAGTTGATGTGTCAGTACGTAGAACCCAGAGCCGTTAGAGTCGTAAGGTTTTGGAGACGGGTACGTGATCTCCAAGAAAGAACAGATGATCTTACTAAAACTGCAGGATGCGCTGGACACAGACAGCATACAACCGGTCCTATTACAGTTCACCTAGGGAGACCATAATAAATGCTGGATGGACTTCTCAGATAATGGGCGAGGCTGCCTAGGACGTCTCTAAGACTGAAAGTCGGCCGTTGGTGATAGTAAAGTTGTTTCCAAGAGGATAGAGTAAGCCCGGTTGCATTAGTGTGGTTGGCAATCGCCGAGAGGGCGAGAGGGCGACTAGGAGGCATTTATTGAAGTAATCCTATCAGGCGGGGAGAAATGCCGGGTATTTATGTACGCATTTGTAGAAATAATTCAAATGTATTTTACTCGTGCATGAAAGGGTCAACATACTGAGTTGGAACCTTTGGATTATTACATCCGAACTAGTTTAGATAGCCGGAACTCACGAATGTATAATTAATTTAAAGGTATCAAAATCTCATAAGATCCCTAAGCTTTTAATTAAATCGCGGGTCATCCTGCGGAGTGGCAGCTCGCGGACTTCGGCAGGCACATAACGCAATGAATCAGTCCCTAATTGAGTTGGGTGTATCAAAGAGCTTGGGCGGGCCTGCCACTGGCCCCGAGGCTCGTACCAAAACGAATGTCAATCCAGTTTGTAATTTGATTATGCCCTGTATAATCTTGAATTGCGTAACACTCAGTCCCCTTATTTAGATTGGACTCGCGTGTAACCTGGAGTTGGTTTGGAGTACAATCGGATATATTTTTCTTGAAATCAGATGCGCAATGAGTCTCGTGGTACTAAATTATCAGCCGATGTACGAAAACAAAAATAAACTGTAAAGTAATAAAATCCTTTTTTGATCTATTGTTGGTGTAATTCAACTGATATTATTGTTCACTTGAGAAGGTTTGATTCCCAGTCACAAATATTTAGAAAAATAAACAAAGTCAAATACATTTATTTAATATTCAATTGTATGTAATTAGTTATACATAAGCCATTGGAAGGCCACTATTGGATATAAGCCTCCCAAAGAAAGGAGGAATCCTGAAGCAGCTTTTGCGACGGGGACGCTGCTGCCTATCCCTACCTCGTGCATTTGAGCTACACTGATTCTAATGGATATACTGCTATCTGTCGGTTTTGGTACCTTTCTGTACCTGGTGTCGCTTCTTATTGATTTGAGTTGATTAAAATTTCCAATATTTACTGATAAAATATAATGTAATGAAGAATTTATTGCATAGATAGAATGGCTTTTTTATAAATTACAATATATTTAGGTTATTGGTGTTATTCCTAAACTATAGGTACCAAAGTTTATGTTGTAACTACCACACTTTGGAAACTAAGGATTGTAGTAATTACACTCAATATTGTTGCATGAATAAAAATAGCACTTATGTGTTTTGACATAAATTTTAACTGACTTGTTGGATATGTCCGGAAAGCGCTGCGGGCAAACGGGGGCAAATGCGTCGGCCAGCCGGGTGCCGGACCAATTGGGGGCCGGCGGCGGGGGGCCGAGCCGCGGGGGCTGCCCAGCGTACGGCACCCCCCAGAATACCTCCACCGGCTCCAGTTTCCTCGACGCTGGCTCCACTATGATACCACGGATTGCCCCTGTGAACAAAAGAAAATGAAAGGAGTTGGACAGCAACGGTGCCATTGGATTACCAGATACATTCCACACACTTATAATACTTGAATATAATTAAACTGCTATAATTTTACGTCTAAGTATATATACTATATATACTAACGAGAAAATAAAATGATAACGGGCTTAAAGAGAGACCTGATGTGGCATTCTTATGAAATATCTTATTTTTGGTGCTATTGAGTTACCTAAACCTAACGGTCTCATCTTCATAGAAAACCCACAGCTGGACATAGGCTTCCCTAAGAGATTTCTAACAGAACCAGGTAGGAAACGACGTCAAACAATAGCCATTACTACCGACAAATAAAACCGATTTAATTGGACTCTTTATGAAATAAGCTAAATAACCAAGTCCTTGGAGTTATAGTTATTTATTTAGTAACAAGTTATAATAAATAGGTATTTTTATGTTATAACACTATATCAGATTGCGCTTTCTATTGAAGCCATTTGTCGATTTTATTCTGTTCTTATTATTATTATTAATTACCTACATATTTTTTTCTTCTCATCATTATCATCATAATATCAGTCATTAGAAGTCCACTGCTGGACATATGCCTCCCCAAGAAATGGGGAATTTCAAAGGCGTAATCATAAAGCGCAGCTTTTGCGGTGGGGATGCAGTTGTCCACCCCTGCCCTGTGCATTTGAACTACACTGATTTGGATAGATATACCGCCACCTGTCGGTCACCGCTTACGACACGTGATACAGAACACTTCTAATTTGGTGGTACCTCGAAGAAAAATACCTTTTTTCTACTCCCATGCTTCAAATGGTGATATAATAAATGACAAGCGTGGAAACAAAGCTAAAAGGATGTTTTACATAACCTAAAACAAGAGGTTAATATATATCCAAATATTTATAATTATTAATAGTATATATCGAAAACAAATGGTGCTTAAAACACAATTACACCATTATCATCGTAATAAATTCTTTTGTATACAAATGTTAAATTTGGGGTACACGAATTCAACGAAACAGTTTCAAACAACAAGTTAAAAGTAACGTTGCCAAAGATAAAGCATAGAGAATACGATCATAAATATCAATCCAACTAATAGAGGCGCTGAAAAGTTTGCGTTATAAATTAAAGGTCATTAATCAAGCGCCCTAATTATCCGTCAACTATACCGCTAATTGAACCGGAATGACTGCGCCGCGGTATTAATGACTGTATATAATGAATGTTTACTGAATACTGTGTTACTAGTGGATACACACGATGTTCTTAGACACTTTGTATTGTTGTATAATCGTTATATCAGCCATAGGACGTCCAATGCTGGACGTAGATTTCTCCAAAATATTTACAATAGGGTTGTATGTCGCCTGTGTCCAGCGCGATCCTACGGTCCCAGTCGGAGTCCACCATCGGGGAATATTCTACATTTACTTATAAATTTGGATACAGCATCGACAATATCTTCATCTATACATATAGAAGGCGAAACTGTCTGACTGAAAATTCACCCTCTAAAGGGGTAAAACTGGGGTGCAAGGTTGGTATAAAACTTTACCATTTTTGAAGTTATTTCAATGACACCCAGTAGGTTCTTCAAGTTATGAAACACGTGTGAAATATTTAATCGAAAATCATCCCTTAAGGGGATAAAGGGGGGGGGGGGGTCACAGTACTTACTCGATTAAAATACGATTTGGCGGTTATAGCAAAGTTTTCAATAAATGAATAGCGATATCACTTTATGGATTAAATTAATATTTTTATGTGATTTGTATATTTTCATAATGATATATAGTCGTTTCCCACGCAAAGAAACGCGGTGCGGTAAAATATTTATTTCTAGTATAAAAAAAAAATATCAACTTATGAATACAACTTTTTCTTCGCGGTATATATCAACGAACCCGCCAGAGAAAGGAACCGGAAAATATTTTTTTTAAAATAATTATCTCTTGAATTTTTCAAGTCTTCCAGGCTTATATCATGTATACGACTAGATTTTGCCTGTGACTTCACCCGCATGTATGTTGGTTATCGGACCAAAAATAGCCTATTTCCATTCTCTCAGTGTAAAGTCCCTCCGAGCTAAATTTTGTTCCAGCAGTTACATGTCGCTCGACATTGTCACAGCAGAAGTCTCGTTTTTTTCCGTTTTACAACTGAACGAGGACGCGCTTTTCTCATAACAGTAGTACTCGGTACTCATCTAACTAAATGTTTTGGTAGTAGGTAAAAGGTGTTTAAATTATTTTCAATAATTAGTCTTTAGGAGCCCGGGCAATACAGTTTCATAGAAATCGAAGTAATTGTTAAATATTATCCCAATAAACTTTTAACCTTTCTGACGGTCCCGATGGCGCAGATGGTAGTGACCCTATCTTGTGCGCCAGGGGTCGTGGGTTCGATTCCCGCCCAGATCAAATATTTATATGACGACATTTATGTTTGTTCTGTGTCTTGGTGTTAAATATCTTTATTTAAGTAGTATATTTGTGATTCCTCTGTTGTGTAGCATCAGTAACACAAGTGCTTTAAGGGACTTAGTTCCCACGGAGGCAGGTTAATGTGTTGTGAGAATTTTATATATGTATGTATTACATGTACACATAAATTATGTAAAAATTATGTATGAACCTTTCTTCCTTCTTATCGCTGGTTTTTCAAAGAAATGGAAAACACTTGTTATGTTATTTATATCAATGTAGGGTATGGCAGAAGAAGCACGCGAGTAGAATAAATGCTGTTGAAATGAAAGCACTTAGAAGTAATGGAGATGGTTTTGGCATGTAGATAGTATGGATTAACGTAGAATGACAACACAAATATATAGAGCGGAAGTGAATAGAAGAGTTGGTATAGGATGACTGAGGCGAACATATCTTAACCAGATAAAAGAGGTATTAAAGTAGGGGCAGGTCAGATGTACCAAGAATAAATAAGCGTGTATGGAACGACTAATGCGAGTAAGAGAAGCAAGAGAGGTATGCCAAAATCGTAACAAATCCATAGTCCATAGTCTCTACCTGCCCCGGTGGGACACAGGCGTGCTGTATGTGTGTATGTTATATATATTGAGGGGGTGGATAATAAAATTCAATAAACCATGTAACAAGTAGGTATACAATTAAATAATTCTAAGAGTAGGAATATCAAGTTTTATCAGAATCGTTGTTAATTTTTTTTCATAAAAACGTGTATCAACTTAAAACACTGAGTTTATCTCTTTATGGTTATTTTTTTTTAAATCCCTTTTTATTGCGTGTCAGCATTTTGAATTAAAATAATTGTACAAACTTCACGTTACTACCATTAGCGGTTAAGCGGTCTTATATATACTATTTATTTTTGTTGTATTTGACAGCAATAAAACAATGTTTACAATGCAATGCAATAACAAATAGGATTATATCAAAAGTACTATTTATTTGTTAAATCACGCGCGAACATTGATGGAACAACGTGGCTGTTGAACGACAGAAATGATTCGCACAACAGCGTTAATTTGTAGCAACAAAACAATATGATTGCACTTGCTAATTAATTCTTGACGCTCGGGAGCGTGGCGCGGACATCGTCATAATTACCGTTGCAATGCGATATAATTCTAATTACACTAGTTGCTACCTCGCTGTTGCTGAGAGCGCGCCTGCTTTGTGACGCAAATTGCACGGGATATGTGACTTTCTAAACAATACATTTATTTTTGAAGTTACGTGTACTTATTTATTTTTTGACGTGCTACTAGTGTCATGGATTATGGGTTCGATTCTTAACCATTAAAATTATTTGTGTTATAATAATAATATTTATATCAAACGATATTGTAATTTACAAACTGGAGAATACAGTATATATATGTACACAAACATACTCACAAACAAGTATATACATATTCACACATACTGTTCTGTAAATGCGTGTTAAAAATTACAACACTAAGCCGTGAGGTACCGGAACAGTAAAATAGTACCTTCCCCTGTACCAGGTGTCGTAAGAGGTGACTAAGGTACTAGAACCGATAGATGGCGGTATATGCATCCAAAACATTGCAGCTCAAATGCACAGTGTGGGGGTGGCCAGCAGCATCCCCGTCGCGAAATCTGCGCTCGGCGATTGCCAACATGCTTGCCTTATAAAACATTTAGCGAAAACTACTTTGCTTAACATAGTTCTACTATGAAATTGGCAAAATTAATATTGATAGTAAGGTAACTCAACAAATTCCCTGCCATGCAAACAATTACTTGTCCCGCAACGATACCCGGACAATAATTAATTTGATCCCGGCCAATCGGCCCGGGGTCGGGACTCGTATTACAAAACGCGACAACGTTTAAGGGCCTGATTGGGTCGGACGGGAATTAAACCTGAGATCCTCCGCCGCGAAGGGATTGCGGAATGCCTGTTTGCGGTCGAACCGCCAGGTCAAGCCTGAGTTGACGATATTTTATTTAGTTTATCTTTTCAAGTAGTATAAGTGAATATCTATTTTTTTATTTCCTTTCTACAAAATATAGAATACAGATATACAAACAAGCAATCAATAGATTCTCTATTTTTATTAACCAATTATCTTCCATCATTTTATGAGTAGGAATGGGAAAAAGGTTTGCAAAGAGAAAGATCGCTATAAAATACTATACTTGAAGGGCCCGAAGGCGCAGATGGTAGAGATTATATTTTGTACGCCAGGGTTTGTGGGTTCGATTCCCACCCACAGCAAATATTTATATGATGATTTATGTGTTTGTTTTGTATCTGGGTGTTAAATATTTGTATTTAAGTAGTATATTTGTGATCCATTGTCTGTCCTTGTGGAATTTATTATTATTATTACATGCATAAAAATATTTCTCAACAACAGCATATTATGACTACTTATGTGATAACGAGCCAGCGCAGCGCCGTCGGCCCACTTGCACTATGCATCAGCGTGTGAGTGCATATGGCAAGAATGTGTACCGCGGGTAGGCGCGTGTGCGCGGCACTCACCCGCGTGTGTGTGCACGATGCGCGAGCTGTACCGCGGGCCGGCCGCCGCTAGCGCCGCGAGCACCAGCGCCGCGCACCACGCCGTCCGCGCGCACTCCATGCGCCATCACGCGACGCTTGCCTGTCGACGATAACACGTATATGCATTCTCGTATATTATTTAAAACACTGAGCTCGGTATGTCAGATATTTCATGGATGTCGTAAAACAGAATTCATAAAATGAAACTTCTATTAATTAAGTTATACGAAACATGTAAAATTGTGTTGCAGCTGCTGCGAAAACAAGTTAATGATGCAATATAAGTAAATAGTCAATGAGATTCACATATAATATTTAATGTTTAGTATTTTGGGGTGAATGTTTTTTATCGACATATAAAAGTGTAGGTTCTCTGACCAGGATAAATGCGCACAAGGTAGAGCGCAGAGCAATATCTCTGGATACCGTCACAAACGAGCTAATTAGGCTCAACAGAAAGATAGTGAACACGCAATAAAGGCGCGTCACCAACCCACGACCGACTACTTTGTCAATTAACTTATACTGCCCGCTGGCTGACTATTTCCCGTATTATAACAATGTTATTCGTTTAAGACGTCAGTATGATATTTTTTATTATTGTATTAGCTTATTAGCTAATTCCTATTGTATATTTATAAAGCTTATTTCTGTAGCATATTATAGTATTAATGATCATCATATCAGCTATAGGAAGTCCACTGTGGGGCATAGGTCTCCCCAAGATAGAGAGTTTGTAGAAGTGCCGAGAACGCACCGAGAACGCTGCTGCCATCTTCATTTTTTAGTATTTAAGCTGCGCTGTTTCGAATAGGTATACTGCTATCTCTAGATTTCTGTACCTTAATCGCCTCTTACGACACATAGTATTATTCTACTTCGCCGGTACCACACGGCTAAGTATTAAAATTTATACGAGTATTAATGACAAAACTGGCTGGAATTGAATTGCTCTCACCTAGCTTTAAGACAGCGGTTTGTGAGCGCAGTCGCCGGTAGGGGTTCCAACACTTTTATGCTATTTAGTATAGATAGAACCTTTATCGCCACAAGTTTTTCATGATGGTTCCTTACTGGTGGCTCGTGTGATGAACCTGTATTAATCTTAGTTTTACGATCCGTCTAGTGCCGGCAGACCAGTATAAGGTAGGTTTAAATTTAAATGTTAGATAGCTTTTATGATCTCGTCGGGTCATCAGGCTCTGAAACCCTTAAAATGCTGCAGAAATGTGTTGTAGTTGTGTGACAATACAATATTAATTTTATATTTACTTGTATATTCGAATAGTTATGACGGGCCCATCTTGTGCCTATTTTGATCCTATCTTGTGCGCCAAGGGTTGTGGGTTTGATTTCCACCCAGGATCAAATTATATGATGAATATTTGTATTCGTACTGGGTGCTAAGTAGGTATTTAAGTATAAAATGTTTGATTTCTGTTTTCTGGTGTCTGTAATACAGAGTTTTGGATGTTGGTTTCAGACGACTTTTTGTATGAGATCTATTGTATTCTCATACACCTCATGTATTCTATTTAAAATGATGTGATTAATTATTTTTTGGGACATATTGTGAATAGAGCACAAATGTGAAAAGTCTCTCTACTACTATCACCTAAAGCAGATTCCGAACAGCAAAATTGGTTATCAATAAGCTCTACTAGTAGGAACGGGCCGGGTCGGATCGAAGACAAATGGAGGCTTTATGTCGCAGGCAGGCGGGCGGGGCGCCCGCTTGAATGGCTGTGTTTGGGGCTTCAGCTCGATTTGGGAGACAGTAGCCCAAAAACTTAACACAAAACGGTCATATTCCTACAAGATAAATTACTTGACGTACTTAAACAGTATGTATGGTACAATGGTTGTACCAATTGAGGCGTAAGGTAAGATACTAAGAAGGTACTAAACCACATACAACGATTTGTGTTCTGTTTCTTTGGTGTTTCTAAAACAGCAGAAATCCTTAAATTGGACCGAGCGTAATTTATATCAGGTATTTATACTAATAAACATAAATATGTCGTATATTTGTAGAGAAATTTACATGAGGTAGACCTCATGCAGTCGTCAGCATCGGTACTACACTCTCACCTATTTCTTCCGCAAAATAGCAGTGTTTGCATTGCTGTGTTCCGGTCTGAAGGATGAGATAGGCAGTAAATTTACTAGGTGATGTGGCATAATATCTACAAGTCACAAGGCTAAGTGAAATCACGGGCGTCTTTAGGCTGCAGTGACGCTTGTTTGTCGACTTGGTCTAATAAAAAAAAAGAAAAGAGATATTTCATACCTTTTTCTGCAACTGTTACTATTGTAATATTATTTAAATTATGTAAAATATTGTATTTCTAAAAAGCAGCTATTGGTCTAGGTGGAGGGATACTAAAAAATTAAAACGCCTAGGAATAATGTGTATATAAAAAATAATACATGTAACATATCATCAAACTTGATTGCTTTGAAGTTTGAACATGTAGTCAACTTTTAACGATGGCTCAAAATGTTGAAACATTTTTAACATGGCGGGGTTGTTTTGCATCCGCTTATAGCCCTGATATGCAAAAAATATACGAACTATTTGCAGTTCAACAAAAACTAGCATTAACGTACGGCTTTTTTTTATAACGTTGCAGCTTTGTTGTGACCCGTTTTGACTTTCTATCGAAGAATTTTATTGCCGCAATTTTTTTTAAATGTACCCGATAGCATATGATTGGGACATACATTAGATATCCCTTAATTATTACATTCATACTAATAATAATTTTATAAAAGAGAACTGATTTTAGTATTTTTCTATATGCTATGAAATCAGTAAACAAACACACAGTCTTAATAATAAACGTGACCGCAATCTATAGACATTTATGCCATCACGAAGATATCGTTAGTGTGTCGCCAACAGGGTTGGCGACACACTAACTGAAGATACAATGTCACATTTACCCAGTAATTTCACTGTCTCTTCCTCATCGTCAAAGCGGAATACAGCAATGTGAATATTGTTGTCTGGTGGTAGAAATAGGTGAGACTAAAGTACTAATACAGACGACTTTTGTTATACCTCTACCTCTAGTGAAAGCTTTGTAATATTAAATACTATATTAAAATTGTAATAACAAATACAAATAATTTTCTTTGTATTATACATTGCTCAAAATTTGTTTGTTGTTTGCAGTAACTTAAACAATTAAATTTAAGGCTATCGTTACAATATGTTTTTCACATTGAAATGTTGTTCTACGCTGGGAGAAAACGATATTGTTTCAACTTTATGTGAATAGCTTGGACAACAGAAAAGAACAGATTTACATGACAATATGATAGAAAAAAAGTTCCAGTCGTACTTTTTGACCGAGTTGGTTTTAAAGGAAGTAGAAAAGATTTTGATAGCGCTGCTTGTAACCCTTTCAGTTATCGAATGTCCTGGGAGTGGCCACTTAGCATAAAGAGACCGGGAAACGAACAGGACAAGGGTCATAGTGATAAATGGACTTCTTGTGTCCGACCAACCGAATTCTCGACCTCGAGATATGTGAGGATTCCTCCTAGACTTGTCCAAGGAAATATAACCTAACCTTTCTGCCAGTTCTCGTTTTGAATAGTTATGTAAATAGCAAATTGCATGTAATTAATTGTTTTTATACTAGCAGTTCCCAGTGGTTTTATCCGCGCTAAGCAATAGAACTTCCATGCTATGCCATTGCTCATCAACCTTAAGAGATGATTTTAGAAAAAAAATGTACACGTAAAATGACTTTTAATCAAGAACTGAATGATACTGAATTTCATTCGAATAACTTTGAAAACAGCAAAGTTTCACACTAACTCTGAACAAAAATTCTTAATGCTTCTCTACTTTATAAAAGGAACTTTTTTTGTAAAACACAAGTTTCTAACCCTAGGAGTTTAAGCCCTGCGTTGATATTTCATTTAGTCAGTCACTTATTCAGTTATTCAGTCAGTGTTTCCTAATATATATATTACCGTCTATATTAAAAAATATATAATAAATGCGCATTGCAAATAATTAGGTTTAATATTTATATTATTTAATATATTTTTTATTAATGCGTTTAATGTTTATAACAAAATCACTTTCAAACACATACCTTTTTTTTCGTATTATAACTAGTAGTTGTTACTTCTATATTATTCGTTTTTATATTCTACTCTTTATATTTTAGTTTTAACTTAATTTATTCTACACCTCAAACTGCGTTTTCATTGTTGTATTTCTTTTCTGTCCAAAGGTTGCCTCGAAGAGATCGCTCTATGCAATAAGGCCGCCTATTGTACTGTACTATCTTTCCAGGTTATTGGAATGTGTTGCTTATGGTGTGTACAACAAAGAATATTATTATTATACATTTTAAGTCGTCGTTTGGATTACCTTACCGCAATCGTTCACAATAGAGCGAACGTCATCTTTGATTGTCTGCATCAATGCCTCCATCAGATCCACGTAAATGCTCGCATTGCTGTATTTGATTTGAGCATGAGAGAGGCAACCTAATTCCCATGTGTCTATTTTCAAGAAAATGATTACTATTTTGATAGCAAACTTTGATAGCAAATCCAATTTGATGTAAGTATTAGCTCTTAATGCGAACTGTAGAAATGTAAGTAAAACAATAGTTTAACTTAAAGCAGACTTTTATTTATTTAATCAGACGTTTTTTTTATACACTACACAATATCGGCCATGACAGTGCGGAGAGGAGTGTTACCAACATAACAAAATAGAAAAATATTACATTGCTACCAACACCCCCTCTCAATGTAATACACCCTTACAGTCACATATTTATTCATACAAACCACAGTTTTTAATAAATCTTAACAATAAATTTTTATTTAATGCTTTTGTGAACATATCTGCGGTTTGGTCTTCAGTTTTAATATATCTTAACATTAATTTTCCACGTTTAATCAACTCTTTTATGAAATGATATCTGATATCAATATGTTTTAATCTTTTGACACTTTCAGTATTCGCTACCATTATAGCACTCTGATTGTCACAATATATTGTGACAGGACACACTTTTACAATATTAAAATCTTTAAGCAAATTAATCAACCAACATGCTTCGCTAGTAGCCATACTTATAGCTATATACTCTGACTCGGTAGAAGATAGACTGACACTGGCCTGTTTTTTAGATGACCATGAAATTAAGCAATCTGCGAACTTAAAACAGTATCCAGTTGTCGACCTTCTATCCTTCAAATCCCCTCCCCAATTTGCATCACAGTATCCCACTAATAAGTTGCTATTACATTTGTAGACAAGTTTGTAATTTATTGTATGTTTTACATATCTTAACACTCTTTTTAAGGCAGTTAATAAAACATTATTTGCATTATTTTGATATCTGCTCAGAATTGACACAGCAATACACAAATCAGGCCTTGTTCCTAATACAGCATACGACAAGCAACCTATAATTTTTCTACATTTATTTTCAATGTTTTTATCAATCACAGAATCATTGTTATCTTCTAATATTTTAGTGTTAAAGTTCAGATCCATTGGTGTACATATTTCTTTACAATTTTGCATATCAAATTTTTGCAATACACTTTCCAAATATTCCTTTTGATTAAGTTCAGTGATCCCTGTAACTAAATCTTGCTTTACATGAATACCTAAGAAATTTGAAACTAATCCCAAATCTTTCATTTTGAATTCATTATTTAATAATGACTTAAGGTCACAAATCTGCTTTTGATTATTTCCAAATATTAATAAATCGTCTACATACAGTAAAACATATGTTCTGGCGTCGCCTTCACATTTTGTGTACAGACATGAATCACTTTTTGATTTTACAAAACCTTGTTTCATAATGACTGAATTAAATTTGTCATTCCAATATTTGGGTGATTTTTTTAACCCATATATAGATTTATTTAATCTAACAATATTTTTATCACCACAATATGCACCTTCAGGCAATTCTAAATACACTTTTTCATCAATTTCTCCATATAGGAAGGCACCTGTAACATCCATTTGACTGATCGGCAAGTTTAATTTTGCTGCTATACAAATAAATAACCTGAAAGTTGACAATTTAGCTACTGGTGCATATAAATCACATAGTTCCATTGTATCACACTGCTCAAAACCTCTCGCCACTAGTCTCGCTTTATATTCTACATTACTATTAGAGTTTTTGATTTTAAATACCCACCTACTACTTACAGTCTTATCAGTTACAGGTTCTTCACAACTAGTCCAAGTATTATTTTCTTTGAGGGTATTCAATTCTCTCTGCATTGCTTCTTTCCATTTACTCGCATCTTTCCGTTGCATGGCATCTTGGTAAGTCTTCGGTTCATTTCCCTCAACATAGACATGATGACACTTGTAAAATGAAGTCTGTTTCCTAATTCGAGTACTCTTCTCACGCGTCTGTATCTCTCCATTATCATCATCGCTGAATTCGTCATCACTGGAACACGGTAAGTAGACACTGTCACTTTCGCCAGACATATTAAGGGTCTCCTCTACCTTTTCCTCTTCAGTCTGTGCTTCTTCTTGACTAATGACCTTCTTCTCCTCCATTGTAGTGTCCAGTATAACTAATTGTTCCTTCTGTTTTTCACCTTTTTCTAGAAATATGACATCTCTTTTAACTTCAACAGTGTTCTTTTCTGAGAAGAATATTCTGTAGCCCTTGACATTTTCCTCGTAGCCGACCATGACTGCTTTCTCCCCTTTTGGATCCCATTTTCTTCTCTTCTCTTTTGGAACATGGACATACACAGGACTTCCAAAGACTTTAAGGCCTGTTATATCAAAATGTTTGCCTGTCCACGTTTCATATGGGGTCTTTCCGGTTTCATTGCTTTTACTTGTTCTGTTTAGTACAAATGCCGCAGTATGAACAGCTTCTGCCCACAGCTTCTTAGGTAGACCTGCTGCACACAACATTGTACGTGCTGATTCTATTAGAGTTCGATTCTCTCGCTCCGCCTTGCCATTTTGTTCAGGAGTATATGGAACCGTGGTTTGATGGGTTATTCCACGTTTCTCAAACAGATTTTGAACCTCTTTGTTCATGAACTCTAACCCATTATCACTTCTAAAACACAATACTTTGTGTTTGGTTACATTTTCAGCCTTGTACAAAAAGTTCTCAATACACTTCTTAACTTCATCTTTGCCTTTAACAAAGTAAACTGACCTGTAGTTAGAGAAGTCATCTTTTAGAATTACGAAGTATCTGGATCCTCCCACGGACGGCACCTCCATAGGCCCGCACGTATCTGCATGTATTAACTCACATGGCCTACTCGTTTTATTTTCACTGGCACTGAAAGGCAAACGATGTATTTTGCCCTCCAAGCAACCCTCACAATCAAAGTCAGAGTCTTTCACTTCAATGTTGTTGTTTTTAAGCACCATTCGCACATACTGTAAGTTTTGATGAGCAAGTTTTTCGTGCCACTCTTTAAGTCCAGATTTCACTTCAATCGCGTTCGCTATCTCACATTTGTAACGCACGTCCATATAGTACATATCTCCGTTACGACTCGCTACGGCACTCACAGTATTTCCTTTGTAGATTTTACACAAGTTATTGTCCATTTTAACAACATAACCCCTCTCTGTAGCGCATTTGACAGATAACAAGTTTGTTTTCAATTTCGGAACGAAGAGTACATTGTCTATGGTTGTGTTTACCCATCCGCGGCCGTTGTAGACCTGTACCGCCACCTGTCCACACCCGAGCGCACTAATCTCCTCGCCATTTCCGACTATCACTGTTTTATTGTTCATCGTTAAGTATGTTGCAAATAGGTTACGATCACGGCACATATGTTGGCTAGCGCCTGAGTCCACTAACCACTTAGATTCTTGAACGTTACTATTTGAGTTCATCACCATAAATGCATTACTCGTACTGTCTTTTTCCCGATTCTTCTTGAAGTAGCACTCACTTTTAGTATGTCCCATTTTTTTACAATAATAACACTTTTTAACCGGTCTATTGTCATGTCCCGAACCCTTGTTTTGATTACACTCACTTTGATAGTGTCCCAGCTTATTGCACTTATAGCACTTAATGTTTTTCTTAGCTACAAACGCTGATGCTGACGAGTTTTGCGGCTCCTTGTCGTTAATACGTTCTTCTTCAATCAGTAATCTCGCGACAAGATTTTCTAGCGTTTGTTTATCGTCGGGCGCGGACTCCCACGCCGACACAAAATGTTTATAGGCATCTGGAAGAGACATTAGCACTTTTGTTATTACGAATCTTTCTGAAATGTCTTCTCCCATCTGTTTGAGCTGGTTTCTTAATTCCTCTATTTTAGATAAGAACATAGACATCGCCGTGCCCTCCTCGTACTTGTATTGGAAGAAGCGTTGTTGTACGATATGTATACTTGTTTCAGATTTTTGCTCATACACGCTCGCAAGTTTTCGCCACATTTCGGCTGACGTAGTACATGTTATGATATGCATCATCACGCTTTCTGACATTCTTGTAACAAGCCATGATTGAGCCTTCGCGTCTTTCTTTTCCCATAAAGCCTTCTCAACCGCCTCCTCCGGTTTCACCCTGCTTCCGTCTGTCACTTCCAGTAAGCCTTGACTCCGTAACAAAACGATGGTTTGGAATTTCCAAATATTCCAATTGGATGTTCCCTCGAGCTTTATGTACGTTTGGAGTTTCAAAGAATTGTCGTCCGCCATCTTCCTGTCTGTTCGTCCCGACCTTGCTTCAATCACTCGCAAGTATTTTTTTTTCTTCCCGCCGGTTTCTAACCTCAACCACACGCGGACAATTTTCACTTTTTGGTTTTTGACGAAAAAAAAGTTTTGATTGTTTTACTTTTTCTCAGGATTATGTGCCTGGGCCCATAACCTGTAGAAATGTAAGTAAAACAATAGTTTAACTTAAAGCAGACTTTTATTTATTTAATCAGACGTTTTTTTTTATACACTGCACAATATCGGCCATGACAGTGCGGAGAGGAGTGTTACCAACATAACAAAATAGAAAAATATTACATTGCTACCAACACCAAACCGACGGTAAATTTTCATAACAAACAATTCTTTTGTTCTAACATTTAGAAACGATAAGGTTATGTGCCTGTTAATCTTTAATTACTTTTATACATGGTCCCTCTGAGCTGATATGTATACTTAAGACACTGCGTACTCATAAAAAGGCCATTCCAAAGTACATTAATGTCTACTACGGCCTTTAAATAAGACATCGCGACTGGCAACGAGCCTTATCAGGCCAGCGCGCCATACATTTCACTTACTACTTAGGCACGACTACGGCAGAGAATACAGGGGAGAATTCAGTTAGATAGACTAATGATAATAAATTTTCATGCCACAATAAAATTTATTTTTCGATTTTCAATCTATTCTCATATTAAGCAATACATTAAGCAACTGTCAAACAAAACAATATTTGGTGTTGGTGATATCTGATGGTGTTTTGGGCTGTTTAAAGGCCTCTTTTTTATTTGAACCCTTCAAACTAGAACACTGCTCAGGGTAGTAAATATTACAATACTGATAACTTTAATAGCATGAGGTATCGATGGTGTGCACCTTGCTGCGTGTAAATAAAAAATATATAAATATAATAAAAAAATTTTAGGAAGAGGTATTTATAAAAAAATATTTAAAAAGCTCTTTCATTTTGATGTGACATAAATGAAAAGTAACAATTAATGCAATTATAATAAGAATCAATCTCTTTGATCGAAATTAACTACAATCGATTAAAATTGAAGCAGCACTGTTTATTCAGGGTACTATTATGCACGTAATTATATTAAATATTTATTTTTTTCACTGTCTTATAAATCATGTGATTCAACAGGCGTAAAGCAGAATTTGTTAAATATATCACTACTGCATTCAAGTATACCAGCCATTAGAAGTCTATTGCATTGCATAGGCATTTCAAAGAAAGGTTTTTTAACGAAAGATAGAACTGTAACATAGCAATAGGAGTAATGCTTAATAGTTAAAATAGGGCTTCAATACAAAAATATCCAAACTTTAACTTAGTATCATAATGCTTTGCATGACATCGCAAGTACGTCCCTGAGTGAAGACTGTTTCTCATTCAAGCTCAACTTCTGTCGTTGTCTTATCGTTCGAACAAAGACGAAACAAAAGCCTTTGAAGAGTCACGCGATCGGTGAGCCGCCCACGACTGGGACGACGCCAACCGCGACCCTCGATGCGGCTCTGCCTCGCAATTCCAGTCTTATGATGTTCAAACAAGCTTAATTGAAATAGTTTGAATCAATAACTGTAGAGAAGTAATTCCGCGAATGGTCGGTTTGTTTGTACGACTTCGAAGGGATGCGGACGGTTACAATGATATATCACGTGTAAATAAATGCTTCCACATTGCAGTGTATTTTTTATTATACCAGGATGACAAACAAAATCCCAAGTACGATAACAGCCTTGCCTTTGAATAAAATAAAAAATCATGCTAAAAATAATTAGTAAACTTTGGAGATAACTCTAAAGTTTACGTAAAAATTAAGTAAGAAATGTTTAAATTAGTCTATGGACGATCAGGAGGAGGCTTGCCGTGAGCACAGAGTTGCCAGGCTTAGGTTTGCTCGAAATTGTGAGGCATGGACTCAAGAAGACTAGAATAGGGTATTGTTCTCCGATGAAGCCAGGATATCTCTGTTCGGTGAAGATCGACGTCGGCGAGTGTTACGAAGACAAGGAGAACGCTTTGCATAGGCTTGTTTTGAAGAAATCACATCTTATGGTGAGGGCTCTGTTATGTTTTGGGCAGAAATAAATTTAATGGATCGTACAGATCGTACAGAGTTCGTCTTCATTGAAAACGGCTCATTGACTGGACATCGATACATAACGGAAGTTCTAATTCCTCATGCACAATCCGTATTGGCCCCTTAAGGCGAAGACTCAATTTTTATGGATGACAACGCTCACGCCCACCTGTCTGGCAATGTGGAAGCGTATGTGCAAGAGGTTGGCATTAACTTTTACTTCACGAGCATATGCACTACTAACGAGCATACACTATTAGTGAACTCTATCATTAAAATCCATAAATTTTATCAAAATTTTATGATAGTACTGACGAAACGATTATTTGCTTATTAATTTACAAAACTGTGAAAGTAAAACTACCTATAATTATCAAACAAACCAATAGTAATATTTGAAATGGTTCATTGCTTAGGTGACTTTTTTTGCAAATGCGTGTATAAATGTGCATAAAATCACTTCCTCATTCGAAATATTGCTATTATTACTATTACTTATTTGATCATTTTTCATTGACGATTAAAACGTTATTATAATAGGCTTACTTGAATACAGTATATTTGTCTTTAATTTTGAAAAATAAGCTTACAGTCCGAGTGATAGTAACCGTCAACGCAGCCTGTAGACGTTCGTTATATCACAAAGATAACACAAATGCGTTACCAATCTAGTGACTTGAAGATATCATGTCACATAACCCCGTAGTTTCACTGCCTTTCTTACCCTTCAAACTGAAACACAGGGTTTTAGTCAGATCGACTGACCATCTTGCGGGTGAACGCCCTACGCTACACTTGCCGGTATGTGGTCTTCATTTCAGTACCTTACGATTCCATCGGCCACCGGTTCTGCGTACCAAATTCTCGGCCTATTGCCACTTCAACTTACTAAACCAGATAACAATTATGGTTTATATGTTTTTCTCTAAAGGTCCAACAAAATGTGAGTAAACATCTAGATGTCTTATCTAGAGTATGTAATTACTAAATAATAACATAATATTCTATAATTACAGACACAAGAACAAATGTAGGCACAGTGTGTTTTTCTATTACATTGGGTTTGGAAGGTAAAAGAAGTAGCATTTGTTTAACCTTTATTACACTCGCCCGGGCTAATGACGAAAATAAAATATGTTTTTGCACATCTGGTCTTTCGTAGTAATAATAAGGAGAAAAAATAATGTTAGTATGACATTTTGCAATAGATCTATTCTAGTAAGCGCCAGTATAGACAAATACTTGTCTGAGACTGGTAATGACCAGGGGTATGACATAACAAAATTCGAGGATATTATACAGATTTCCGAGGAAGGATTTGTAATTATTTGCCTTGTGCTGCCATATTTGCAACTGAAACAATATATTCTTTAAAGGTAAGTAATCATATTAGTAAAGCTACATAGAAGTATATTGGACGATGTATAAAGGGTACTAATTTAATTAACTTCGTATATTGTTTGTTATCTATGTATATGTAGATATACCTCTGTACCAAGTGTCGTAAGTGACGACCAACAGGTGACGTTATATCCATCGAACATCAAACGGCGACGTTTAATTAATACTAGGTGGGGGTGGGCAGCAGCATATCTCGTGACGAACTTGCACTCTGCGATTGCAACTGCCCAGCCCGGTAATTATGGACAAAAATCTCCCTATCATAGGAAAGCCTATGTCCAACAGTGGATTTTCTATGGCTGATGTAGAAAAAGGGTAATATAAGACAAAACTTTAATATCATTCATGACATCTGATAATTCGCAAGGGCATAAAAACAATTAATAAAAAATAAAACCCATTTAATTTCATCTATTAAAGGGAGTTTGCTGTCATATATTTATTCACATAACTTTATTATACTTAAGAATAACAAATAATTCGGTTTTAATTATTCTAGAGTCCCGTCGAATACTCTGCTTACAAAAAAGGTTCCATCGCTAAAACGGTTTGAGAATAACTTCTCTGAAGTATATACAATTACCAGTATTAAATTTAGTATACTGCCTAAACAGTATCAATACAGCCAATCTACAACACTGGCCTGGTACCTCCAGTCCCTCGTCATGACGCCCGTGCCCGGACAAAGGCAACCGCCGCAGGTACCACCCACGTCATTACCCGGGTGTAGGGCGCTGCTCGCCGTCCCATTTGGCCCTTCATCTCCATGCGAATAGCGGCACAATCGAATGTGACGAAACCAACTCGAAATCGACTCTACAATCGACAGGCAGAACTTTCATAAGATTTCTAGAGGTTATCGAGTTTCTTATACTGCAATTTCAATACGGAATTAAACTGTGAAGGTTTTTACCTGTCTATCTATCAACTATACAGGCTCGATAGCACAGTTTGTGGTATCTTATAGTTATATTATGCAGCAAGGGTCGTAAACTATATCACCACCGTTTTGTTAATATTTGTATTTGTTTTGTTTCCGGGTGCTATAATATGTATTTAAGTATTAAACATGTTAGCCCTGAGGTACCGGCAGAGTAGAATAGTACCTCCCTCTGTACCAGGTGTCGTAAGAGGTGACTAAGGAACCAGACCCGATAGATGGCGGTATATCCATGCAAAAAAGTCAGCTCAAATGTACAGGAAGGGGATGGGCAGCAGATTCCCCATCGCGAAAGCTGTGCTATGTGATTTTCAACAAGCTTGCCCAGCGCGGCAATTATGGGCAGCATATCCCTTTTCTTGGGGAGGTCTAAGTCCAACAGTAGACTTTTAATGACTTGTATGATGATAATGATTAAACATGTGATTTCTTTATTGTTTTATGTCCGTAATGCTTTAAGCGACTTATTACTGAGAAAGATTATTATTTTTGTGATGTAAATATAATTTTGGTTGGTAAAGATAAACCCCAAAGAATATTAGCACAACTATAGATATATCTTCTATAAAGTCTGATGTGGTGTACTTTAATCCGATGCTCGTACACAAATAGGTTAATTAATAAGCAAAAATAGGGAAATACATCATGGATTACAGAAAATACTCACTGCATACCACACTCGATAAATCGCGGAAATTATGAACAATGATTATTGAAAATAATTTTTTTACGGCTTTCTCAGTTTTGAGAATGGTTGTTACAATGTAAGAAAATAAATAAATCACAATAAATGTCATTAAAAAAAGTTATTTTATTAGTAGTAATTTTTATTTACCGCAGCCTATACAGACGCTCGTAATATCACAAGGATATCACGAGCGCCCTGCCATACTTGTGATATTATTAAAGATATTATGTCACATTACCCGGTCATTTCATTACCTGTTTTACAAAAATTAATTTGCTACAGGTTGGCGTTTGGTTTGGTTTCGTTTTGTAAAAGGCGATCATCACTTGTGCCTTCTGAGACGTTATTGAACAGATGTTTTTTTAGTACTCCCTGGGATGTTTTTTTATACGACTGAGTTCACAAGCATTCGGTAAACGTAAGCGTCAATGCAGTCTCATCATTATCATATCTGCAATTGGAAGTCTAATGCTGTAAATAGGCCTCTTGAAGGAAGAAGGAATTTAACGAATATTTGCCACCTAGCAAGCATGTTGACAATTGCAAAGCGTAGCCATCGCAACGGGGATGCTCCTGCACATCCCCGCCCGTGCATTTAAGTTACGCCATCTCTCGGCTTTGGTACCTTAGTCGCCTCTTACGACACCTAGTACAGGGCGAGGTACTATTCTACTCCGCCAGTCCCTCACCGCAGTCTATAGACGTATTACAATAAAGACATAGAATGCATTGCCAATTTTGTGACTTAAAGACGTCATATCACATAAACCTAGCAATTTCACTACTTCTCTCTCTTTAAACCCGAATACAGCAATGCGAATACTGCTTTTTAGTAGAAATCAGTGATTGTAATGTACCAATGCAGATGACCTTTATATGGGTTCTACCTCAGGCCTTCATTATCTACCTATATAAATTACCTTATATACCTTATACAAATCTGTCACTCAATTGCCTAAATATAATAAAACGAATTTGTTATTTAACATTCGCGTCATTTTTTAAATCACAATAAGTGTAATAAATATTTCCTGGCCCACGTTTCACAAAGACATTTCCTCAAGGCAGGATATAGCCTCGAACCGCCAACAAAGCAAACAGTCGATCTCCGCCGATGAAAAAAAAATATTCCCAACAATAAGCCGGCTCCCCGTAAGTATTTCCTTGCGAATTATTTGCGAGTAACGCGATACAGGGAAAGATCGGGAGCAAACTGTTGTTGCTGAGTGGTACCGCGGTCTTGTCGATTATATTTATGTATTAAATCTTTTTCGTAGCATTTGTGTGCGCTATCTATTAACTTATACCCTTTCAGAATTTTTCTAAAGAACATTTGTTCTAAGTTTTACCTTTCAAAATAGGTTCTATTTATACTTTTTTTAGTGCCTGTAAACATATATTTGTTTATAATTGATTAAGTGCATCAATAATTTTGGTGGGATTTAGATACTGTTCATCTGTTACTGTTTTTCAGAAATATGAATGTAAGTGTGGTTGTTTCAATTTTCATATATGTCACGGTGTTTGTCCGGGGTGAACTTGCAAACTACTGACCCGATTTTAATATTCTCTTATTTACTGTGTACAGTCTGATCCAACACGAAATAAAGGATTGTTTACATCTCAATTTAAGCCAAGACCCACCTACCGGGTCAACTTATATGGCAGGGTCCAGGTCATTTATATAAATTTTAAATAAGTATATTTGTAATAACTGATTTTCAAAATTGCACAAAACATATTTTAATGACAAAATTAAGAAATATCTATTTATACCTAACATCCACTAAGTTTGAACAGTGCAGTAAAATTTTACAACTAATTTGTCATGCGTGTTATACAAGTAAAATATTTTACTTCAATATCAGATGTTCATTGAATGTTATAATTAAAAATTATATAATATTACTCACAATTACTGCAAATGAAAATATGAAAAAAAAACTACACAATAAGACAAAAAGGCCGTAGCTTATCGTGTGTATATTACTCAGAGAATAGACCAGGAAGATAATACTGCACAGTTACCACAGAATACGTACCGCCTGACCTAAGGTATCGAGTCGATACTCTATCCCCGGAACAACACTAATCCGGCGACACCGGCGATGTGGGGCACGGATGTAATCGGCAGGAAGCCGGGATCAATGCGAATAAATATCGGCTCGCGACACATCGGCCGACGTCTTGCTTGCCACCGCCGCCCTTCGTCCTTCGCCCGCCGCTGAAGCCGACAGACGTAATTATTCATCGACGTATTTGCATGTTTATGTGCTCTTTTGCGTTCGTCATATTTTGGTTCGTGAAATATGATCGTATTTCGTTTATGTGGACATTATTTTTCTTTTGTTTCAGAAATTCTACTAAAGTCAAGACTTGCTATGAGCCTAGTTACTTAAAATATCGCTCGTAATCTCTTTTCGTGGTCAAATCAAGATATCAGTAACCGATATGGCCCTAACTTATGCCAGTTAAATATTTAGTATGCTGAGCACATAGCATTTACAACTGTAAGACCAGAACAGAACGTCCACGCACAGCGTGAACAGATGAATTAAACTTCAGGATCGTGAAGGATGCAAGCCGCATTGAACCGGTCTTAGATAAAATCTACTCGGAAGGTTTTAACGGTTCACGGCTGATAACAAAGATAGAGGTAGCCAATTGTCACTTTGTTATATAATGCGCAACGGTTGATATATCATTGTAGTTTGAATATACATATTACTGGCTTTGTCAGTTATAAGATGTGCGGATATAATATCAGACTACCTAATAATAATAAATATTTATTTCCAACGATATTTCAATTGACTAATTTTAGATTATAATATGTATATATACATACAAATGTGCATATATACATTGACAACACATGTATGTACACAAATATGTACATTTACACAGATTTATATACCTATAAATATTAATCATTACAAATCATATATATCATATAAATAAAATATATGATTTTCAATTCACCAATCACTAGGCCAAAGCCGACGGTCAATAATAATAATTATTTGAATACTTCTCTCATCTTCCAGATAGTACCACAGTTTACGAACCCTGTTAGCCGTTTTAATCACTTGTGCGACAGTTAGGTGTCCATGCAAAAGAAACCTACCTGATACAACAATGTGGACCCGCCGGACACTTATATATGGGAATGTGTATACTTGATATGGGTCAATAAATTTTTAGAATACATAGTTCTTATTTGAAGGCAGAATGAAAAAAGAAAAGATGAGAATTATTACCTTTTAGATATACCGATTTTGTATTTCAATATGAAATTGAAAAGAAGCACATTGTATAAAAATATAAATTGCAGTGCTCCACTCAACTTTCACTGAGTCTGGTCAGTGCAGCCTGAAACGGTAATTTATCTTGAAATTTCTATCATCATACTGTGGAATACAGTATATTATATCTTTTTAAAGGTTGATTTTATTATTTTAGAACAAGAATTGATGTTAAGTATGTATATGCCGTGAGGTACCGGCAGAGTAAAATAGTACCTCCCTCGGTACCAGGTGTCGTAAGAGGCGACTAAAGTACTAAAACAAACAGATGGCGGTATATCCATTCGAGATAGTGTAGCTCAAATGCATAGGTTAGGGATAGACAGCAGCATCTCCGCTGCGAAGTTGCGCTCTGCGATTACCAATGTGCTTGCTCAAAATTTCCCTATTTCTTGGGGAAGCCTATGTCCAGCAGTAGACTTCCAATGCCTGTTATAATGATGATGCAAATGTACATTATAAAGTTAGATAATACCTCTATGATCAATATTGTGCGTTGGTTAACATCAAACTGTTTGTATCATTGAGAAATTTTGGCAATTCAGACAAAATGTCATAAGTGAATAAAAAATTTAAGTTATTAAGCAATGTTTATATCTACAAATTATAGTAAAAAACTTTCGTAAGAAAATCACCATCATAATAATTTATAAAGTAGGTTCCAACAATCGAGTACAATGCTCCACTGAAATTGTGTACCTATTGTTGTTGCCAGATTCCCTCCTCCGCCGCTCCGTCATATGCCCCTCCCCCAAATTCACCCGCCCGCCTAGAGCTCCGAAACGTTAATTGAACGCTTATCCTCAAGGCTTCGTAATTGTAATGTAATCATTTACGTGAAAATCCTTGTTCGTTTACTCTCCGAGGAAATTATGAAGTAATCAAGAATTTGTCAGCGGTACGAAAAACGTTAGGTGTAATATTTAATTGAAAATTTGGGTGAGGCAATACTAGCTTTACATTTATTTTTAAATAAGCTACCATCAACACAAGCTGCTTACATTTTTCCAGTGAACTACTGAGATCAAAGATATCTTATACACAATTTATACACATACCCTATTTCGTTAAATCGTTTATCTTGTATTGAACCGTAAATGCATAACAAATAGACAAATTTAATTCCGCAAAATATTAGTATGCATAACACGTAGTCATTTTACTAGATAGATCGTTACATTTGTAGTAACTAGTGTTCGAGCTGCATTAATGGCGAATGGTAGCAAGAGCTGTCTACCACGAGCTCGTAGCAATTGCACCGGCATAGCGGTGTACCACATTTTCATATACATGATCAATGTATTTAGTCGATATATAAAACATAGGCACACTGAACTGAACTGCCATCATTTATACGTTTCTGTTTTCATTGCTTTGACGTGCTTAAATAAACCTTAAATATTTCGTATCCGCGTAACATTCGAGGCTGCCGTAGCAACTACAAACTATAAGATTACTCGTATATAATGACGTTTGGCTACTTGAACTTTTATGAGTAGTAATTTGAATTACGACCATTTAAACTAAAAAGGAACGTTTTACTGTATATTTTTATGATTATATAGAAATAGTATATAGAGTATGATTTGGGGTGTGCATGAATATGTCATTTTATTTCCTGTTATGTATGTGTTTATTATTTTACGCACATTCATTTTGTTTACAATTCTTCTGAGTTGAATTCTCTGAAGAAAATTTACTATTTATTTATACAACATTATTTGTTATTGTTTCAGTTCTTGTTAAATTGAATTCTAGACCAAAATAAAGGATCCAAGAATTTAAAGCAAAACGTATTTATTACAAGTAATATATGATTTAAAATTTCATTGTTGTTTATATATAACGTTTTATTTCTTATGAATATATTCTATAATATTTATTTACAAGATATTTTTTACAGATTGGATCGCCGTAATGAAGGATAAAACCTTTTATCCCAGAATCTTACTTTCACATTAGAGATGTTCTTCTCCTAATTGTCTGACATACTGTCTCGTGAAAATATAAGCAGACGAGATTAAACAGAACACAATTAACTAGAGAGCAAGTTGCTCAGATAGAAAGAGTGTGGGACGTAAATATGGGATTACGTACTTTGTTTTATTCTCTTTCGTGTTTTATTTCGTATGTTTCGTATTTTTTTTTTGTGGCAGTAAATCGAAGGGAACGTGTTTTGTTTGCTGATGTTTATTTGATTAAATATTATTACATTATGACCTATTTATTATAAATGAAACAAACATTCATTAAATATTTAGCTGTTTTAATGGCTTTTCAATGAAATATTACAATATAATATAAACAAAAAAAACGGTTTTAAATTCAGAATTTTTAAATAAAGAGTAGCCTTGACAGCAGTTACAGAATGACCGTAGCACACTAGACCGTAGCCATCGTAGCACTCGTAGCATCTGTTGCTGATTTATATTTTGGTCTATATTCCCGTTACGAGTGCAACGAGTGTTACGGACGCTGTAATCATGCGCTACGGAGCATTGTTTACTTTTTATTTAGCAGAGCCCAGATCGCGCTCAGCGTCCGAGCCTGCATGAAATTGATTTTAAATTTTAAACAGCTCCAGCTGTGGATAGAAATGTGAAAACCTTGTTCATTTTCCACTGACACAATATCTATTTGAGATTTTCACCTTATAATATTTTAACAGGGTGCACTGTTTTTAAATTATTTTTGTTTATTACAGATTATCTCGAAGGGTAACTAGTTCATGTGTATTATTGGGTGCACAATAAATACCAATGCCATTATATCTAGAAACTAAGGATGATACTAATTATCAAGTCTAGTTTTATTGAAAAGAGAAAAATGTTAACAATTTATTACTAAAAAAATAACTGCCAATTTTAATTACACATTATAATTGAGTTATTAACCATGCACATTTGAGTATGAATATTGCATATGATAGTGATTTACATAATTTCAAACTATTACGCATTGCCCCGGGCTGAGAGCTCAACCGCGAGAGAGCCAAACAAATAATATATTAAATAATCCTTGCTTGTTTTACTTACAACTTTTTATATTTTGCTTGAATTGTATTGTCTTGTTCTGAAAAAGATTATGAGCTAGAATAGTATAAAAACATTAAGGTGTAGATAAAAAAATAATGTCCGTTTATATAATTTCGCTTGGACGAGTTACGACGACTTGTATGGTCGGGCTAGGGCGCCCACGCGCATCGACACGTTAAGCAATGTTCACGGACACATACATTACAGTAGCGAGTGATCACCCAGCCCTCCCGTGAGCAGGCCGGGGGAGCAGGAGGGTGTGGGGGTGTCAGGTATCACGCGAGTCGTTTAGCCATATTAATAGCGGCGAGCAAACACCGCCACGAGCAGACCGGAGACAAATTAGTCATAATTTGCACTTGTCTTGTTGCGAGGCGGAGGATTATATTGTTTCTTATTTGCAGTAGGACACTCCTGCTTTACATGTTTCACAACTAGACCAGATACTAATTGCTTCTTTATTGATATGAGTTAAGACCGATGCAAAACTAGGTTAGGTTAGGTTTTTAGGAATAAGTACATATTTGGAAGAAGTACACTTACAAGTCAATATTTTAGTAAATATTAGTTACTTTGGCTCTTAGTGACAACTTCGGCACACATAGAAATTAGTACGACTATTTTTCAAGGCCGTATTTATAACCATATAATCCAGTATTTAATACGTTACTGAACATACATTTAATAGAAATATGCAATAATTTAGTTTTAGTAGCTTAATAGGAAGTGATTGAAGTTTTTAATTTTAACAAGGTTAAAGTCCTAAACAATATTGATGATAATATGTCATATAAGCCGTAGCACGTCTACTGCTGGGCGATCTCACTAGAATCACAGAATCGTGATCTGAAATAGGACCTGATATAATCCATTATATGCGGTCCGAGTCCAGCGTGATCCTGCGATAATAGTCAGATCGCCTGTCCACTTTGTGAGTGGGCATCCAACGCGACGCACGCCGGTACGTGTTCTCCAATCCAGAAGTTTAAGCTCTGCTTATACTTAGTATCCAATAATTGTCTTGAAATCACTACAGCTCATAAGATATTTTGGCATTTATGCGTTAATTTGCCTTCATAAAACTTGTGGTAACGTTTACTATAAAGTACGCTTGTATTATTATTACAGGATTATACTAGCGACCACCCTTGTGATAGAAATATTATTTAAATTCACCCAGTAATTTTCCTGTCTTGCTCATCCTTCAAACTGGAACACAGCAATGTTAATCACACAGCACAGTCACAGCAATCATCTTTGGCGGTATAAATAGGTGAGAGTGATGTGTCCATGCAAAAGACTTACGAAAACGCAGTTTATTTTATTTACGTTACGGTCGGTAATTGAAACACTGCAACTGTTAGTGCAAGCCGTGTGATATATCTATTCGGCGGATTATGAGTGTATTCAAATTACTACACTAACATTGATAAAAAAACTAATAAGTTTATGACATTTTTAATTATTTACTCTCAGTTCAATACAATTATAATTTTCTATCGGTTTTCTTTAGTTATAGATACATTGAAAGAATACAATAGAAACGATTATTTCATGAAAAGTTCATCAACATCAACAATATGTCTTAAGTAAACGTTAATAAACGATATTCGAATTAAAAATGCCCAATTGATATCAACAAGGATGCGGCAAAAAGAGAGATTAGCCATCGCGTCGTTAGTGAACTCCAACACGTAATTAACCAGATAGTGGGAAGTGCTCAGCGGAAAGTTGCCCGCTGCACTTTTTTGCGCCCCCATTCGGCTGTATTAGAAGCGATATAGCCTTTTGTTTTAACCTTTAATCCGGCCAGAATGTAAGCCTTTTATTGGATTTCGCTTTTATTTTCAAGCAGCTAAGGCTCAGTATTTGATGCGATGTATTTTACCAAGACCTTCAGAAATGTTGATCAAACATTTTCATGAACAACTTATGCATGTGTGACACTGATATTATTTTCAGGCGTAGCAAACACCTGGATAGACAACTTTCGCATACATAGAATAAGTATCACACAGGCCAACACGAAAATAATTTTGAAAGTTGCCTAGAATATTATTATTTTACATATCTAATTAAAAGCAACAAATACATTTTTTACGACTCTTTAAATTCATCAACAAGTTTTGCAAGAATACTTGTAAATACCGGTATTTTTACCCTTTTGTTTCGAAGCAGCAATCTTATTTTGATAAAATTAAGGAAGAAGGGTAAAGCTTAAAATAATTTTAGGGGCTAAAACCCGCCAACGGCTGTGCTTTTGACTGGCACTTGTTTAGATCGCGCCCGGGGCGGTTACCGGGATCGCGCTCATCTAAAACGGTCTGACGTTGTTCAGGTCTCAGCGATTTACTGAGACAACAATATTGTTCGGTGGAGCAACGCCGCAAATTGAATATTCACTGATATTTAAAGATTTAAAAATAAGACCACGACCACAGGACAGAGTCTGAACTTTTTATTAAAAACAAACTCACAAATCAAATTTAATTTTGTGAGAACCTCCATCACTGTTGACTACGATTGTCGACAGGTAACAAGCGTGGTTTTGTTATGAGTAATAAACCCGTAAGTGATTGTGCGATGGTACAGAAAACTCCTTAGATAAGGACTACAAATGTAGTGTTTTAATTACATTACAAATCATCATCAAGACTGCTGGGTGCGTGCAGAAATCTATTCCTAGTTTCTGCACGCACCCAGCAGTCTTGTTAAGTTTATGGCTTTCCTATATTTACAATGTTATTACCAAACAGACTTAACGTCATTCTATTTCACATGTGAAGGACCTCTTACAAAGGTTTTCTGCATTGGTTTTTCACTCTTACATTATTTCTACCGCCAAATAGCAGTGTTCGCATTGCTGTTCCGGCCTTAGGTTGAGAGAGGTAATGAAATTAACTCGGTAATGTGGCACAATACCTTCAAGTTACAAGGTTAGCAAATTTTGAGTAATCTCTGTGATATGAGATGCGCCTATAGGCTGCAGTGACGCATACTATTACGCGGACTGTATACTTGTTTATCGACCTGGCCTAATAAAAAAACAGGAATAATCAACATTATTATCAGTATCATTATCTCATTTTATTATCAGTAATTGGAAGTCCCACTGCTGAATATAGACTTTCCCGAAAAGGGGACTTTGTCTCATAATTGCCACGCTGGACCAGGCATATTGGCAATTTCAGAACGTAGCTTAGTGGCGGAAATGCTGATGCCCATCCACAACCTGTAGCTTTCGGTGGTTCGTCTTTTGGTTCCAATTCCGCAGTCACCTCTTACGACACGTGGTTCAGGGGAGGTAGTAATTAGCTAAACCCTTACCTATACAATATATGAATTATATATATTTATTTATATATTATAGCATATACGTTATATTCTGATATCAAGCTATATTATTTTAAGTTTCATCTCATCTCATAAATTAATATCATAGTTTTTGCACGAAAGAGTGACTAACAGACATCCATACATTCTTACAAACAAGTAAAGGATTGTAAACATCCAACCGCCATGCATAAAATATAAAAAAGTAGAGTAATTAAATTAAAATAAATTTCCTTAAAATCTTTTAAAGCCCAAAATACAAATGTTATTGAAACCGAGGCGTTGTACGAGTGATCCCTTCGGGGTGTTCTTTTGAGCGGGTCTTAATTACTGCGGCCTTTATCGGCGGTATCGGCCCCGGCCGGCCTATTGTGCTGTTACAAGTTTGTGAAACACTGTCCGGTTTAAAAGGATCGTTGAAAGTTTATGCAGATGTCGACCCCAAATTTAAATAACGGAATCTGCTCCTGCTGTTTTTGTACTTGGCAAGAATACTAACTATAGATAGGGTGTGTTTTTGCTAGAATATTGTTGTAAGCTGTCGTGGGGTACCAGTAGAGTAGAATAGCACCAACCCCCAGTACCAGGTGTCGTAAGAGACGCCTAAGGTACTGGAACAGATAGATGGCGGATGAATTAAACGAAGGTTGGGTGGTAGAATTCTGCACAAAGCTGCGAAATTGCACTTGCGAGAAGGACTGCCACTAAAAAAGTCGCCACTACACCTGCCTAGTGTGGCAATTATTAAGGTAATCACATCACATTACTCAGTAATTTCGATGTACTGGGATACAAAAATAGACGTATAAAAACAACAAGAAACAGATAACTTGTTACATCTCAACATTAGCGTTGTAATTTAATAATCTTTTTTTGAAAGTTACTTTAATTTAATTTTTTTTGTTATTGCGGACTTCATACTACATTCGAATTCCAAATTTAATATTTAATATTTAATACAAACATACAATACAAACACAAATATCCATCTATTTGATTGTTTGTCCTAGGTTTTTGATCGAATCAACGATCCTCGGCGCAAAAGACTGAATTAACACCACTGAATGTGCCACCGGGCTCGTCGATATTTATAAACACTGTGTTTTGACTGTTACCACATAGCTGCATTTAACAAATAATATATATCATAGGATCTTTTTAAATGGAATATCCAATTTCAAAAAACCCTACTTTTACTAGATTTGTATGTAAACATTTCACGGTTCAAGCAAAGTCGCTGACAACAACTATACAATTTTGTAAACACGATCGAATGAAAGTCGGGAAATATAGAAACATTGCAAATAATTTGCAAAAACATTTTAAAGGAAACTTATGTACGGTCTAAATTTAACATCGTACCGAATGTAAATCCGAACTCAAAGCGGCACGGCAAACTTGAGCCAACCTTTAACACTCCTTCCTCCCCCCGCACCCCCTGACTCCCCTCAAACCACTCACACCTCGAACCCAACGGCCCTCTTCTTTCCATTTTTCGCGACATTTCAAACTCGATACACCTCGTCCGGGCCCGCAACATCCCCGAAGTTGCCGCCACATATTTCAGCGGTAATTTATGCGAAACTTCCGAAAGTTTGGGAACAAAATTAGGCAAATTTATTTCGCACATGAGCCTAAATACGCCTTATTAAATTCGGGGGACAGATGTTGGGTAATACTTACAAATTAGATCGGTCTATCTCACATGCATCACGGTATACTTGATTCATACTAAGCAATACTCGCGACTTCGTGTGCCCAGATATGATTTGTTTCAAATCGTGTCCATTTTCCGTCCAAAGGCCATCAGTTCTGCGTGCATACAAGCCCTACCATTATTATTCAAACTTGTTAATCTGTTATGTATGCCTTTTTTAATTCTAGAAACTTTATTTAAAACTAGTTCTTCCCAAACAAAGCTGTTGTATACTATTGCCACTATTAATATACCTCTTCGTTTTTGGCATTCTCCGGCTGCTGCCGCGGCACATCGCTTCGCTCGCTCGGCTCGTGCACTGTGGTCGCAGTTCTTATCTATCCTAACCACCATTTCGTTTCAGTTGACCCAACATATATTTTTTTTGTAACTACTATATGATTTATATAACAAAGGCATACATAAAACTAGTTCTAACTAGGAATAAATAAGTTCTATATAAAAACTAGTTTTAACTATACCATCGATAACAATAAATCTTTCACGGATCTTTCCGTATTAATGAGCTTGTGTCGAAACTAGCAGCCTTTTCTATTATTTTTAAAGTTATTTAGATTTATTTATTCAGGCACACGTTTTAGTTTCACAAGCAGACATGACACCGACAGGTACACACGTTTATTAAGGAGTTTCGACTTGAGGAACTAAGGTACGTAGAATGAATACACTCTGTTACTAAGAATTATCCATTAATATGACCTTTCAACATCAAAGGATCTTTGAAAAATGTTTTATCAATATTTCAATATAAATGGATAGTTTAAGCCTATGATAATAATATATAGCATATTATATACAATATTTTCGTGCTAATATATTTTTCACTGAAGAGCCATACAAAACAGCGCTCGTCATATTTTGTACATAATATCATTGTACATCTAAATATAGTCGGTGTTATTGAAATGAGGAGATCCGTAGAAGCCCCGAAGACATAGCTTAATGGCTTTGCAAGTTAGAAGTGTTCTGGGCACATAATACATAGATCAAAACTTAATACATAGAACAGAAATGTTGATGGGGTTATAAATGACGGCCATTGGCAAGTGGATATAGGACTTCCATCCATAAAAATAGACAGAAGATAGTTTTTGACTATTGTGTTTGGACAGCGACGACTTAACTATTGAAGGGTTCGATGGCACATTTGGTAGTGGTCCTGTCTTGTGCGCCAAAGGTTGTAGGTTCTATCACAACTCAGGACAAATATTTACATGATGTCATATTTTTTTTATTGGGTGTTAAATATATGTATTTAAGTAGTATATATGTGATTCCTTAGTTGTCTGATATCCGTAACACAAGTGCTTTAAGAGTCGCTTATCATGGAATCAGGTCAATGTATGAGGTGTAAGTATTTATTTATTGTAATTGATGATTAATAATTAGCAACGACATATTATACTTAATTGAATTCTTTGTATAATATGACATTATAATTAAATACAATAACTTTGTTTTCGAAATTATGTTAACTTTTCTGGAATCCAATTATTACAACTTGTTACTATTTGTCGGTTATTTACAATAATATAAATATTTACGGGTAAAATATCTGTCAAATATTTAATAATTTTTTATTATTAAGCAGATATTAAACGGAATTTATCAAGAATTCCGTTTTATATCTGCTTGAATTTATAAGAAGTTATCTCTCGAGTTTTAGCTAACAAAGCATTGTTTACGCAAGAAATCTAGAAATAAACATTCATGATATTTCGCAGGCATTTGAGACCTTTTCTAGAAGTTTCATAGCGCGGTTCTCGCGGCGTTCGATAGGAGCGACAAGTTTGTCTCATTCACCATCATAATTACATAGTCGGCCAACGCCGGGATGAGCTTTAATGCTTAAGTTCAGAACTTGGTAGTTTAAAGTTAGAGTAATGACGTCATGAATAAGGCACATTTTATTATAAAAGCAGTGTAACTTTGAATCACTCGCACATGTTTAAGGAGTTATGAGAACTTCGTTTTCTAATCACATGCAATTCGATTTGATCAAAATTGGTGTATCAGTAAACCCATGAAGGTACAAACAAACAGACACACATTGGAACATATTATGAAAATTGTAGCAGTGGATAACTTAATATCATTTTCAGAGATTTTGATGTAAGTAGAGAAAATCAAGGACCATTGACCGTGATCTCAATAAATAATAATAACCTAGCCGATAGCAAAGGCGTAATTTTGAACGCAACAAAACAAACTAAATATATGGTGCCTGTAGCGGACTATTTAGTAAAAACCTACATATTTTTACTAGTATAAAAATCCGCCTTCAGCGTTATTTTACCCCAAGCTGCCTATACATATATATAATATACGTTTTCCGAAAATATAGACTAGACTATAAAGTCTAGATTATAAGGTATTATATATATAGCTACTGCACTTCTTGTAAAATTAAATTTATACCCTGGTCGTGTGGTGCCGCATAGTAGGTAGTAAGGTACTAGAGCGAATGATGGCGGTATATCCACCCGAATCAGTGTAGCTAATTGCAACAGGGCGGGGAAGGATGTATGTATGCTGGTGGCATTTCCGTTGAAAGCTACACTGCGATTGCGACCACGATTTCTCAGCGTGGCAATTATGGGCAAATGGCTTTCTTAAGGAGGCCTACGTCCAGCAGTGGACGTTTTATGGCTACGATGATGATGATCCATTCCACTGTTCTGGCATTAATAATATTAGTGAAATAAAGAAAATAACTTAGTACTTTTTGAATATCCGGAAGCGAGGACCAAACACAAGCAAAGATGTTTTTAATCAATCCATCTTCTCAAGTTAAATGTTATAAATCCTAACTCGCTCATTCATTGTGACCCTTTGATACGGGTTTCCGTCCCCATGTGGCGCTCGGTCCCGACTCCCTACGCCTCGCGCCCTTCAAAGGGATATTCTTTAAAAGTTACTCGCAGAAACATTCAGTTCCCGTCATTAATTTGTGTGAAAGTAACGCGGGAGGGTTCGGCGACAAATTTGTTTAACACGTGACGTCGCGCGCCGGAGCGGCTCGGTATGTTACACGATTCTATATGGGTCTTACACAATTCTACATATGCTAGTTAATGCTATTTGACGGGCCCGATAGTGCTTTAATGGGAACATAACCTCCATACATTGTCCTGACCCCATAGTAGGTCGATAAAATACTTATGGTACAGTCGCTATACAATAGAGGAATCACAAATATGCACTTAAATTCATATATTTAACGCCCAGACACAGAACAAACACAAATATATCATATTCATATTTGAGTTAATGTATTTAAGTGTTATATTTGTGATTCCGTTCTTGTCTGATGTCAGTAACACAAGTGCTTTCAGCGATTTATCTCGGTCAGTCAAATATTATTTATTTTTTTCGGCGCTGTTTCTTCATCATTCTCATCATAACAGCAATCGAATGTCAACTAGTAGACATGGAACTCTACGATCATGGAACTAAACGATCCATGTTATATAATATAACGGCTTTTATTAATTAGAATTGTATTTATAACAAGCGAGCCGTCCGCAAGGTTTTCACATTATATCTTATCTCTGAGGATCTCTTGTTATTAAGGGAAAAAGTCTACGTTACTCCCTGACAGCTAAACTGTGCCGAATCCGCAGAGAAACATAAATATCAAATCTAGCCTACGGGAACGTGTTATCGAGATAAAAAGTAGTAAATATGTTACAAAAGACTATCAATAATCCCTGTACGAAATTACATCCAGATCTGTTCCCGCATATCAAGCAGGAACAGATACTATTCTACCCTGCCGGTACCTCACGGCTACAAAGAGTTGCAAACATACATCCATACTTATAAACTTTTATAATAGCATTTATTAGTAAGAACCGTTGGACGCAAAGTACCGGTAAAGTAAAATAGTACCTCCCACTCTGCACCAAGTGTCGTAAGAGGCGACCTACCAGAACCGCCAGGTGAAAAAGTGGGGATGGGCAGCAGCATTCCCGTTGTGAAAGCTGCGCTCTGCGATTGCCAACACGCTTGCCCAGCGCGGCAATAATGGGCAAAATGTCCATTGTCTTGGGAAGGCCTATGATGATAATTAGCAAGAACAAGGATTTACACTTCTGCCTTTATTTGTAACAATAATAATAATCCATTTTGATTTAACAGTAGACTACTGGACAGACATAGAATATATTAAATGAAGTTTTTTTAATTCCATATATTGGTTAATGCCTGAGTGTTGATTCGATACAAGGACTGGAAAATGGACCGTTTCTTGACGTGTTCTTATGATTGAGTGAAATGACCTACTCATTATACATATAAATATTATATATATATAAATTAACCCGTGTAACAGTTTAGTGGGACCTGCTAGGTTTCTATTCTCGGGATGAGGCGAGGCGTGAACCCACCGGAGCGAGGCGAGCATTCTACGCTGCACCGACAGATATACGCCTACCCACCCGAGAATGTGGCCACGTCCTAACTGGACCGACTATGACAGTAAAGCTACATAATACCTTTAAAATACATTTTCAATAAATATTAACCTGGTCCTGGAGACTATTTCTCTTTGTCTATAAAAAAAGTAGTTAGATTTTACATGTCAACGATGTAGGAGTTTGCTCCGACACCATCTCCGATATACTAGTAACAAAAAAGAGAAAGGAGCACACAGGGGGGCGGGCGACCGGTCCGGGCATTGACAGCTTCGTCCAAATTGAGCGTCGCGCACCGCACTTGTTTTAAGACGTTTAACCTTGTATACAATGGCTATGTATATAATTATACTATTTGATGCCCGCGACTTAGTTTACGAATGATCATTACTTCGACAAACTTATTTTCTTTTTCAATCGCACTCATCTATCTTTACACATACCAAAATTAATTAAAATTGGTTCTGCGGTTAACAGAAGAGACTCTGATCACACAAATTGTTATAATATCCGAGTGAAGTTGTACAAATATGGTACAATTGATTATTGCCACAAAATAATTGATTTATATAAAAACGTGATTTAAAGAAAATTCGTTTTTGTCTGCATATCGAATACAACACGATTAATGCAGATATGCGGATAACAGTCGACAGGCGTTTGGGGCGCAAACGATAAGATTTATCTTGATATATTAGTTCTAACATAATCTTATATAGCCTTTAATCTTTTACGATAAATTGACTATCCATCACTGAAAGATTATTTTAAATGGACCAGCGGTTTCTGAGATTAACGCGTTTAAACAAGCAATCGAACATATAATTTCTTCAGCTTCATAATATTAGTATAGACATGTATATACCCGTAAAACCTAGCTCAAATGCAACAGGACGGGGATAAGCACAATTCTTACTTTATTTGATATCCCATCAGAATATTTGGTAGTATTTCTATCTTATAATAATTATTTTTTTTTTACAACGATATTACAAATTACAAACCGGAGATTGCAATTTACATATACACACACATACACATATATACATCTACACACACATCGTCACAAACAAGTGTGTACACACATATACATAACCACATACACACATTAAACAATACAAATCATAGGGGAAAGAGTAAGAAAATTATATGATTACCAATTCACCAGTCACTTGACTAAAGCCCATACCGACAATGAATAATATTACGCCAAAGGTCGTAAGTTTGATTCCCATTGAGGACAAACGTTGGATATTTATATCTGTGTAAAATATGTATTATATTTATGACACCTCAGTTGGTGATGTTTGTAACGTGTTTTAAGCGACTTATCTCGGAGTCGGGTGAATCTATAAGAAGTTGCCTGAATTAATATTTTTTATTCTGGTTTATGTATTAGAAAAGCCAAAGAAAAAGACGTCAAAGAGGTCTTATGATTGAAGAAACAAGTGGGTTGTACGTGGCTATTACTAATTTAACGTTTTTAATCTCGTTTATCATGTTAAATATCAATTTCGCTAATTTACTTGTAATGTAGTGAACAGAAAATGACGGGAGTGATCTGGCTCGTCCCTTTCAAGTCTAATCTTCCTTGTTTGCATTAAATCTAATGAATCCTCAAATTAATACGCGTCAAACCTCGCGGGCGGGATGGCGGCTTTATGAAAAACTTTTATAGGTAAGTACCCCGATATTATCTTCGAGTTCTCCAATAACAATCGGGAATTCTGCGTGTTTGGCAGTTGGATGTTTGAATTTTGTTGATAATTTAATTTAATTAAACAGTGTTCATTTGTAATTCAATCAATCACAAATGTTCTAAATGTAATATTTATTCACATTGAAGTTTTGGGACACGAGTATTTCTTCCGTGTTCGACCTAATGCAAGAGACTTATCAAATGATGACTTTACAAATCTGTTATCTTAATTTTTATAAAATTTAATATTACTATTTTTAAAATAAGTCACTTGTGACATTCAAAATGATTAAAATTAAACATACATTATTTAAGGTTTTTATGTATCGTATTATTTTCAAATCGGACGGGTTTGTGTGACAATAAAAAAGGAATATTATAATTGCCAGGAGGAATCGCAATGCTTAGTTTCCTGATGAGATTTTATCGAGAAAATACAGAACGGACTTATTTTAAAAAAAAAGGCAATAGGTTTATAAAGAATCAGCAATGTGATACTCCTGCTGTAACAAGCATCTATAGGCGACCTATGTATAAAAATATCAAAATGCATTTTCACTTTTCAATTAAGTCAAGGCAATGTTAATTCTGCCAGCAGAATTAACTGCAATCTCTGGTATTTATACAAAGAAAGAGTTTTAGTATTGTATGTAGAGTAAAACTGCGAAATTCAGAATGTTGCAAAGTTGTATATCGATCATTCAGGTATAATGATTCTTTCAAACAGACGCTTAATATGTACACAATCAGACTAATTGAACTGAACTACGCTACGATATATTCACAGACGCATAGATTCCAATTGATCCTGATTGGCTTTTGAAATGAGCAAGCAATGTAGTTAGGGTATATATACATATATATACATAAATGCGAAACGTCAGTCTAATCATCACTAAATCTCAGAAACTACAAGTGCTAGAATAATTACATTTTAAAAGTTGCTTTCAAGATGTAAGTGCTCACTGAAACAGGATTTTGCAAATGTATACCCCTATGAGGGTAAAAATGGGTGGCAAGCTTCGTATAAACTGTTTTTAGTTTTAATGGTAAGGTTTCCAGGCTGAAATTGGGGATGTAAGTTTGTATATAAATAAAGTTTGTATATAAATAAAATATAGTTTTAATATTAACGACTCTAAATTAACACATATACTCTGTACTTAAATTATGTAATTAAGGCTAATCATTTTTTAAAGAAAAAAAGCTAGTATGAAAGTTGTCTGGTTTTCAACGTATTTCAATAAAATGCTATATTTTTATAGAACAACAATAAAGTTTGCAACATAACGCGGATAAAACCGTAGGGCGCTGCTAGCACCGTTTATTACTAACTTACTAATAATAGATATAAGTTTGTACACAAGTAATCAAATTTCTCACAATTTATTTACTATTCATAGAAAATATATTCAAAAAATCTCCTTTATCACAGTGTGCTCTTGTAAGGGAGAGGAGTCTGGTCCCGATTTTCTTATAATAATAGAATTTCAAGTTTGAGTGAAGTGAAGTGAAAAGCTTTCTAAATAGCCTTTAACTTGATGAAGGATTGAATGTAATTTAACTAATACAATTAATTCACACAACCTCTCCTTTATTGACCTTCATCACCAATATACCAGCCATGCAGCCAACTTTGCACCCCTGTTTTATCCCTATATGGGGTAAATTTTCAAATGTCCTTTCGTAATACTCCCCTACGTTATAAAAGGAACCCCTGTGAAAAATTTCATGTTTCCAACCCCTATAATATGGGCACTACGTTGATGTCAGTCAGTCAGTTTAGGTTTGTAAGTTTTATTTGAGTTTTATATTTGTAATTCTTCTGTTGTCTGAGGTTTGCAATACAATTTTTTTTTGGCGACTTTTCACCGAATAAGTCAACATGCTTCAGGGTACCGGCATACTAGAAAAGTACCTCTCCCTGTACCAGGGGACTACTGAGGTAGGTAGATTGCGGATATCTATCCGTAACAGTGAAGCTCAAATGCGCTGAACAGGTATGGACAGCTGCATCCGCGTCGGGAAGCTACGCTCTACGGTTGCCTAAGAGGTTGCCTACAGGTTTGCACGTCGCGGTAATTACGGGCGAAATTGCCCCTTTGTTTGGGCCTCTGGGAGGGTGATAGTTGCAGCACTAACTCTCACTCCTCGAGACGACGAGAATAAAGATCTTTAAACACAAATTTTCTTTATTCTAGTAGGCCAATTACAAGCACTCAAATTCGAATTCTCAAAAATAATAAATAGAACAATTTTAATTCAGAAATATGATCTACTAAATTAGATTATATTCATAACACTGAAGACCCTAATGACCCGACTGGGTCATAAGAGTCATCTTACAATTAAATTAGGTCTACCTTATGCTAGTCTGCCGGCACCAGACGGGTCTTAAAAACTCAGTTTAATGCATGATACACACAAGCCAATGGAAAGGTTTGAAATTGGCTATAAAATATTGACTGACTTAGGTAGGTAGATCTGTTGCTTACCGTTCGAATGGAATAAAGTAACACGCATTGTTTGATTCTAGTTGTAAGTATGCGTCAGTATTTCTTAATTGCCCATACAAATGTATCTTCTGATTTTGAAACTATAGATTCGCACGACATCTCATACATTGACCTGTCTACGAAATATATCGTTTGAAACACTTATATTACAGACATTAGACTATGTAAGAATCACAAATATAATACTTTACACTCAGACACGGTACAAACATAAATATGCATCTTAATTAGTTATACGAGATATACATATTAACAAATTTTATTTGAGTACCTTATACATTTAACAGGAAATCCATCGTGCATTTTTATTTAAATTTATATATAAAACTATAATAAAATATTTTTGCGTAACTTCAATTGTTTACGCAGCGCACGCAACGAAAGCTTTCATGGCGTATATTTTTGCCCATTTTTGCCACATTTTGATTGATGCTCTTATCCTATCATTTGTAGCGTGATGTTATATAGCCTAAGTTACTACTTATTATATCAGTTATCTGTCAGTGAAAATGCCATCAAAATCGGCTGGTATGGTTCAGTTATGTCAATCTATTTTTAGATTGTAACACATTATTTTTGCATCTGTTAATTAAAACCTAGAAATTATTACTTTTACATTTTTTACATTTTTTTTATGTAATTATATGTAATAATTAATAAATTTAAACTCAACATATGTACAGATTATGGTTTGAATATCTTGTTGATGATGTTGTCCGTAGAAAAGTGGGCGTGATCTCATTCAAGTGCCCGATAGTGGCATTGCTTAAAGGGGACAAATTCGGCTGAAGCCAACCCGCGCCCGGGCTCCGACATTTGCAGTTGAATGGCACCATCCTCACCGCACGACAAGGGTCCACGGTGCGCGTAACGAAGTTTCACCAAATCGCGCCGGAGCGTTCTTGCCCGAATTTTCCTAATGCCTCAAGAGCTCGCGCGAACCCTTGCAATTTTTATCAAATCGACTTTTTTCTATTTTTCATCAACCCCAAAAGAATTTGTCTCGAGCACCATTTGCGTCCCGTTTTGTAAAACTAGTTTTGGTAAATTGGTATTTCTGCTCGCTTCGAGTTTACTTATTTTTTATGAGAGCTTTCTTGAGCGACAGATTTTATGATAATACCAGACATTGTACTGTCATGCTGTCTATAGATTTTCAGTTTTATATCGTTTATTATAGATTTTCAGTTTTATATCGTTTATTTGTACCTCCTCCCGTGCTGGGTGACATAAGAGGTGACTAAGGTATGATGACCGAGCAATGTCGGAGCACCCTCCAAAACGATGTTGCTCCAAGGCGGATTGGGCAGCAGCATAAATGTTGCGACGCTACGATTGCCCTGCGATTGCCACCAGGCCTGCCCAATGCGGCAATCATTGACAAACGGCGTTCTAAGGTTGCTATTATGATGATGATGATGATATCATCGATCACAAGTCGACTATAGAATATTAGGACCCACACATATTGGTTATACACCAATTGCGTCCAGCGTCATTCTGCGGTTTTTATTATATCATCTATACAACTATAGAAGACTTCTTTTCCTGTCTTTTGGTTAGATTGCCGGAGCAGGTTTCCATTAGAGAACAATACGTGCTGGCAGTCATCAGTTTTTCATGCCATCTGTCCTGCCCACTGCCAATACAACTTGCTAATCCGCTGAGCTATCGGTAGTTCTGTGTTGGAAGCCATTGGAAATCATTGGAAGTCTACTGCTGGAAATAGGCCTCTCTAACAAAAGAGGACGGAAGAAGGAAACGGTAGGTACCCCACGGTAACTGATTCGGTCTCGCAAATGTATTAATCGTAAATTCGCTATTCATGTTACAATGCACATGAATAAATGCAATATATAAGATGAAACAATCCGACATCTGATATCCCCTTTAACGCCTTTTGGGAGCCAACGCCAGTGTAAACACCAGGCACCGCACTAACGAGACAGCGATAGTGCCCTCTGTTGGATTTATCTGCGGGAAGGTAGAACCAATCGGAAAAATCAATAAGGCAATGCTATCAATTAACCCGCCACGAAATGTTCCAGATTGCAATCAGTGCGCGCCGGGTAGGTTTGATTCGCGAGAAAGACAATAAAACCTAGAATCGAACCTTCCGTACACTGAATTCTTGATTTTTTTTCAAAATTGGGTTTACGATCTCAACTTTTTCTCCAACCTCCTTGTTTTTTATAAAATTTTACAATAATATAAATCACTTATACGAATAATGTATGTAGGTTGATTACATCAGCTACCAGAAAGCAACTTACAAAAGAAACTGGTGGTGATTGTAAATGGTGGTATCGTAAAATTCAATTATCGAGCTGACAGTTAACATTATATCCATCCATTCCAAAGAACGTAGTTAAAATGCACAGGGTAGGAATGGAGCAGGGTTGGGCAGCAGTGCCCCCGTCAATTAGCTGCGGTCTACCATTGCTTCCATGCATGCGTGACGACTAAGGGCTATATTCCCCATGTCCTAGCAGTATGTACAGCAGTGAACGTGTTATGGCTAATATGATGATCACAAACGTAGGTTCGGTTAGGTTGGGCAACCCGAGATTATCTCTAGCACCTCGTGCTTTATTTAGAAGGCAGTTTGAACCAGGGGTCCCGGCCATATTTATTGCCCTTCAATCCGTACGGAGCCCGCATAGTGGGACAACTTTCAACTAATAAGGAACGGAATTTGCAGTGCAAACATTTAAATTATGAATGGGATCGTAAAACGGGGACTTTTTAATTATTTTTAGTTACGTACAAATAGTCTTTATATAACTACCTATTAGATACTGGATTCAAATGGATGCTTAGTTAAGTTAGATAAATTAACTTAAATAGATAAGTGATTAATGATTAACGTGGCTACATCGGTTTTTAATAATATTTGAAAGATATATTCAATAATATTTAAATAATGAATTGATTAACTTTTTGTCCAAACTAAGACTATCTATTACTGGCTGTAATTTAAAAATCTTAAAGTAACAAATGGGAAAAGGAACTCTTTTAGAATTTCTTCGTTAAATGTTTACCTGTTAAGAACTTTTTTCTCAAAACAGCGTCGTGATACGAACTTGGCATAAATATAATATATTTTTTTAATACCTTAGAGCTGTAAAAAGTCAAGTATCGATTGTTTCTAGAAAAAGCACACAAGCGTAATTATTATTAAGTAAATGAAAGAATCCAAAAATCGTAAAGTTGAAGTTATAAAAATGTTATGAACATCACCGTGAATGACTATTCACAAACTTATTAACTAAACCCAAAAAAACATAGTTATATCAGTTTTTGAACACAGCTTGTTTATGGTACACCAGTCGAAATAATAATAAAGCACATTTTTAACCCGTTATCCTTGTGAAATGCCAAATAATTTCTGCAACAGCTCGAAATCATTATACTGCAAAATCTTATATACATGTATGAATGTGAAAAAATCCTGCGAAAAAATTAAAGCAATTCTTTATTAGCCCACAAACAAACGTATGAAAAGGTAGATTTGGAAACCTTGAGGTTACTTTGGTCGATAATTGTGGCGCCGGGATGACGTAACTGGTTAAGCGATATCAGAACGTATCATGTGACAGCATGAATAGGACACCGAAGCTGGATTTAAATGTAAAATTGCTTCTTATGACACCTGGAAGGCGCAATTCATGTCTTTTTGTTACTTTTAAATTTACACAATATCATTAAACTGATTTCAAGATAAGTCGCTTAAAGAAATTGTATTACGGATAGCATACAACGCAGTAATTACAAATATATCTAATACCTTAAATAAAGACAGGCCCGATAGCGAAGATGGTAATTATCTTGTCTTTGATGCCAAAGATTGTGGGTTCGATTCCCACTCAGGACGAATATTTATATAATGTTACTTATGTTTGTTCTATGTCTGGGTGCTAAATATACGTATTCAAGTAGTTAATCTGTGTTTCCTCTGATGTCTGGTGTCCGGAACACAAGTGCTTACGGGGTTTTGTGGGAATTTATTTCTGATTAAACACCCAGACCAAAACAAAACTAACAAAGTAAAATATCAATCTTACAAATGTTTTTCCTGGGTCTGCCAGTATACACCAGTTTATAATCTGTTAATTGTGTTATACCGTCAGAGTAGAATAGTACCTCTCCCTGTACCAGGTACCATAAGAGGTGACTGAAGATGGTATATCTACCCGAAAAAGCGTGGCTCAAATGTAACAAGTCGGGGATGGACAACAGCATATCCGTTAAGGAGGTTTCTGTTCAGCAATGGACTCCAATTGATATTGAAGATGTTGATATGATGAGTATTGTACTAAAACAAAAACTATAAAGTATACTATATAAAACGTAAACATAAATATTTGTCCGGGGTGGGAATCAAACCCCTTGCTATTACCTACACGCATTTCTTGGAGAGGCCTATGCCCAGCAGTGGACTTTTAATGGCTGGTATGATGATGATGATGAACACAATATATACTTAGGCCTCCCCAAGAAAAGCGTGTAGGTAATAGCAAGGGGTTCGATTCCCACCCCGGACAAACATTTATGTTATGATATTTGTGTTTGTTTTATGTCAGGGTGTGAAAAATATGTATTTAAGTATTATATTCGTAATTCTTCTATTATCTGATATCCGTAAAATAAGAGGTTCAAGAGACTTACCACGGAGTCAGATATGATTTTTAATTTATTTCTTTTGAGAAAACTATCATAAACAGTTACATTATCATCAGGTTACATATTTTAAATCATATTTTCTAAATGGAGCAGAAGGCGGAAGGCGCTGCTAGATTGTCACAAAGTTTTGGTTTGTTCTTAAAAAATATATTACCATTACCTAGTTCTGAAATTGCATTTTTTATATTATGAAATCACCAAACAAGCATACGATCCGCTTGATGGTAGACGTTTACACGTTCGTGTCATCACAAGGATATCACTAGCGTGTCACCATCTCTGTGAACCGAAGATACAATGTTACATGTACCCAGTAATTTCACTGCCTCTCTCACCCTCCAAATCGGAACACAGCAATGCGAACACTGAGCACTAACTATATGGCGGTAGAAATAGGTGAGTACTAATACAGACCACCTTTGCAAGAGGTCTACCTCGTGTAAAATGCATGCATGCATGCAAACACAGATATATCACGGTAATATTAAAGTTTCCGCACAGTTTCTGAAATAAGGAAGACAAAATATAACTAGCTAAATGAAACAACCAACAAAACTCCTGCGAGTTGGACAATTGAAATTCTGCGTTACAAAGCAAAGACTATTTAACATTTCGTTTTAAATATGGCGGCGGGTTCTGACATGGCTGCTCTTGTTGGTTTTGGGTGAGTCGCGGGTATTATTTGGGATGCATGGGTCGTAAGCGTAATTAAGAAAGGCGAGCCGCGCGAGGTTGCGCGTGACAATTAGCCGACGTAACGAACTCCCGGCAACGCGACGAATAAAAAATCAAATGTCGCCCGGAGTTCGCGCGGCGCAGCCGTGTTTAATATGGATGGCATTAAATGAACACTTCAGAGCGGAATGACTTAATAAGAAACGTTTATTAATGGCACATAAAGTTTATTTTACTTACTAAAATTCTGTTGTTGGGTGCATCGTAATCTTTGTTTGATACCATTAAACTGTTGAGAAGAAGTGCAGATCAAATTGTAGTTGAGGCTGTAACTTAAACATATAAATATCTGAAACTCATATGATATTAACATTTTAGATTTCTGCATTTCTTCCCGTATTTGCATAGAAGTGCATTATGTTACTTAATACATTTAAAAAACATATATATATATATATATATATATTATGGGTATTTCATCATCATTATCATACCAACTACGGAAAGTCTAGTGTTGTACGTAGGCGTCTATGAGAGAGGTACTCTCTACTCTGCCAGTACCACACAGCAAATTTATGCAAAAATATTAATTTTTATTTTAATACATATATACATACTAGAGTCAAAAATGACTTCCTTTCAAGCGTAAAATATTTATATGAATGTTTATGGCAACATTGTAGGTTTATTCGGTTATAAAAAAGGTATTTTTTTATGTCAAAGTCAACAAACAAGCATGCTGCTCGATGATGAATGTGGCAGCAGCGTATAAACAATCGTGTCATTACAAAGATATCACCAGTGTGTCGCCTACATTGAGAACTGAAGATACAATATCACATTTACCCAATAATTTCACTGATACCCTAACCCTTCAAACAGGAACAACTATTTGGCGGTAGTAATACCCTAGAAGAAGACCTCTTACAAAGGTCGTTGGCATTGGTACTTCACTTTAACCTCTTACGTGAAGGGTGAAGGAGGCAATAAAATTGCTGGGTAATATGATATGTCATCTTCAATACACAAGGTTGGCAACGCGCTAATGATATCCTTGTGATGTCACGAGCGTCTATAGGCTGCATACTTTTTTATAACCTTATAAACAAATAAGTTTTACTATAAATAGATTTTTTTGCTGCTTACTTATTAAATATACAGTAGTGTTAGTTTTAAGAACCATTTAGTGTCAGCTGACATCTTAAGACAGATTACTTAACACATACTTACGTTTTATCAGATCATGAGGGTTATCGATAATTGGAATCCGTTCTTTCATTTGTATATTTATAATTTATAAATGATGAATTAAAGTACTTATGATAGATCTACTTAACTAATGATAATTTTAATCAAATCTTAAATGACCATTAAAAACGTCGATATAGACGCAAGAATCAAACGTTTCATTTTGCTCCAATATAACGATATTTTATGTAGGGTATGGGTGTTTGTTGTACTTGCGATATATCTTTATTTTGACATATGGAAAATCAAGGGAACAATGTAAACTGTAAATATTAGGTAAATTAAATAAGATAAAAAAAATCCAAACATTGATTATCCGCATGCCTGCTACTTCATTGGATTCATAATACCAGCCATTAAAAGTCCACTGCTGGACATATGGGCAACATACCCCCAAGAAAGGGGGTATGTTGCCCATAATGACTGCACTAGGCAAGCGTGTTGGCAATCACAGAAAACAGCTTTCGCGACAGTGAAGCTGCTGCCCATCCCCGCCTGTACATTTTAGCTGACTTTTTTGCATAGATATACCACCATTTGTCGGTTCTGCTACCTCAGTCGCCTCTTACGACACCTGATACTATTGTACTCTGCCAGTACCTCACGGCTAGTTCTGAAGAACAAATTGCCGAAATCAATGAGGCGTTCTTACTGACAAACACTCGACAACTCGACAAAGACGGCGATGGCACAACCACAACCAAAGAACTTCATTGGATTGAACTGATACAATAGACAAGCCTTCAGTATTTTCATGTGGATACCTGTAGCTTAATTTAACACAAAGTGCGAACACCGCGGCGCTGCAGAGTGACGGCGCCGCTGACGAGGCTGACAGCTCCTCAATAATGTACCGATCACGCAACCCTCCCTCCCCTCAGCCCGAAAGGGGATGTGGGAATTGAGAGCATGTACGTTTGACGAATATCCTATTGCGTTGTGAAAATAAACGTAAATAGGAATGAAGAGTGAACGCGTGAAAAAATCGCACTTTTATTCGGTCGTATATTATATTGATCTGTTACATTTTCAATTTTTTACATGCTTGAACAACTACATTTAGAACTGCCTTGTTAGATCCCTTCATTATGTATATTTATATGTATTTATATTCGCCGTGAGGTACCAGTAGAGAAGAATAGTATCTCCCCCTGTACTAGGTGTTGTAAGAGGCGACTGAGGTACCAGAACCGACAGATGTTGGTGTAGATCAAATGCACAGAACGGGTATAGACAGAAACATTCCCGTCGCGAAAACTGCGCTCTGCTATTGCCAGCGCTGACACTACGGGTGAAATTCTCCCTTCCACGGGGAGGCCTATGTCCAGCAGTGGACCTCGAATGGCTCATACGATACTGTGATATGTATGCACAGTAAATATGTGTCCGAGACAGCAAACCATCAATGTATGGATGCTTAACCTACGAAACGCAAGCGCCCCGCTAGAAGCGACATGTCATACATCAGTTTTCCCGCGCTACAACGGAGCCGTGCAGTTTATATAAGCTAGCGCCCGATAGATCGAGAAAAAGAAAACCGTTTGCTCGAGTCTTACCGTCGCCATTGTACTTGACCGCTGATCTGTCGCGTTTCATAAAGAATATCATTGATCTTGTGAGTATAATTAGTTATTCAGTTTGCTTAAATTAGATTATTATAATTGTGCCATAGTTGTATTGTGTGTGTAATAAATTTGTGAACGTTGTTTTTATCCAGTTTGTACAATTCTCAAATACCTGCAATGTCCGAGAAATCAGGGAATATAGACATTCCGGTGTAACTATTTACTTTTTTGGAATTAAAATAAAAAGAATTATATACTGTGTCTATATTTTATATATTTACATTCATTAAATAGATATCGTATTAGGAAGCGTAGTAGGTGAAAATTTAAATACATATATATAGTGACACTAATCTGCAACATTGATCTTACCATTCTACATAAGCCGGCAGCCACACAACTATCTTTATATCTAAAGTTTTAGGAACTTCATTTTTACTGCTGTATCTTCTGCTCCCAGAGGATTTTAGGGCGGAGTTTTCAAAGAAACTCCGTGTTTTAACCGAGCAACAGTGACGAACTTTATCCTGTAATATATATCGGTTATTGTGATGAAAAGGTCGTGTACCGCAGACGAAAAAGTGGGAACATCACACGATATAACTACAAGGTCACCTAACTGATAACGGAACTTAGAAAGAATGGACAACAGGGTGATACTGTTAGCTGTATACTTTCCATTCGTTCCAATAATAATAAAGTGAAAAAGTATAACTTTCAGTTCAAAGCATAACAAAACACAGACGCACGTGATCACATCATACTTTTGCAAGAAAACACGAATACTTTAGAGTTGTGATGTAGTTCTAGCAAGAAATGGACTTCCGGAAACAGTGAAGACGCAAGACATGATAAGTGATAGTATGGATAATGAGTGAAATGCGCGACGCCCGCTCGGACGTCTAAATATTGCACGGGCGCATTGATTTCAGAGCGATCGAGGTACCAGAGATTTTTTTAGCCGAGTTTGTACGTTGTAACATTTGGAAGTATCAATTACTTGTAATCTTGTTTTTATAAGCTTGACGAGTCCGATGGATTTGGTAGTGCTTCTATCATGCGCGCCTAAGGTCGAGAATTTGATACCTACCTAGGACAAATAGTGACAAGTACTTGAGTTAAAAAATTTTTATTTCTCTGTATTCTTATATCCGAAATATAATTGCTGTAGGCTACTTATCACTGAGTTAGGTCAAGGAAAGAGATGTATGTTTGTAATGGCACGCATCACCATAAAATGCCAGTGTAATCACAAGGATATCTTTAGCACGTAGCCGAACTTGTGACCTGAAGGTATAGTGTAACATTAGCTAGAACGTCACTGCCAGTCTCACCCTTCTAGCTAAAACTTGGCAATACGAGCACCCCTATTCCTCCAAAATGGAGGTACAATTTGGTTAGAGAGGTATATATTCGATGAAAATATCTATATATTAATACGTAAAGCACATTACTATACAACAAGTACAACATTACTATACAATTGCCATGATAGGCGAGCGTGTTGTTGTTTCTGAAATGCTGCTGCCCATTCTGCCCGGCCTGTGTATTTGAGCTATGCTGATTCGGATGGAAATACCGCCAACTATCGGTTTTGATACCTCAGTCGCCTCTTAAGGCACAGGGTGGAAGTAATATTCTACACTGCCAGTACTACACAGCCTATGACACGTAACTGACATAAATAAAAGAACATGGATTGTCAATAAGCTTTAGTGATAATTTTTTGAATTTCATTATGACAGTAATAAGAAATGAATAAAATTCTAAGTACCGGGTGACCACTAGTTATACCAGATGTTTCTTAGTTGACCTTACAGACATTATCTGAGGACATTTACTAGGCGCACACAGATTAAGAAAAATATTTTCTCAATAGGGCAGGTTTAAAATTTAATTCTCAACTAGCATCACCTGAAGCACAGACCACCGAAATGGGGGACCGGAAATGAAGAAACAATAATTTTATTATTGATTGATTATTAATTTATTTTTAAACATGCTCATATTTGTCACAAACCCTGAGACTCATCTGCGTGATTTCTGTTTTCGTCGACTCCACGAAAAATTGAGTTTCCTGTCTTTCAGTCATTTGTATCGGTAACGTGTTACATGAATTAAGTAAACTAATATGACAACACAAACACTAATTATTTCTTGTTGTCTAATAAAGACCAGATCGATCAAAAAACATGCGGTCCGCGTATGATAGTAACCGTCACCATCAGCCTTTAGATGCTTGTAACATCGCAAGGATATCACTAGCACGTTGCCGACTTGTGACTTCAAGTGGTATCTTCAAGTAGTGAAATAACTGGGTAGTGTGACATAGTAATGACACATGAATTAATGATACATAACACAATTATCTCACTGCCTCTCTCACTCTTCAAACCAGAACATAAGAGGTGAGAGTAAGGTACCAATGCAGACGACAGTCTACCGCATGTAAACGTCACATTTTTTACACCACTATATTGAAAAACATCTAACAAAATCTCATGTTGAGGTATCGGTAAAGACAACCATAGTATGAGTTAAATCTGACTCACTCGACATAAGTAAATACTTTTTGTCTTTCTGGTGCCCACGACTTCGTCTAATTGAAAGTCTGTGTTATTAATACCTTTCTGATTCCAATTTAATTAAGTATTTTTTCCGATCGGTAAACTCTTTCTTTTTTAATTAATTCTAAAAAAGCACCTCAAGCTACGGCTAGCTACGGCTACTAAGCTATGGCTACGGCTCAAGTAGATACTTTCTTAGTTAACCGTTGATATTCTTTTAGAAAATTACCCATTTCTTAAAAAGCTTTGTATTTACACAACAACTTAAAATTTTATTTATGATATAGATTTAAAAGATCCCACGGAATAACCACAGAGGAAGAAATTAATTTAGTAAAGCGTTCAAATTACTTTTACTGCTTACTCATATTACTGGCGGGATGAGTTACAACGCGCGCACCGAGGTCTCCCGCCGACGCAGTAAAGGGACAATTCTGTGGATTTAATAGATTAATATGGAAATGGGAATGGCCGGGCTCGCTGCTGGCGTGCCCGCGGCGGGGAGAGGTCTTGAGACACGACATTTTTATAATACGCGTTAGTACTTCGTGTCTGTGCGCGTGACATTGCTAGCGTCTGTCGCAGAATCGACACACGGCCAGGGCATGTATCAGCGTGGGGCGAGTCGAAACATCGGGGGGAATTCTCTGTTCGCTTTTAAATGTTTATTGTGGATGCTCGCAGAATTTTAAACGAGTCTATTGTTACTGCGCAGTTCCGGATTATCCAATATGATAGGTAAAATGTATTATCGGAATCACTTAAATATTTTCTAATATACGCCCATATTTTCAGCATCAGAAGTGTTTCATTTAACGTGTTCAGTTGTTTTTAAGAGCAGTAGAGATCTTTCTTCTTTTATTCTCGTCTAAGTAAATATCATATAAAGTGCATACCGTCATGATTTACAGAGACAGTTATTTAGAAATAAATTGATTTACCATATAGTGTACTCTTAATCGTTGGGGTACTGGCAATGCCGTGGGGTAACCGCAGAGTAAAATAGTACCTCCCCTGTTCCAGGTGTTGTAAGAGGCGACTATGAAACCAGAACCTGGTTCTGGACAGGTTCTGGTTTCATATCTGGTATATCCATCCGATAAAAAGTAGTTGAAATGCACAGAGCGGGGGTGGGCAGCAGCATCCCCGTTACAGTTATGGGCAAAACTTCACAGTATTAATTGTAGTACCAAAATTACCGATGTAACCCAACGGACAAGAAATTTGAAATAGACATAGAATAGGCTACGATGAGTCCATAAAGTTCTCGAATGAAACCACGCTCCGGCAAATGCAATACAAGAAGTTAGTCAATCTGATTAGAAATGTGAGACAGCGCTATATGCAGTATGCATTCATAAAATTGTTATGGAATTGTCTTACTCTCACGTCCAGCGTGAGCGTCCTTTAACAGATCAGTGATATAATTCACTTGAATGGTAAGTTTGTCTAAAAAATCTTTACGAATATGCACGTATCAGATTAATCTTATCGTTTCGTGCGGGGATGATCCCGAAATCTCTCAGTTACGTACATATGTAATTTTTTTTAGAAATTTGTTCATCGGTTAAGCTGGAAATGCGTGGCATATTTGACTTTAGGGCAATAATAAAATTCAATTCGCGTTAGTAGTTTAGAATTTCATCCCGGAAAAACCAGAACAGAAATACAAATTTCCTAACACAGTCAAAGTGGATGTATTGAAAGATTAGACGATATCCAAAACGCAACTTGGATAATAAGCTCTCCCGTACAAACAAAAAAATAACTTCACGGAACTTTATCTCTCTAATGCTGCGCGAATTTCCACAATATCAAATATAATCAAAAGGAAACGAATTGTCCAAAATCTCTGGGAATACTTTTTAATAAACGCCAACTGAACAACTTGGGAAGTGCCAATTAGCGTGAGGGAAATTATTATATTTTCAGGTGCTGAAGCGAACAAAGGGACGCGCGGGGCGGCCGGGGGCGGCCCTCGATTGCTTCCTTGAAAAATATTGCAAGACTAGCGGCCGGCTGCGACGTTATGTCGTGTAGATAGCTTATTGTCAGACGAGTTGCAGCTTTTCACTCGCGATTGCATATTGACTTCAATCTAATCTAAATATAGACCCGCTGGCATTTTTCGGATGAACAGGGTTCAAACAACCCACACCGTTTAAGTTAAGCCCTAAAAGCAGGTTACTGACATTTTGTTATTTCTTATAATTATTATGGTAGCCTATGTGTTGTATTTATTCATGAGAATTACGATAAAGATCTTGTTAATTTGTAATAAATTTGATCTATAAGTATAAATAATTTCGAATTATCTCGATTGATTGAATATCGAATATATTATAATTAACATTTATAACAAAGAGTTCAGATTACAAATAGAAATACCCTTTCATTTCCTGTCTGCCTGTTTGTTGAGATTGAAAATTATAAAGAGTTGCAGCCATTTCAGAGATTCTGAAATGGCTGGAACAAGAAATTTTCCAAAATATTTGGGATCAACAACAAAAAAACTTCCCAGAATATTTGGGAAGTTTTTTTGATAGTTAATATTTAAGGAATGTTTTCGTCTATTTTTAATTTTAAAATATATTAGAGAGCTGTTATGTGGGGAAGAGTAAACAATAGCAACTTGCAAGCTGCTAATAATTCCTTAGTCACGTTTAACATAACAATAAATAATATTCAGTCAGGGACGTAACATAAGTATATTTATGTAATGTGTGCGTAAATAATGTTTTGTATTAACAAACCCTGTATCATTAGACCATATACACACACATCCACACATATATGCACACTACAGAGCATAAGTGCCTATAAGAACAGGCTAGACCTAGTTTAGGTTCCTAAGTATCAAAATGTATTTTAGTTTAAGTTTCCTTTTGTTGTTGAATAAAGTTATTATTAATATTATATGCTCAGAGTACGCGTCTCTCAGTCCGTCACTGTCGAGAACTCTTGGAAATTCTCAATGGGTTCTTTCAGGGCACATCTCTAACATAATTAATATATCGCAGGCGAAGGTTCCTTTGATTTTAATAACTCCATTACCGTGACGAAAGGTAATAAAACAAAACCTATGTATATACCGTATTACTATAATGTAACGTCTCACGAATACTAAATATTGCTCGCGACAAAAATACTTTGACTTCTGAAAACTTACCTTGAAGAAAACCTGTTTAAACTGATTTAATATGAGTATCTCTACAGCTACTAGAATCAGTACAGCAAAATTTGACCAATAATAATTATATATTTATTAATAAAATCTACAAGGTTTTATTGTTAGGTGGATTACTGGTGTTGGTTTTTTTATGAATGATATAGAGGCCGAGTAGACAGACATCACCCATCCAAAATAGATGAAATGCCACGAGGTTAGAATGAGCAGTAGCATCACTGTCTCGAAGCTATTCTGTATTCGCCACCACGCCTGTCGAGCCCGGCAAAGATCTCCCAAAATGCTAATCTTTAAGACCTTAACCTAACAGTAGACCATCTGTGTACACGCTGTAGTATTCACAGTGCAGGAATAGAACATACGTATTTTCTGCACTCTTAGATTGGTTCTTTCCGATCCGCATTTTTCTTCTTCTTCTTCCGTTTTAACTAACAATAATAAAGCAAAAATCCAAAGAGTATTTATGGAGACAACTGTATACAAATGTAAAAGTACCAACCTAGAAGATATATATGAAAACCGCCGGTTAATAGATATTCGTATTCGACTTAATATTATCCAAAATAATTGTCGAAACATGAAATTAAATGGTCATCCTACCGCACGCGTGTAGAATTACAGCCACTAGCGGTATCACAAGATTAACAACGCATAATGAACCTTAAGTGTTATATCCTAACGACCTTATGAGGCGTTACAGCGACATATAAATGCCGGTTTATCTCACTCACAGATTCTGCCGTGACCTTTAAATTAATCCGTTATGTTCTTAAGGGGCACATTCCGACTAATATTAGTTTTGTGCTTCAACTTGATACTCCCGCGCGAATCTCTGAAGAGGGGTCTTTGCAGACAGAAGCCCAACAAAGTGAACCCATAAAAGATAACATAATGAAGTAGACATTTTAATAAATTCTTGTATAAGAAATAAGCACTACAAGAGTATTCGTACAACTGTCCCTCTGTACCAAGAGTTTGTAGACGAGATTCTAGCACCTATCGACAAATGGCGATATATCCTTTAAGCGGTAAAGACGCTAATTGTATAGTGTCCTTCATTATATTCTTTAGATTTAAAAGTGTAAAATAATCAGGAATAATCGCCTGTTGATTGAATCTGCAGGCTTCCACACTCCAAATATTTGCTTTCCCGACCCTCGGGATCGTCGCTTTTCGGGGATTCGACAAGTAATGCTGGGATTTTTCGGGAGCCTTCCTCTCATTCAGATGTCTATTTGTTAATGGAAATCAGTTTGTTACTTTTTATAATATAACCATTACGAGGAGATGCAGGTACCAGCTGAACGGTGACGGTTCTCACGGTGGGATTTTTTAAATAAACGCAGCAGAGGAAATTTCAATCTGAAGGAACTGCTTTCTAGACGTGAGGTGCTGGTGTAGAAGAGTAGTACCCCCCTCTGTACTAGGTGTCGTAAAAGGCGACTAAGGTACCAGATTCGACAGATGGTGGTATATCCTTGAAAGATAGTGTAGCTCAAATGCACAGCGAAAGCTGCGCTCTGCGACTGCCAACACGCTTGCCCAGCGTGTCAATTTTGGACAATATTTGCCTTTTCCTTGGGGAGGCCTAATTTCAGTAGTGGACTTCTAATGGCTGTAGTAAAGATGATAATGAGAACTGCTATTTAACGGCTTTATAACGCGGTGTGGACGTTTTGGTCACCTCGCATCAACCGCGAAAATAAAACAACGTTCGTGAATAAGTAGATAATAAAAAAATCACGTTTTATTGCCTATCATCATCATCATCATTATAGCAGCCGTAGAACGTCCACTGCTGGACACAGGCCTCCCTAAGAAAGGGGCGTAGTAGCTTCGCGATCATTTCCGTTTTGTTGCATTTGAGCTACGCTGTTTTGGGTGGATTTCCCGCCATCTGTCGGTTTTGGTACCTTGGTAATTATTTATCACGAGGAATTGTATTATAAGTAGAGAACGCGTAAAATTTAAGCAATATTATAGTTTCGGTCTGCTAACATTTTTATTTACCGACAGCATAAAATGATTGATTTGAGTGATAATGTCATAGTTTGTGTTGTGTATTGTCATAGTTATTTGCCGTGAGGTATAGGTAGAGTAGAATAATACCGCTGTGCCAGGTATCGTAAAAGGCCATTAAGGTATCACAACCGGCATATAGCGGTATATTCATCCAAAATATTGTAGAGGATGGGCAGCAACATTCCCGTCACGAAAGCTGCGCTTTGCGATTATTTAGTTCCAGTAGACTTGTAATGGCTGATATGATGAAGTATGTTGGGTATGTACTTAATAATACAGGTAGTATCCATGTACTTGGTTGGGATTGATTTTAATTTTTTTACATATATACTTCCTTTTTGTTAATTAAATATTAACCGTAGTTATGTACCTAGCTGTGTGTGTGTAGACTCAGGCCAAGATTACTTCAGTACTGTGCAAGCTATTCCAAATGAAAGCCAGGTAAGATGGTGGTATTTTAATAAACAACGCACCCAAATTCCGGCCGCGCGCGGCCTCCAATTAGGAGCTCCTTCGACACGCGAGCGACGTCGCGTGTTCCGCTAGTCCGCCGGATTTATTGACCCGCCTCCAATACTAACGTGACTTATTAAAGGGGACACCTAAAAATAAACTCATTTCATGAGAAAAGTAAGTTCACGTACGAGTAGGTACTACTTTCACTCTGAGAGTAATATTACACAGGAAATATTTGTTAAGTTATGGAGAATATACTCTAAAGCTAAATTGCCTATTTTTATTAATACTTTACTTACTAAGCTACATTATTGACAAGGGACACAATTTTTCAAAAATACTTAATAAAAATCTATCTTATGCGTTAGGAGTCGTGGGATCGATTGTGGAGATCAAATATTTATATAATGATATTTATGTTTCTCCTGTGTCTAGGTGTTAAAATATGTATTTAAGTATTATATTTGTTATTTTTGTTTTCTCTGTCACGCACTTGTGTTATGGACATCGGGCAACAGAAGAATCACAAATATATAACTCAGCAATATTTATTATATAAGTATTAGTTAAGGGAAGCTGGAGGAGAGGGTCAAACACACAACCCTTGGCGTACAGGACAGGATCGTTACCACCTGTGCCATTAGACCCGTCAAAACTTCTAACAGCTATTATACATAATAAATCAGCGCTGAACACTTTTTAAAAAATAATACATTAACTATTTCCGGTTTTTTGCTTCTGAATACACCAATAAATATTAAATATTTCTTGGCCTATTCAGAATTGTACCAAATGACAATTTTTTATTTCTAAAAAGACAAATAATTACAAATAGCTAGGAAATTTATATTGGATCATTTGATTTCTTTTTGGGTAATAATAGGTTGTCCTTAAGATGGGAAAGATGCTGGTCCGAGTCCTGCCTTAAGCCCGAGACAAGTTGATTTTTTTCTATCAAATATTATCTTTAATTGTTGTTTTAAATATTTTCGTTGTGTCTATCCAAAGGCCTGGAAGAGATCATACTCAGAGATAAGGTCGCCAATTGTATAACTTCTTAGTTTTTATTCTTTCTCAATATGTATTTATTTGTATACAATAAAGAGTATTATTATTATTATGAAGCTGTAGAAATCTGAGAGCTAATCTAGAGCCACTGGTCTGAATTAAAAAAAATATTTATGCAGGGTACAAAAAGGGACGCTTTTGACTATATTACATCACGTTGCGATCCTTAGAAGCGGAGCTGCAATAAAAAAGTTGCAAAATCAGTCGAAAATTATCCCATTTATGAGAGCTTCCTCTGCGTACGCGAAAATTGGTTTAGTTACATAAAAACCGCGTATGATGGAATTAGTTCCACTCTAAAAGTGCTAAAATTAATTCCGCAATAGCATACGTCCACTTTTTTTTAGAAAACCAATAGCATTAAATACATATTTTGATTAGATAAATATGAAATACAAAATCAAGCCCATAATAGATCTCCTTCAATCGTCAAAAAGTATTAATATAGAGACCCCAATGAGAGAAAAAAGAAAACAGATAAAGAAACAATATAACATTGACTTATTATAACCTTTATGGTATTCAAATTTAATTTAGCAATTAGTGCATTATTATTTACACATTTTTTGAATCAAATAATTGTCTGTAAATTGCCCTTGACAATAATTTTTGAATCAACACCTCGGGAAATATTGTAGTTTAAAAATAGCTCCTTAACAAAATCGCGCTCGATGCGCAAGGCGGGTGAAGCGACGCTGGCCGGCGTAAGCTTGCTCAAAGCGGACATAGTAATACTTTTTGTCAAAATTAAAATAACGCGAAAAAATTCGCGGCTAAACTAGTTATTTATTTGTGTGTATGATTTTTTTTCTTTTCATTTTTATTGAGGAAAATGCGACAATACTAATACTATTGAACAATATGATATAAATACAACAAAATACAACAAACTGAAATGGAACCTTTTTACGTTATGTTGCATACGATTGTTAAAAAATCCCATAAGATAAATGTAAATACATTTTGATTTGATTAGTTGGAAAGAAATGAGCACTAATAAAATAAAAGAAATTTATTCTCACGGGAACCTTGATGAATTATGCTGATATCTTATAAATTTGCCCGAAATCATTGAAATTCGTAGAAGAGAGTAGGAACTTTATAAGAAGCAATTATTTCCGCTCAACAATCGGATAAGTGACTAAAAATACGTATATTAATTATCTGGATCTCCTCCGTGCTTAAGGCATGTTAATCCCATAAGCCTAGTTGAATTTTAAGTCCGGGAAAAATTTGAATATACTTGTGTTGGTCATCCAAAGTCTGCTCGTCCCTGTAAAAAGAACAAAAAACCGAATAAATGTAACTTGAGTCTCTCTTTATAAAATCAGCTGCCTAAGAGAGACACGTTAAAATAGTCCAGCCGTTTCAAAGACAGACATAAATATTAAAAATGATTTTATTTTCGTATATAATTTGTTATATATTTATTGAAAATTTTCCTTTTCGTTATTTACAGTTTAATCGGAATTACAAAGAGGCACTAATTTTATTAAAATGTATGGATTCCGTGAGGTACCGGCAGAGTAGAATAGTACCTCCTTTTGTACCAGGTGCCGTAAGAGATTAAGGTACAAGAACCGATAGATGGCGGTATATCCATCTGTAACAGTATAGCTCAAAGGTGGGGATGGCCAGTGGTATCACCTTTGCGAAAGCTGATTACCAACACGCTTGTCCAGGGTGGCAAATATAGGAAAAAAATCCCCTTATTTTCGGAAGGCCCATGTTCAGCAGTGGATTTCCAATGGCTAAAATTATGATGATATGTATTGATAATATATCAGTAAACATTTGAAATAACATGACTTTCGGTTGGTAGTAGAACTTCGAAATATTGATTGGCGCGCTCACATTGTAATGGCAGCAACAATTCAGCAAGTACTACTTTACAGACGTTTCCCGGCAAACAGAAAAATCAGAGAAATCGGTTCAGTTTTCCGTTCTGGAATATTTGATTTGTTCCGTCCGATGCTCGCATTCAGGTAAATTGATTCTGAATGTTTTTACGAGGGTCCCGGCTCCGCTGAGCCTGCTTTGAAATATTGATTTCCAAGGTGAAACTACAAAGTAATTGTGTAAGGGACATATCGTTTCTGCATGATGTATACTTCTTGTAATACTTACATTTGTTTGGACTGGAAATGTGATACAATATATATTCAATTGATTAAATTTTTTTTACGAATAGGTTTCGACTCAACCCTAACTTTAATGGGGCGGCCCAAATCATCCAGGATGAATAAATTAATAGCTGTCATATACTCTTATATATAAACAATATAAACATATATAAATCAATTCAAAATATTCTTTATTTAAGTAGGCCCATTACAAGAACTTCTGAATAGAGAAAAGTATTAAATAGAAATACGAAGTACTGTATTATGTTCAAACACTGATAACCCTAATGACCCAAAGGTATCGTAAGAGACCTCTAACATTTAAATTAGGCGTACTTTATACTAGTCTGCTGGCACCAGACGAGTCTTAAACATTAAATTTAATGCAGGTTCATTACACGGACCACCAGACCTTCTGGTGATAATACTTCATATATAGTGAGTGTTAATAGAATCCTTGTTTGTCTTAGAGCAATTTAATTCCAACAGTTTCATCATTAATATAATCAATATATATAATAATACTAAAATTATTTTGTAACACTAACACACACAATAAGTTGCGCGGTTATTTAACTTATTTATTTTTTGTTCGACGACTTTTCGGTGATGAATTGAAAACAATGTAAACTTTTGGATCCTGGCGTATTAAGGCTAAATAATAGAATAAGAGTTTCGGATAAAAATAGTAAATTATTTATACCTAATTATATTTTAAAATTCAGGTTGTCTTATAAGTTATTCAGATAAGCATAATATTTTCTTGTCTAAGTTTTAAGACCCGTCTGGTACCGAAGTGTAGTATCAGGGCGAAATTTATATGTTCGATGACTCTTATGATTCCGTGGGGTCATCAGAGTCATCGTGTAGTAGGCCTACTTGAATTAAGAACATTTTGATCTGATTTATTATATTGCGGGACTCTGCTGCTTTCCCACCAGAGTCGGTTGCAAGCAGCCTGTGACTGGGTTCTAACATAATCGAGAAAATAACTTGTGCCAGCATTAAATTATGAATTACCAATAAGTTACACAAGCCCGTCGCGTCTGAAAAAGTCATCCTGTAACAAAAATACAAAGTAAAGAAGCCCGGTATGTTACAGCGTGTTCCGGGCGAGCCCCGGACCCGTGATTTTGAGCGAGTTGATTTTTCCGCTCGATCGCCGCCGCACCCGTCCCAGCGATCTATGCTTCACGATATTTGGTTAGAAGTTTATCTAATGTTCAGATGTAGACACTATTTTAAAAAAGAACATTCGCGATGAGTCGCAATAAATGTAACACAAATAGTAATACGACAACACTGTTTGTTATGCAATTATATGAACATTAGATAAATAAAGCTCCATGGCCATTAAACACCGTTTCAGTTTAATGATCAAATGATTTCATGATACAAATATAGACAAAAGGTTGATAAAAGATCCCATACAATAGATGTACACAGTTGCAGGTTTTCTTAAATTAGGCTGTTTTAATTAAGACGTCAAACGCAGATTAAAACCTTCAAACGATTCCGACGAAATATTTACGGGAAGCCAAGTTGAAAGCCTTCATTATGTTTACATTCTTTCCATGAAACACAAAAGAAGCAATTTTTTTAAATATAAACATGGCGATTAGGTTCGAAATATTTATGTTAATAGTTTCCTTAAATTGTTCAATTGATTTTACTATTTACGCAATATACATCGCCACGACATCAATTGAAATATTAACCCTACAGAACAGAAGACAGCATGGTCATTCTGGACAACTTACAAAGCCTGAAAAGCGCATACACGAATACAAGCAACGCATCGATCGTACTAAAGTTCCGTGACGCCACTGGAGACTATTTTCCCGTTAGTATGTTCCAGCATCGCAAAACTTTACACACATCTGTTTCAAAAAGTTTCCACTCATTTTCCTTATCCTAAATCGAAACACGTTATATATTTGATAATAATTAATAATAAGCTAATCGTTTTCAGCGCGATTAACAGTATATATATAAGAATGCAGTATATCAGAAAGATAATGTATAGAAATGGGTTTTATTGATTTTAACGGAAACGCATTATATGAGAAAGTACAATGTTTAAGTTCTGAAGGTCATCCAACAAAAATGTTGACCTTGAATTAATAAAACTTTATTTAATACTATTGCACATGTCTATATATTTGTAGTGTTAATTAAATTACTGGGGAAAGTCTACTTTGATTATGATAAATAGCTCCTGAGGAGTGGTGTAAAGTAGAATTCTCGCAGACAAATCGCTGGTTAAAAGCTAGTTCTAAATCTGTACCGAGATAAATGGGTCCGGTTAACAGCGCAAAACAAGCCGAAGATTTTTTTCGGCCTCCAACAAATTCTCGGCAGAGTAACCCCATTAAAATTGATTATCTCGCCGTCAACTTAACAAAATATCCTCAAGGGACTCGTGTGATAAAGAAAATGAAGATTTTTTTACAATTGCTTCTACCTTAAATGGTATTTAATTTTTGAGTTGTTTACACTTTTGTTAATTATTGAAATAAAAGAAAATAAAAGGAAGACCAAAGAAAGGAGATTTATACACAATAGACAGAACTGATGACTGATAGAACAGAGAAGAAAAGTTCAAATTGAACCCTCGCAACGCCAAACGTACCATAGGACATCCACCCATAAGTAGGACAGAGAAATATAAGAATAAAACGAATAAAATAATGTATGTATTAACTTATATTTTACTAGCGACCACGTGACTTTGTCTACGCGCATATCTTTCATTTCATCATCATTAAAGTAGCCATAGAAAGTGCACTGCTGATCATTCACTATTTTTTAAAATTATGTAGTCAGCAAACGAGCATAGTGCAGTCAACTTTCCGCTAGATGATAATCGTAAGCGATGATATCGTTAATCGTATAGACACTAGTTTATAGATAGATATCACTAGCGTGTCGCCAACCTTGTGAACTGCAGAGGTCACATTTACCCAGTAACTTCACTGCCTCTCTCATTCTTCAAACTGGAACACAACAATGCGAACACTGCTGTTTAGCAATAGAAATGGATGAGAGCACTAATGCAGACGAAGTTTGTAAGATTGGTCTAGTACCTGACCTCCTTAAAAGGAAACAATATCTATAATTACCGCTCTGGGCAGGCATAGTGGCTTTCACAGAGCAGAGGTTCACGACGGGAATGCCCATCCCCGCCCTTAGAGAAACTACTGTCGACTCTGGTACCTCAATCGCCTCTTACAACATCTCCCAACGGCAATAGATATCTAATAAGGTATTATGATTTTATTAGTTTTTTATGCATTAAAAACTGCAAAACTTAATATCAGAGAAGATATTTACTTAAAAGATCAACCTCTCTCAGGTAACAGACGGAACTCAAAACTGCATGGTTAGAGTTTTTACAATATTGAAGTCATGGCTTTGACTTCTCTCTGACTAAAATTCTCGATAGTACAACTCTAGTGCAATTCTTAGGAAAAAGAAACATCCAGGTTTGAGACTCGTCTGAAACATTAGATATGTTTTTTTTGTATAATTTTTTTTCCAGCTTATTATGAGATAAAATCGCGCGAAATTGTAAAACTACAATTCAAATACAGGGTATTAACACTACATAACATGATGTGAAACGGTACAGTTATAAATATTAATGTGCGAAAACACAAACGCCCACGTACTCAAACTAGGAAAGTTCCTCAGTGGAACACAAAACGGGGCATACATCGGCAACACAGAAACAGCGCGGCTCCCGCAGTTAGCAAGTATTTGCATAAGTCGCCCGACCCACACCCGCTAATATTACTATGTCAAAATATTTCCCGAGGCCGTATCATTGAAAAGAAAGGTACTACCCGAATAAGTTCGCCTTGGAAACGGATAGTTATGAGGTCGCAGGTAGCTCCCGCCCCCCCCCCCCGCCACTACACCCGCACCCGCCCTTTGTGCTCCTTTGAATAGTTTTCAATTTGATATGACAAAAAATCGCCAGAATATTACGGGCCGCTGTAACGGACACTTTGCAGGGGAATCTGAATTTTGCACAGTTTATGAAGTTTCATCATACTGTTTCGCGTTCCATTTTTTTTTTGGGTGAATTTTTAGGATGGTTGGAGGACATTAAACTGCAGTTATGATATTGTGGAGTATTTTTTCGGTTGGTTGGGTGCAAAGCTCGACTTTAAACTTATTAATCCTTGATTTGTACACGGCATATGTTTGCCTAAAAACTTCCTCGAAAAGTCTGCAAAAGAACTTTTTAGAGGTGAAACTGAATAAAAACTATTTGATTAGTAATCCATCAATGTCATTATTTCTCTCTCAGTATGTCTCTTGTTATTTTATTATATAAAAAGGCCTACAAAGACATAACATAAAGTTGGTTTGCTTATTTTGGCTTGTAGCGTTTCGTATACACATGCTTCAGTAATTGCATACATCCAAGGTGCCTTAGATTTTAAATTCATAGGTTATGGTATATTGTGAATCTGTTTTGTGGACCTAAATCAATTCAAAAAATACAAAACAAAGACAAAATGTTAAAACTTGGTGCGTGGCTATATCGTTATATCAGCTATTGGGAGTCCATTGATAGACATAGGCTTCCCAAAGAAAGGGTTAATTTTGACCAAATTGCCGATCTGGGCTAACGTATTGATAAAGGCAGACCGCAGCTTTTGTGACGGAGTTGCTGCTGCCCATCCCGATCTATTCATTTGAGCTACACTGTTTCGTATACAGAACGAACACCTAGTTAAGAGGGAGGTACTATTCTACTCTATAGTTATATAATATATCACATATAGTTAAATAATAAATACCCAGAGAAATCATGCGAGTGCAGTAAATCAGGGATATACAATACCGTTTCTATACAATAAAATCTTTCGATAAATTAAAAAAGTACTTTTGATCAAGTATTTTTTTAGAAATTCACTCTAAAGCAAGTAAATATCTTCATTACATCATGGGAGATATAGAGCGGGCGCGCGCTGTCGAACTAAAATAAGAAATACACAAAAGGCTAATTTGTACCTTGCATCGTCATCTTCGGACTCCAACGCAACATTACCCATTCGGAGCACGTGCGGCTCGCTCTATAGAATCTGTCCCGGTTTGTGCAATATCCAAGTGCGCTTTCAGGTAAACCACAGAGCTGTCGCCCAGGTCTTTAGGCTACAACGCGATAGAGCTCTTGTCAATTTGAATGAGGTTAACATTGGGAA
>JACJUM010003174.1:17322734-17365110 GCA_020976665.1 Heortia vitessoides | reverse complement strand
CGTTTAATGGTCTATTTTATCATGGTTCAAATGTCCTTTCCCCGTGACGAGGCCCTGGCAGCCGATTCCTTTGACCGGTAGGCCGGGCCGGGTAAACATAGAACACAAAAGGGCCAATTTGTAAATGTACACCGTCGCCGGCCCTAACGAGCCCGTCGATACGCCCATTAGGATCCGAATCGGAATGTGACCTGTCGTCGAATGTGTCCTGATACCATTATTAAAGGGCGCAAACGACTATTTGTCCGCTATATTCTGGTTGGCACACAAAGTTAATTAGTTTCTTTATTTACGAGATAAAATAAATAATACAAACCTGTTCAGTTTATCAGGTTTGTATTATTTATTTTACGTTTAATATGATAATTATCTAAATAATTTGATGTGCTCGTTGAATCTTGCGGTAGTGTCCTATTTTATGCGCTGGAGGTCGTAGGTTCGATTAAAGTTATAATAATTTTTAAATCACATTATAGTTGTTCGATTTTAGAATATACACAGTACAGATAGAGAAGTTCTACAGTACGTGGGGTCCCTGGTGGCCCATAATACGGGTCTATAAACCTACATAGGCATCATACATACCAGTCTCCCATTAAAATTTTAGACTATTTATTCACAACGCTTCAATTATTAATTGTAAAATTTATTTTTTATGTTGAGAAATAACTTTTATTTTATTATTATTTCATACAGGGTAACAATTCTGTGATGAACATTTTTGTTTGGGGTGGGTGTTAAAAATATATATTTTAGTATTTATATTTTTTTAAACATACATATAATGTTGCCTGATATACGTAACATCGTGGTGTCAGTTCAAAGTATGAAATGTTGTTTCAATTACTAATTTATATTAAAAGTCATCTGAAATGTTCCGTTTCATTACACATGCCTAGATTTTACCTTAATATTTATCAAAGATTGCTTGGTTGTGATTCTTATTCTTTGAGTCCTCTTCCGCTAACCTTCCAAGCTTCCTTTTATTATTACGAAATACTTCATGGTTATATCAAATATTCGAACAAAATCTTTGTCCTCACTGTATCCAACAATTCTGTAATTGAATAGAAAACATTTCGCTTGATTGGCTGCCAGACAATTACATCACAGAACATTGATCACAAAAGCACAATAAATCTCAGAGAAACGAGAAAGGGTCAGCGATAAGGTGCGCAACCACTGGCACGAAACGAGGCGTCAATACACCATTACGGATTCCGCGAGCGTCGCCGATTGCGAACGGTGCTAATGTCCCCCAATTTATTTAGTCGAGCCATATTCCCTGAATCGGGCCGGAGGTCTGGGAAACTCTGGAATCTAATTCCAAATGTCCAAAGTTAGCCTGAATCAATGTTCGTCAGTGCTCGATTTATTGATTCGGCTCTTAAAAGTTTAAGTATCCCAAAGTGGTCCTATTAATTAACTTACAAGTCTCAAAATTCTACCTGCAAATTGTGTATTAAATAGTTTTTGCGTAAATCCACAGTAATTCACGTTTTATATAGTAAATACCGTGAGGTACCGGCAAAACACAATAGTACCTCCCACTGCATTAGGTGTCGTAAGAGGCGACTAAGGTACCCGAACCGACAGTAGGCGGTATTTTCATCCAAAACAATGCAGTTTACAATACACAGCGCGGGGATAGACTGCAGCATCTCTATCGCAAAAGCTGCTCTCTGCGATTGCCAACACGCCCAGCGCGGCAATTATGGGCAAAAAACGTCCTTTCTTGGAGGCGTATGTCCAGCAATTGACTTCCAATAGCTGGTCTGATAATAATAAATAACAATAATACACATACCATCTCAGACTTTGAACTGACTTCGAGATAAGTCACTTGACTCATGTCGCAGAAAAACGAAAACGCTTATGTTACAGACATCAGACAACATAGGAATCACAAAATATACTTAAATTCATAGTTGACATCCAGACACACACTTATCATATAAGTATTTGTCCTGGGTATTAACCGAATTCATCGCCATCGGACCCGCTAAAATTGTATGTATCTCATGATGGCGAGGTCCACTTCCCATTGTTTACAAGAAACCGTTAGGCCGCTGTTGATCTTCTGCGACATAAGTCAAGTCTTCTAATAAACTGCATTATAAATAGCACGCTATTCATCTTTAAAAAGGAATAAAATACTAAAACTTATTGTTATTGCGAATAAATTGACTAGTTGCCAACTCAATAACTCCAAGCCAAACTGTATTGAAGACATATAAATAAAGTTAGAGCGCACCGAGTTTATTGTGAAGGTTTCGATGATTGAACCGAAGCCTATGCTCGCGAAATCGTTTTCAATCGGTAATGGAGGTCCTGTCCACCGGACTGTGCCCATAAACATGGGTCACTCGGACGAATGAGAATATAAATACAGAGCGGGCACCGAAATGTTTTGCTGGCGTGTGCAGGCGGCTGCGGTCGCATTTCTAGCGGCAAAAGCGGAAATAATGACGCTTAACTTGAAAGTGATCGATCGATCGATCGAAGTCTTTTATTGAGACCAAAGTTGTATCGAAAAGTTAAACTTACTCAATTCTCCGTAAATTTGAGTCAATAAAAATAAGGTGACATGTACCTGAAACAAAATGAAGGATCAATATTAATATACATGAATTTCTATCAACGCTTACAATATTAAAATTTCTCAATGCCTCAGAGGTAGCTGCCGGTTACAAGGCATAAAGTCGCTTATTAATCAGTGGCTCCACCTACTCCGCTCCAATGGCGCGGGAACCAATGCCTGATTAGTTCAGATTTCATCACCATATCAACCATAAAAAGTCCACTGTTGGAACCTCCCAAACAATCTTGCTCATAATTGGGTAGGCAGGGAAGGCAGGGAAGGCAGGATGCTGCTGACCATCCCTTTCCTGCAGTATTTAAGCTGATATACTGCTGCAAGATGGATATATTGCCGTCTGTCAGATCCAGTACTTCAACACCTGGTGCATAGAGAGGTACTATTCTACTCCGCTGGTACCCAACGGCGCAAGGCATATAGTCGCTCATTAATAAGCGGCCGTCACCGTCATCTGACATCGATTCCGGTGGCACTGGAATCGATGTCAGATTAGTCCAGCATAATAAAAAGAGGTGATTAATAGGTTCAGAAAATTTAGTACCTGGGTATATTATATCACAGTATTCAGTTGTTTGACCCTCTCACCATGACCCAACACTTTAACGAGAACACTGTCATTAGAAGTACAGGAGTGTGAGTTACACACGCCGAAGTTTCACGCTATCGTCTGTAACTTACACCCATTGCTTAGAATATAACGGAAATTGCTTCCCGCACACAAGACGTCTTGTACTTATTTTCTTTTTTTTCCAATAAACTATTATTGTTTTCAGTTATGAGCTTTTCCGTGAGCTCGACAGACGTGTAAGAAAAAATAAATTGAAACGATGAAATCAGATCCATCGTATTGGTTTATTTACCCCTTGCTAACACTGATGACCACATTCAGTTATCAAGCTATTAAAACCCACTTCAGATCTTGTAGAGATAGTGTTTGGTAGACCTCATTTGAGTAGAGAGTATCAAGTGACTATTTCTGAAGTAGTAACTCTGAAGAAGGCAATTCCATGGGTTTTCTTTGCTTAAGTATTAGATAAGATAGTTTTCTATTAGTTTATTTTAATACCATCACTGACCAAACAAATTCAATATAAGACATGCACTCATCGTCATCATGAGCCAAAGGTCTTTTACTAGATATAGGCCTTCCTCTGGGGTTTCTTTCTAATAAGACCAATATATGGCTGGCATCCAGCGCAACCTATCCTAACCTATATATGTCTGACTGTTTTGTGGGTGGATATTCTAAGCTGCCCTTGTCAGCGTGTGATATCTATTCTAGAAGCTTACGGCTCCGTTTTAAGTTGTTAATCCCCTATATCGGTAACTTTGGTTTTTTTATGGACATCATTTTTTTCCCACAAAATCTCATACTAAAATCACTTGTGTTACGGGTGCCAGACAATAGAGGAATCACAAATATACTACTTAAGTACATATATTTAACACCCAGACACAGATCAAACACAAATGTCATTATATAAATATTTGCTATGGGTGGAAATCGTACCCACGACCCTTGGCGCAAAAGGTAAAGTTAACGCTAGCAACACTGATCGATGGAATAGTTTCGATTAGAGACACTGAGGTATATCGAACTAGAAGATATTTCGCAGTTTCCCGAACGCAGCTCAGCCGATATATTTGGCGATTAACATCAATCTTGAAGTTGAACTTACCTAACTAGACTATTTTTCCTAGGTTGAAGGTTAAACTGATACTGGGTGGATACAACCTGGTTATTACACAATACAAACATGCAAGATGTATTCCGAAACGTAACTCCTGAATCTGGAGATTAAATATTGTATTAACAATACACGTACGTTATTTTCCAAAGATTAAAGTAGATATTAGCTGCATTTATCACATCACTTTAGACGGTCTGTTATTTTAGAAGAACAAATATGACCACGTTTATTCTTCAAAAAAATCTATCCATTAATTCGGTCTATGATTCCATCTAAAATTACTTCATAGAGAACGTTCTCTTTTATGTTGTGAAGTCAATAAACAAGCACACGGTTCGCTTGATAATAAACGTGACCGCAGCCATACAAACTCGAGTCATCACAAAGATAACACTAGTGTGTCGCCAACCTTGTGAACTGAAGATACAATGTCGTATTTACCGTGTAATTTCACTGCCTCTTCCTCCCATTTAAAATGGAATACAGCAATGCGAACACTTCTATTTGGCGATAAGTGTTAATGAGATACCAATGCAGACGACTTTTATAAGAGGTCTCATCACCATCACCATCATCATCATCATAACAGCTATTGAAAGTCCACTGCTGGCCACTCCAAGAAAAGAGGTTTTTTGCTCATAATCGCCGTGCTGGGCAAGCGTGTTGGCAATCGCAGAGCGCAGCTTTCGTTACAGGGATGCTGCTGCCCATCCCCGCCCTGTGCGTTTGAGCAGCACTGTTCTGGATTGATATATCGCCATCTATCGACTCTGGTACCTTAGGCGCCTCTTACGACACCTGCTGCAGTGGAAGGTACTATTCTACTCTGCCGTACCTCACGGCTTCAGTCATGGTCTACCTCTATAAAAACGTGTGGCGAAACATCAATATTGAACCATTCCAAGTAATTGTTGTCTCCCACAAAGTGTTAAATGGTCACATTAACAAGTACCGCGCGCGGACATCGAACCTCCGCAATTAGCATATTAATCTGTTATGGCGCTAAGCCGGAGGCTGCACCCTTGACAAGTCCCGGCCGCTTGGGTGGGAGCTTACAGCATTATTCTTTTAAAGCCTACCGGATCTCCCGGTATTGACGCAGCTTATTGTTTGCATTGATTTATTACTTTTTGTTAACACCGAAAACAATTCCAGAGAGACAGGTTTTTTTGCTTAAGAATTGTTTAATAGTGAGTTTGTCACATAGAATTTGCATACTAAACCCAATTAATGGGCCTTAATTTAATAAACGTGATATATTTTGCACCAAGAATTGAAGCGAAATGAGTTCGACTCCAACCCAACATGAAGTATGTAAAAAATAGTTGTGTGTATTCTGTCAAATATGGGTTTTAGTATTGTATTTGAACTTATCGTGTCTGTTATTTGATATGTGTAACATGTTAGACAATATCTCGGAGTCAGAACGTATGTTCTTTTATATCTTACATAAACCATTTGGGGACCTCGCCTTCTCCTTCTGGTTAAAATGGAGAAAGAGGAGTAATACAATAAATTGATAATATGACGTAATATATTTAGCTAACATTTTTGACTATTTATATAAATACTATTATTTAAAAATAACGCTTCAGTCATCAATTGTTTTACTAATATATTACTTGACGCTATATATTACTACGCTTACGTTAATTTTAAATGTTCTAGTTTTAAACAATAAAATTTAAAACCTAGAATTTTCATTTATTATGAACATTTGGATTGGACAAGTCCGTAACCGGTCGTCAGTTCTACGCACTAAGGCGTGCCCACTGCCTATTCAACTTACAAGACCGTCGGGCTATGTCGGTAACTTTGGTTCTTTTAAAGATCTCTTCATTCCTATTCGATCGCATCAAGAGACTCCCATAATGTATAATAATAACAAAGGAATCACAAATATAAAGCTTAAACACATATATTTAACACCTAAACACAGCAAACACACGTATCATCATATAAATATTTGCTCTGGGTGGGAATTGAATCCGCGAACTTTGGCGCACAAGATAGGATCAATACCGTCTGTGCCATTGGGCCCGTCAATTAAATAATCAATAACAAAATACAATATTTCAAAAACGGTTTCCCTTATTGAAAGTTACGTATGTTACATGTTTATACGCGGCCGGAGCGCTGCAAGCAGTTAAATAAACACAGATTTCAAAAAATGGCAATTCGTATTTAAATAAATAATATTTTGCAAAGAAACCCCAAAGTACTTATACTGATACTTGAGTGAGCGTTTCGGAAAGCTATCAGAAACTCCATGTTTTTTTATTGAAAGTCGGCGGAGTGCGAGCGCGGCCGGAGCTCCGCCGCGGACTCGATTCAATTAAAAGAACAGAACGAAATAAAAAGTCAACATTTCCACCGGAACATTTCTATGAATAGAAATTAATTCTGTTTTGTATTCCCGACCCCGCTCCGCGAGATTAGGCCTCCCAATACTTCTTTGTCTGTCAAATTATATTTTGAAAGACCTGCTCTTAAAACATATATATTTATATACATAAAATGTTCTAAACCGTTATACTTCAGTAAATAAAATTAATTCATGAAAACAGAAACGTTGAATTTTGTGTTTTCCTAAATACGTGAAAGTTATGTGAAAATAAAATTATGTGTAAAAAAATAAGTCAACTCATGAAGTAAGTGAAGTGATTTATTTCATATTGTAGAAATTGCACACGACGTTATAAGAAAGTATTTCTTCGGCCTTTCATTTTAATTCCCATGAGTCATAGACCCTACAGATGGTGCCAGAAGCGGCGACATCCTGGATGCAAGCCGTAACTTACGTTTGTTTGTGATCGTAGTCTATGTGAAAAGAAAAACATTGAAGGTTACGTATTCTAAATCTAAACCAAAACGAGCAATACCTGAAAGACATCGCGCGCCAACCGTTTCCAGGCATATAGGCAAAGGCTGATATATAAAGCCAAGCCTGGGCTAAACTAAAAAAAGCAGAGAGAGTGAATTCATTTGAATCGAAATAAACAAGGAGACTTTTTTTCTTGTTTTAACGCGCTTGAAACTATGAAAATAGCAAGAATTCTGATCGCGTGTTAGATTTCCTGAGGCTAGATTTGTTATTTTAAAATATCTCTTCAAAATTAATTTTGCAATTTCTTTCTCTAATAGAAAGCTGCATTAGTTTAGGGTCATCACCGTCATCATATCAGCCATTGGTAGTCCTTTGTTGGACATTAGCTTCACCAAGCAATTTGGAAAGGGGAGTTGGCCATAATTGCCGCGCTGGGCAAGCGTGTTGGCAAGCGTATCTTCAGGCCGGGGATGGATAAATGGCCACCTGTCAGTGTTGGCACTTTAACTTAACATAGGCAATATAAATTTTAATGAGAATATTAAAACGAGACGGCAGTAATCCTATCTTGTGCACCAATGGTCGTGTGTTCAATCAAATTTGTGTTTGTTCTATGTCTTGGTGTTGAATGTAATTAAGTATTATATTTGTAATACCTCTGCCATCTGATGTCCGTAATACAAATGCTTTGAGCGATTTATCATTGAGTCAGGTCAATAAATGAGTAGAAAGTAGTTGTAGAAATTTATTTTACTTACTAATGACGTATTGTTACAATGTTAAAATAATTTAATTGAGCGGTAGTTTGTGAATTTATGTGTCCAAGAAGACAGCGCACAGTAACGCCCTGTTACCAAGTTTTTTTGTTAACGTTAGTCTGTCTTTTGTCCTATTAGACCAATTTAGGTGTTAGCAAGCCATATGCTATCTTCTCCGTACAATCGTAGTTTTTACTTCCATTCATCTTCTGTGCTCACGAATACACATAATACAAATACAGTTTAGATATTAGATAAATATGTCGTTCTATGAGAAAAATATAGTCCTTTTTTCCGAAAATACTGGCTAGTTTTCTGTCTTGTTTTGCTAACAAAAAATAATCTTGTTTAAAACAACGTTTGTGTTGTTTATGCGACACGTGATGTTACTTTAATGTTGATAGAAAACTTGATTCTTCTCACCGTAAATCAATTACAGTTCTTTCTATAACAGTATTTTTGTTGGCTTCAGATATGTACCAAAATAAGTAAAACATTTTTACGTGCAATACACAGAATATTTTTTTACTCTTTAATCAAATAAAACTGTGTTATTTTAGGAAAAATCTGTATCGATAATATAGTATCAATCAATGCAGAGCCTAAACAATAATGATTAGAAACATACAATTTGGCACAGGGATTCTATATCTAAAGTAAGGGAGCACAAAGAAAAGATTTTTTCGAAAATTATACCCCTTCAAGAGGTAAAAGGGTGGTTAAAAGTTATTATGAAAGTTCTGCAACTTAACACGGCTGTGATTTATGTGTAATTACTCAACTTACCCTTAACATATTATTATATGTTTAATAAAATTATTTATTTATTATTTAACTTTCAATCCGTAGTTTTTAGAAAAGGTTATATTTACCCAAGATACCGATGAAACTGGTTAATCTATCCGCCATCCTTGGCAGGGCGGCACGCGCGCAACCCTACGCGGCCGGACATCTGTCGAGCGCGCGGCGGTCGCGCCTCGCTGATGGATGAGCCCCAATGATAATGCGCGGGAATTCACACGGCTCGATGGCCAGTTTTAGCCCGAAATAAAGAACGATCGGTTTTGTTGACAACAGTTCGGTAACGCACCTAAATGTACTTTAATCTGGCGTATGGTGATTGATGACACGTGTTATTGTTCTGTATTTCAAATCATGATGTATGAGTCAGGTATGTCGTCCTGCCGGCGATGTTTTACGAAGGTTGTTCGCGAGAGTTTTAAATTCTCACCCTTTTCTGGCGCATAGTATTATTGCTGTGCCGTATTACTGTCACATTGCCGTGAGGTACCGGCAGACTACCAGATGTCGTAAAAGGCGACTTAGGTACCAGAACCGACAGGTTGCGGTATATGCATGCCAAACAATGCAACTTAAAGCCACAGGGTGGAGATGGGCAGCAGCGTACCCGTCGTGAAAACTGCGCTCTGCGATTGTCAACACGCTTGCCCAGCGCGGCAATTATGGGCAAAAAACCTCCTTTCTAGGAGAGGCCTATGTCCAGTAGAAGACTACCAATGGCTGGTTTAATTTTAAAGAGACCAACGTAGCGTGAAAGCGTAAGAAAGTGAAATTACTGATAATAGACTGAACTGAAGTGACAAACCATCCTCAGCTCATACTACTAACTAGCTAACGGGGATGCTGCTGCCTATCCCCGCCTTGTGCATTAGAGCTACACTGTTATAGATTGATATACCGTCATCTGTCGGCTCTAGGACCTTAGTCGCCTCTTACGACACCTGCTGCAGAGGGAGGCATACTATCCTAATAAGCTGATACCTCACGGTTACCAATAACGATAATATTCAAATCAATTGTAACAAATATGCGAAAGATTATTTTCAATATATATCAAATAGGTTTATCAAATGTGTCCTCAAATAATGTTGCCTCAATTGATATTCCACTACGTAAACAAAGAGAAATATAGCTGTTATAAAACAGCAAAGGTCAAATAATGAGACTCAAATCACTCTCCACCGAATAGATTCCGCTGAGGAGCGCCGGCATCAAATAAGTGTATTATTAACGAGCCCCGTACTCTTTAAAGGAAAAGAAATTCGTTTCCTCGTAAAACAATAAGCGTTGTTTCGTCTAATTCCAAAATTATCGATTTTTTGTGACAATCCAGTCACTTTGATGTAGGGGGAAACTTGAATAAATGATTACTATGCCTTTGAAGAGTGTCTGGGCGCGACACTTTTATGTTTTATTGTGTTCGACTTAAAGGCAAAGCCGGAGTGCCGGCAGTGAACGCTTATTCGGTGACGGCAACAGTAAAGCATAAAAAAAATATAATGAAACCTTATTATACAGATCTGTTGTAATTAAGTAAATTTATCATGTATAAGTATGTTAAAATGCAATAAATGGCGCCATCTGTACGGCGTTGGAGAAAACGCCAGCTTGAACGAATAAAATTCACTCTTTTGTCTCTGGTAACGGCATGGTTGTTTTGTAATCATTTGCAACTTAAATAAAACCAAAAGTATTTATTTCAATAATGTTTAGTTGGGTTTACCCATTATAACAAGATCAATGAAGCCTAACTTGTTTTTTTTGGGCAGCCAGATTAAGCCAAAAAGGACATGCCTGGCTGTTCATAGAGGTGTATTGGTTTCTACTGAGACATATGGTAGTGAACGTTGGGTATTGTAGAAAGAATGGTGTGATAAAAGATCGATATAGTGTGAAATATGATATTGTGACAACAGAGGAATGTTGAGTTGGTTTGGACACGTAAAAAGTAAAATGACTGCACATTTATATTTGTTCATAACGGAAGTGAATTAAACATTTGGTATAGGATGAACTAGACGAACATATCTTAACCAGGTAGAAGAGGTAATTAATAAGGACCAGGTCAGAAGTACCAAGAACAAACAAGCGTGTATAAAAAGGACTAATGTGAGTAAGGAAGCAAAAGAGGTATGCCAAGATCGTAACAAATAGAGATCAATAGCCTCTGCATAACCCGATGGGACACATGTTTGATGTATATATGTATGTAAAACCTTATTTCGTGCTATCATTTATTTCATGTCAACATGGCTGATGAGTAGATAACTATTTGAACTGTCTACATGTTTTGGCGAAAATTGAAAATGCGAAAATGCGAAAAAGAAATTCTGTCTTTTATACATACAAAACAATATAAAAGAAGATGTATGGGAGGAAGGAGGACTAGTTTATAGCGCATAGGTGAACGCATCCGCTGGAAAATCTTGGAAGTTAAGCAACCTTTGTAGTGATTACTTTGGTTTGCGGTCCAGATCATTAATTCCTCCTCTTTTAAAGTATAAAGTAACTATCCCTGTTCATAGATATCCTCGAGTGATAGTCAAAGATCCTACACTGCTTTCGAGGATCTAGCAGGAAGGGCTTCGGAACATTAATTAACTCCTGGGCAGGCTAGCATAAGATTAATCCAAAAAATAAAAGTCGATATTCCCAAAATAATGATCTCAAACCGTTCCGTACTTTTTATATTACTTTATTGGTAAAATGTCTGATTTCAGAATCTAAATATACAGAAATTACAGAAGGCTTCGTAACAAATGGTTTAGTTGAATCAACAAAACGTTTTGTGGCAAAACAGCGCAGCGCGGGCTAAGCCCGGCCGTTAGTGATAGCTGATAGCGCTACTGATTCCGTTGATGGCTGGTGGTCGCCGGAATTGGCAGCCATTATTGCGAGCGCTGGCCGGACATAACAAAGCCCAAACAAATTGGTATACATCGGAATGACACCTAAAATAAACTTTTCCAGTCCCATTTTCTCAATAGGTAGAACGAGTTCACCTTACATGCTAATTCCGGAAAGTGGTCTTCACAGACCGTCGGCTCCACGTGTTGAGTTGAGAGTTTTCAGACTCAATTGTCAAACTGAAACCAGTCTAGGACTAAAAGCTTAAACAAGCAAATGTATGTTGACTACGTACAGGGTTTGACGGGCCCGAGGGCGCTTTCGTGCCCCTATCTTGAGCGCCGAGGGTCGCGGGTTTTATCTCCTCCTTGGACAGACATTTATGTTATATGTAATATCCCTGCAGTATGCTATTCGTAATACATTATGTACTGTGTGAGTTAGGTCAATTTCTCATATTTGTTGTATGAATTAGGTGTGCAAAGTAAAAGCTATTCAAACTTTGTGTTTCTTTCAGATATATTTTTTTAAGTTACATATCTAACCTATCATAATACTTGACCGTGGCAAAACCGTGGGGTACCAGCCGAATAGAACAGTATCTCCTCTGTACCAAGTATCGTAAAAGGTGACTAATGTACCGGAACCGACAGATGGTGTAATATCCATCCGGATCAGCGCAGCTTAAATGCTACAGGGCGGGGATGAACATTCACAGCATCCTCATCCTCGAGACTATCCTCGCAATTATAGGACTTTAAATGTTGATGAACAGTGGACTTTAAATGGCTGATATGATGATGATGAAAACTTAATTCATAACAAATATTACCGATATTCCTGTCTGTTAGTAGTTCTACGATCCAAATTCATCGACGACTATAACAGCAACCCACACAATCTGCTGGCAAGAAGTATCACGTATGTATTCCACCAATATTAGATTCTCCTATATAAAAATTAGCGTTTTGTCGTGATGGTCAGTTCAGCTTGATGAGGACAATTTTATAAATACGACAGTTTTATTACATACATTGCCCTCTCCATAGCTCGATGAGCTACTTTCAGTTAGCCAAGAAGGACAATGGCAAAAGAAGGCAATGCTCGGAGTTTCTTTGCGCAATCAAATCAGGAATGAGGAGATTCGTACAAAACCGACAATGCCCGGCGGATTAGTTAGTTGAAGCGGCAGGACTATCGTAGGGCGTCCACCCGCAAGTTGACAGACTATATGACTGAAACCGCAGGGTCGCGCTGTACATAGGCCGCATACAACCGGCCCTTTTGGAAATTACTTGGGGAGGCCAATGTCCAGCAGTGGACGTCTTACAGCTGACATGATGATAATGATGAGTACATACATTAACTTGACTTCAATAGAAGTGGCGTAAGAACTTGTGTTACGGATAAAAGATACCGGAGAAATCACATATATAATACTTGAACACGTATTTAACACCCAGACACAAAACAAACAAATATTTAGCAAAATTAAAATTTAGAAGTGTATGAGAAAATTTGTCTCTAACATAATTGTATACATACACTAGCAGACCTGACAGTGATATAATTGATACACTTATGATCATCATAGCAACCATTGAACGTAAAATGCTAGGCAGGCGAGGTGGCAATAGCATAGCTATAGCTTCACGCCAGAAATGCTGGTGCCCATCTCCGCCCTGTAACATTTGAGCCACACCATTTCGGATGGATATACCGCCATCTATCGTATCTGGTACCTCAGATGCCTCCTACACTAGGCACAAGGGGACACTACTCTACCCTGGTACCGCACGGCTAATTGATAAAATACATATAAACAATTCCGACCGCTGATCGCGATTCAAACAATTTTTACAACTCTGCGCCAACAGTCAAACGCTCGTGGCGTAAAATTTCATGTATAATATTAATGTTTTTTTTTCATAGAAACCTTCGCTAGGTAATAATGAAATAACCGTTCTCGCACAATACCATAACAAAGGAAAATATTATTTTTTTATATAATATAGTATTGGTCAGGGATGTCAGCTGTTGTTTACATTTTTTTTATAATTTACACAACATCACATACTGATTTGACCTGACTCCGTAATATGTAGCTGAAAGCACTTGTGTTTCAGACATCAGAGAAACCACAAATATAGTTAAAATCTTCATTATCCATCTGATACAACTCGTTCAATTTCGCCATATCGGTTTGTAAATCTAGACTCATTAGCGATAGCACATCTATTCACACCACCGTCAGAAATGATGGGGGTGCGCGCGTACAACGCGGCGCGCGGCGGTGCGGTGCGGCGCGCGGCGGACCGCTGCGGTCGGCCGAATGGCAAATGCTAATGCGCCTAGATATTTGAAATCTATTATCATTAGAGTGAAACACGGGAGGCTGTTTTGCGAACAATATAGTGTACAGATTTTTATTGGTCGCAAAAGTGTGCCGCCAAAACGTGGTAAGATGCCATTCGCATATGGTACGCAAAAATATTTGGCTTACCAATAATAATAATAATAAATTCACACAACATCTCGCACACTAATCTAAATCCGGAATAAATTGCTTGAAGCATATCGAATATAGGCCTCCCCAAGATAGGGGGAATTTTGCCCATAATTCCCATAATTGCTGCGCTGGGCAAGCGTGTTGGCAATCGCAGAGCGCAGCTCTCGCGATGGGGATACTGCTGCCCATCCTCCTTCTTTGCATTTGAGCTGCATTGTTTCGGATGTATATAAATGTGTGCCCTCAGTGGGTCGCACCTTCGGTCCTTTGGCGTACATGATACATAAAAACCAAATTCGACGTTAGGCCCGTGACTGATATTAATAACATAATCTATAGAGATATTTCTGGAGAAACTCTTTCTGTCAATATTACTCAACCTTTTCTTACTTTATAATAGTCATACTTTAATGAACAATATTTGCAGTTTAATTTCATAAACTAGTCGTGTGTAAATAGATTCGATCACTTTCCTAATATTGCGTGTAATCAGTCGAATGGGCGGAGTCCAATAGATTGCGCGCCATTGCCGCGAGTGCGTGTGGAACCTCCGTCGCGGTGCGGCCAGCTGCGGTTGCGTTAATGCGCTCGGTTCACGCATTAGCGCGGCCAGAAAATTTGTAACTGACAAGCCTTTGTTATTTCATCATCATCATTACAGCCATTGAAAGTCCACTGCTGGGCATAAACCTCACAAAGAAAGGGAGAATATTTCCCATAATTGATGCTGCCCATCCCCTTCCTATGCATTTGAGCTACACGTTCTTAGATAGATATACCGCCATATGTTGGTTCTGGTACCTTAATCACCTCTTACGACACCTTATACAGAGGGAGGTACTATTCTACTCTGCCGGTATATTTCGTTATTTAACCTTGATCATTTTCTTAACCTTGGACTTAATAATATAAATGTTACATGTGTTAAAATATGTATTTAAGTAATATATTTTCGAATCCTCGGAATTTATTTTATTTATTGAAACATTATTTAAAATAAATATGAGCTTTAGTTTTTGGCGAAACGAAGCTGACATTTATCGTGACTAATTCAATGTAGGTAAATATAAGCTCTAATAGAGATTCTACAAAATGTTGGCTGAACGATTTTTCAAAATTTTCCGAGAAGTGAACGAGAGCCAACATTCCTTCAGGATTTTCCCCGGCCGATACGCCGCGGCTGTGGTTCGAGCAGGCGTTTATTAAAAGTTTCTTGAATGGAGGTCGGCTATGACTTGATACATGAAGTACCAAAAAACTTTGCCTAGAGAGGAATCCGAAATATCGTGATGGCCAATTTCTTGTATATTTCTTGAACAAGTTCCCAATTGGGAGAGACTTTTGCAGCTGCTTTGTATAACAACATTTTTAGCCATCATATTAGGCGAATAATATTAGATTTCACACAGAATCTTCTAGACATGCATTTTCGGAGATTTTTTACCAAATAAACTTTAACTACACTGAGGACAGGGATAGAGCTGCCCATTCCTCCATGGTTACAATTTGGTTATGCTGTTCGAAATAGATATACCTCAATCTGCAAATTCAGGTAATGGGTGCGGATGTGCAGCAGCATCCCCAGCATTAAAACTACGCTCTGGGATTGCCAACATGCTAGCCCAGCGCGACAATCCTGGAAAAAATGTCCCCTTTCTTGGCAAGGCCTATTTCCAGCAGTAATCTTCCAATGGCATTAATGATGAAACTTATTGTCATATGGAAATTTACTCCTTAAGACCCCCTGAATTTCTGATTTAGATGTAAAAAGTATAAAATTATTAGCATAGATACAGCGTATTACAAAATTCGTGGATAATGAAATTTATTCGCAAGCGAGCTACGATTAAAACATGAGTCGGCAACCAAAATGCTAAATCCGGTGTTCAAAGCGCTTTTCGAATTTTCAAAATGTTTGTTGTAATGACAATGTAATTAAAGTCTTTGTTAGTCCTCTTTTATTGCAGTGCTTCTATCAAAAAACTTTGGTGTTCAACTTTTATTATAGAAATATACTTGGACCTTGGACTATCTGTAAATCTCTTATACATATGTGTCAGTTGGAAACTTGTTTAATATAGATTTAATATTAGCCATTAACAACGTATTGCTGATAAGATGAGAAAAGTCATACTACAGCAATATAAGTACGAGCAGGAGTAATATTTCAAAGTTATTTAAAAATCAAATCATTCCTCGTAACAGCAAAATATACAATTACACAGCGCGGAAAAATATTGCGGAGATCTCCCGAACTCGGCTAATACGATAGTAATTAAGTCGGGAGTCAATTCCGAAAGAGTTGTTTCTAGTCGGACGCAATAAGTGCAACCGGCGGAACCCGCGGCCCGGCGCCGGCTGGATATACCGGCCGCCGGATTTCGCCGGTCTCCGCCGGCCGGCGCCGGCAGCGACGCGCGGTTCCCGGTCATCCATCATCCGACGCTCGCGGATTTTTATCCGCAATTGCGGATACACCGACGGAAAGCTAATTTATTTTTGCTTGTAAGCAATCATGCCCCTAATGAAATACAATCTTTATAGATAAGGCAACGTAGCCAATTCTGCGCGGATATTTTCCCTGTGTTTATTTTATCGGCATTTCGGAAAATAATATACCGACGTAGAAAACTCACGATGGAGCAAAGTATATTTATGACACAAGAAATAGCACAGCTCGCCGCCCCCACACAATGTTTCACCGGCAATTCTTCAATAGCGTAATAAAACAAACCGGGCCCCGACGCAGACGCGTACAGAAAACTGAAAACTGAAAATAAAAGCGACAAAGAGCTAAATCTCATTTTGTCAATAAATCATGATCTCAAAGAGCCTCTAAATATATAAACGGAGGAAACTTTTGACTTGTAACGAGCTATAAACTGGACTGTCATAATAAGACGACGTGGGGGCAAGGGGTGAGGGGGCAGCGAATGGGGGGAAGGGGTCGGGGGGTGAATAAAAGCCTATCATCGTGAAAGTATTGGAGGCGCGTCAGCGGAACCGACCGCCCGTAAAAAGTCCCTCGTAAAATGGATCTAATTCTTCATTTTTACATTATAGATGGGGGGTGAGTGATGAGCAGAGATGCCGCCGGGCGCGGGATGAACGAGCAACCAGTACCCCCACGCTACACCGCGCCGCACTCTATTGTCACTATATTAACACCGAAATCAATCACTGCAAAAGTAAAGTTTTGGGCCGACATTAACTCTAGTACCATAATAGAGTTCTTCTCAGAGGCTTTCTGTAAATTAACTAATGTTAGTGCATTAAGGTTAAACCGCAAACTAACCTCGGTTAAAAAATCAACACTTCAACCTTTTTCTCTTCAACACGAAGTGAACATGTCCAAGAGCCATCTCTCAAACATTTATCAGTTATCAATATTTCTTTAATCACACAAAAATCAAAAACACATACTTTCAAACTCTTTTTAAAGCATAAAGGTCAAGTACCGGTTGCGTACATGTACCTCATATATCAATGGACTTAACCTACGTTTTCTTTAGAGATTTGTCCCGAGAAGAGATTCTCCTCCGCATCTTTACCGTGTCCAATTATAATGCGGCGCGCATTTCATATAATAGTTGCCATCTCCTGAGCTGCATTTTAACGTGACAATATGGAGTGAACTGGCGACGTTGATGGAAGGCTGCTTTAGGCAGTGGGCGGGCCACAAGCGGAGGCTGGGGACATTTTTTACTTGTAATAGCTTTTGTCGCAACTCCGCCAACGTGGGTTAATATGTCACTGGAACTCTTTGTTGGAAATAAAGAGAAACTGAATTGGCATGTATATATATGTATGGATATGTTTGTGAATTATGTTCTATCCGCTATGAATATTGACTTAAACATGAAATTTATACAGATAAAATAAATGTAGTACATCGTTTTAGATGATGATGCCCGACTACGACTCAATTTCATCAGAAATCATATAGACGGGATATATTGGTACGGTAAACTCGCCCTGTATTCTATCTTCCCAGTGTTGCTGTAAGACTGACCGCGAACTCACTTTACACCCAGCAGTTTGTCAAGTGTATTTATATTTTATTACATTTCTGTTCGCGACTGCCCGCGTCCACTTCACTTTATATCTTCTAGAACTTTCCTAGGATCAAAAGATGTTTCAAAAATATCTTTTCCATTGTTGACCAAAACTAATCTTAAAAATACCATGTCGCTGCATCTACATATGTTACATGTAGTAGGTCTATCGTTCAGGTCAAGTCAAGGAAATTTTATTTTCAGTATCAAGTCGAGCTCTGGCTCGAGGTGCGCTGCTCTTCGCGTATAATAAGAGCAATAAACAGAATTTTGTACAAAACAAAATGAGCACACTCAATTCTATAGAACCATGATATCTTTCATGTTCTGTAAAAAAGATTTGAATACTGCAGGATCTTTAGAAATTACCTCTCTTTGTCAACAAGATCGACAAGCCGCGCCATCAAAGGACTGAAATACAGGCACTTTTGCGACAAAAACTCAGGTGGGTGATGAAAATATTTTCGTCTAATATTGGATATTGATATAGCCGCCACTGGAGCGTATTGTCAGCGGCGCCCTGTCTTTGTGTCCTGTCAACATATTGAGATGTCGCTCCCTGCGATTGGGCCTCCAAAGGTTTGTAGTATATAAAGTCAATATAGACGAGTGTACGGATGGAGCAAGTAATTGTTTGAATTAATATAATAATTTCGTTTAAATATGAAAGAATTATTTTAACAGTTAGTGTAATTAATTAACACTTTACTGAAGGGTGTAGGCGATGTAATATGCATCGGAAAGTGTTTCAAAATTATAGACTACTCCCACTGTACCTGGTATCATAACAGTTGACTGAGGTACTGGAACCGACAGATGGCGGGATGTCCATCGGGTGCAGTGTAAGCTTAAATGCAACAGCGCTGGGGTGGGCAGCAGCATACCCGTCTCGAAGTTACGCTCTACGATTGCCACCTTTGAGGCAATTATGGGCAATTTCCACCTTTCTGTTGGAGGCTTATTTCCTGCAGTAGATGCTTAACGGCTGCTGTGATGATAATAAGACATACCCTGGTAAACATCAGATTTGTTTTCATCCAGCCTACTGTACATTAAGATGATCATTCTCACCATGAAACGAAGGCATAAAAAGTCCACTGTTGGAAATGGCCTCCATAGCATGGCATGTAAGTTTATTGTGTCTATATGTGTCAAAGCTTCGCGACGGGAGACCCATCCTCACCCAGTTTCATTCCAGGACTTGCCACTGATGACATTGGGTACTATTTACTCTGCCGGTACCCCACGACAATTTATGGGCTCTGTACAACTTATCAACGTTTTGGGTTTCAGTTGATAGACGGTTTACAACCGATTGCAGGTTGATACGACCGATAAAAACCGTGTCGTAGTTAGCTTATGCTCAAATAAACACAAGCCTAATGTTTGCATATTAATGTCAGGTGACGTGAATGTTTCACACGGAGCCCACGTCCGGGCAACAAGACCCTATGTCATATTACTGTCGTGTTCATTGCATCGTGACATTTATCAGATATCTAGTTACCAATAAACGCGTACGTGCCACACATGACTAATTCCTCGTCAACACAATACTTGCATGTCATCCGGAAAATGTTATTCTACATTCCTTTATATTGTGATTCCTTGGAGAAGAAAAATATCAAGTCTAACTGATATACTTTTAAAAGATGCCCGTTTTTGAAAATCCTCAAGGAAATGTTAATTTTGCCTGGCGTATGCAAATTTGTCAAGAAAATGTTACTGCCCATCCACGCTTGGTTTTCGGTTGAAGCTAGGAACTTTCGGATACCGCCATCTGTCGTTTCTGGTATGATATTTTAATACGGTATCCTTCGTCATAATATGATATGATTATATCATGATTTTTAAACAATACGATTGTATTCGCGAGATAAATATGAAAAGAAAAGCGTAGAGAAATCTCAAATGTAAATACTTACATAGCAGATATCTAAAGCAGGTCTAGAGGCACTGAGAAGTAAACGTGCCGACATCACTTAGACACGACCAGGAAATAAGCTTGTCTGTCTGTTCGTGATGTTATATGAATAAGTTAGCAGTTACTACGAGCTTTAGCGTCTTTGTCTCCCAATAATTGCTATGGAAATATAATATAGTTATACACTCATATTTAAAATATACCTATATATACTAGCAGCGCCCCACGGTTTCATAATGCAAGTGAAAGTCCTGTTACAATTTTTTTTACGAATTGAACGAAATTTGTTAGTTATTACTAATAGACACTACAATATTTAAAGAAAAAGCAGTCTTTAGAGAGTAGCTGTAATTTTGGAATTAACTATAATTTATTTCTTCAAAATAATTAGTATTTGGGAAACCTTACCAATTGCAACTTTAAATTAAAATATACTAAAATAACTTGCGCTCACTATTTCACCCCTTTATAAGGGTAATTTGGTAACATAATCATTATTATCATACCAGCCATCGGAAGTCACTGATGGGCATAAAGCCTCGCCAAGAAAGGAGGAAATTTGCCCACAATTGCCGCCCTGGACAAGCTTGTTGTCATGATGCTGCTGCCACTTCCCGTCCTGTGCATTTGAGCTATACTGTTTCGAATGGATGTGCCCATGTCCACCATGCCGGTTCTAGTACCTTAGTCACCCCTTACAAATTACCTATGGCCTATGTGCAGCAGAGCACATTTCCAAGACTGCCGTGATATTGCTAGGATTTACCAACATATTTATTTATTATTTATTAACATAATTTTACGGGTTAGCCCAATTACACAATTATGATGTTGTAACAAAAATTTAATTATTCTGCATCGAGCTTAATTACGTCAAAGTCCGTGTGAGACATAAGGAGTGCGTCAAGTGCCTGCTGCATACGGCATAAATGTGATTGCATATGTTGGTTGATGTTAAAAATACGAAAAGAAAAATTTTATATATATATATATATATATTAAAGCAAATATATAATATTAAACTTTAAATTAAATCTTTTATGCTGATAATACCAATGTCATCAATTATTGTAGGTTTGCTAAATGTTTAAATCACTCAAAGCAGGTTTAAAGCAAACTACTGATATATCATGCTATGGAATTGATCGTCAAAATTAATAAAAGGAGTGAAATCTTGACGGTAAACCTAAACATGAAACCACTTCAAGTCAATTAGATTGCCGGTCGTGTAACAAGAAAACAGAACCTCACCATTTTACAAAATATGCTAAATGCAATAAAACAACTTTAATAAAATCATAGAAAGCCGTACGTTTATAGGAAACATACAAGAGAGTAAGTGCTCTAATATGATTTGTTGGGGAAGAACAAGAAAAAACTTCATGGCAGTTGACGGCTGAGCGACAAGCCGCAGCCGCGCACCTCCGGCCGCTCGTAATATTCCCCCATCAATCATTGGATATTTCGTTTGCGTTTCAACTCGTCTTAGCCACGTCACCAGGACTTTGCACAGCAGAGTTATTGTTTTTTAGAAGTTCTTTCTTGTAACAGTTCTTAGATTTATTGAAGTCTATTTTTTTCTTACTTTCGCGTAGTTTGGAATTATTGACGACAACATATGCTAAGAGAAATGGACGAGTATAGTATCGGAATGGTGTCCGAGAGGCAGCAAAAGGAGTAAAGGTAGACAATCTGAACGATGGGAAGACGACATTAAAAAGATGGCTGGTCCAAAACGGATACGCACTGGAAAGAACAGAATAAAATGGAAAAGGAAGGAACTTGTCGAAGTACAAGTTGGAAAGGAAAAACCAATTGCCAATAGTAACTAATTATAAAATGGCATTAATTTTAGACTGTTAGGAAAAAAAATTACATTACTGCAATAAAGACTTATTACACTTTTTTATTTATTTTAAAGCATATTTATAATTGAATTTTATTACGATTGGGCACCGACTCGTTTAAAGGAGTATTGTTAAAAACTTACATAAATGAATAGTTTGACTTCTCAAATATCTTCCTGTGAAGTCGACTTCATAAATATTTAACATAATATCAGAATTTTATGGATTCGACTATTGGTTGAGAGGTCAACTTGCTTTATATATCGCGGCTAAACAACATCGATTCCATTGCTGTGTTCCAGTTTGAAGAGACGCACCCACATTAAAAGTAATGTGACCTGATATAAAATTCTTGTCATCATTTAATATCTCAATACTTAAGACACTGGCAACTGATACAGAGAAATTAACAGTATTTATATACTGCATAAATTAAAAAAATGATATAAAATATGATTACGAAGTTAAAATAGCGATTTATTTTGTAAGAAAATAACGGAGCAAGCAATAAACATAAACAAAAGGAAAATGTGTTCAAGACACTAACAAAACAGAGACGTTAACGTAACATCAGCGAGGCCGTGAATGAAAAGGCTGCAATATGAAGTTATTTATGGGGACCTGCCCCGGCTCAGATTAGGCGGAAGGCTGTATATCTCTGACGGGGCCTAGAGCAGCAGAGCGGGAAGCGGGAGCGGAGACGTATTGAAGACCGAACCCTATTGTCATGCTTGGAAGCGTTTATAGGTCAAATATTAAGGAATTTCTCACGAATTGGCGCAAGTGATATGTTTATCGTTAAAAGTCACTCTGCATTGATAAATAGAATTATATATATAATTACATATACAAGAATAATTTACATTGCTTATCATTTATAATAAGCTATGTAAAAATATTTAATGTAGCCTGCTGATTATGGTAAAAGATACATGCATACATACTTCACGCTTGAGTCCTATTAGAGTATTCTCGCTTCCTTTACTCGCGTTAGCCCTTTTATACGTGCTCGTTTGTTCTTGATCCTTCTGACCTGGCCCTTCTTTACTTCTTCTTCCTACTTAAGTTATGTTCGCCTAGATTGCCCTATACTAACTCTTCCATTCACCTACGTTTTATGTATTTTTGCAGTCATTCTACTTTCATCCATTTTTTGTACATGTCCAAACCATCTCAATAATCCTTTTTGCTATCGTAAGATACTATAATTGCATTTAATCAGTAGGTATGTAAAATGATTTTGAATGAAAGTGATATTGAAGAAAAGTAAAACTATTTAATGTTGATTATATCAATAACGTTGTCGCTGTGGAGTCTTGTATTAAAGATACGATCAACGATTTAAGTATAAGAGTAAGCAGGAGATTCCACGAGGAACCTGAGGGGTCTCGGTAACGGCGAGAAAGGTAAAAGATCGTGGGTTTGATTTCCACTCAGCTCAAGTATTTCTCCCAACGGCGTCAGTTGTAAATTTCTAATTAATAATCTTGAGGACGGTATACGGTACTTATTTACTTTTCAGAAGTTTAAGAAAAGCAACTAGTTTTAATTAATAATTAGTCGGTAATCGTTCACGTCTGTTCTCCCGCTTACCAAAAGTCGGTCGAAGTTCTCAGCCAACAAAAGCCCACAATCTCGGCAGCGAGCTAACAACATCCATCACTCGACCTGGGATCTAGACTTGTTTTTCGCTAAAAGCCGCACGGGAACAAAAGGCACGTATTAACGGTGTTGCGAGCTCGCTGTCACGGGCACACGCGCGCACAAAGACTCTCCGAATAGTTAATTAACTCGTTATATTTGAAGAAGGAGGCGTCCGTAGAGACGCTCGCGGGACTCGCTTTTAAAGCCATTTGTGAAAACTGTGATTGCATATGATACTTAACTTTTAACTCTGAGTAACGTGGTGAATATCAAAGTTCTGCATATGATCGTTTGACGTTTGCAGTAGTTCATGGTCATCGGGATTTAATTTATCTTTACTTCATAAGAACATAGTAACTTATATATTTTATATACCTACCCCTAATATTAATATTTTTATCCTATCTATTCTGGGATGTCACGTTATTGGAATGTTTTAAAAAATTTTATAGGTATAAATTAAAAAATCATCGGCGTAGCTTTGAATTGCGAAATGGCAGTGGGCAGGACACGTAGTACGACGAACCGATGGCAGATGGGGAAGAAGGTGCTCAAGTGGCGACCACGCACTGAAAAGCGCCTATATCCAGCAGTGGGCGTCTTTGGGCTGATATGATAATGATGACATTAAAAAAATAAAAGATATGGACTAGTTAAATTTTGGGTGTACCACGTTCTTACAGTGCTTCTGGGATAATATAAAACAGTTATGAGACCACGTCGTAAAACATTTTAAAATGGCTTCTATTTGGAAATATTTCATGCAAAGAATAACAAGCAAGGAGACTTTTCCAATTTTATGATACGCAAATGGTAATTTTTTGGCAGAGTACCAGCTGACCCATGACTATGTAATTTGTTCGAAAACAACGATAATTAAAAAAAACAATATTTTCTAATAATTATCGTTCACAACTTAGGCCAAACAAATATGTGTCAAAAACGTTAAAAAAAAGTATTATAATGATAGGGAAGCGATTTACTAACTATATTAAAGGTCATCAAAGAAATATCGAGGTCCAAATTATCAGCATTCCTTACCCCATTGAACCAATAGATGGCCAGCAAAGATCGGAACCTCGCTGCCAAAATTGACCAGCTACAAGAGAAATTTGTGAGCCGCAGAAAGAGGCTAATTCGCCATCATGAAATATTAATGAGGGCGACGAGCGCATCACGGCGAGCAGTTTTTACGGCGAGCGCCCCAGAGGACATCGATAGCTAAGCTTTTTTATATTGCGCCCATAAATTGTGGCCGGTAAATTTTATTGGCCCGAACACCGAATTTGGATGGCGGATGTGTTTCGCTTGTTACCTATTTTCATAAAAGGGTCTCCCGATAAAATAATATTGCGGGACTTAATTCTTGTATCTTCGCTGATTACATCTGACTTCGCAGAAACGTATTTTATGAGCGCCGTTTCTGACGATGGGCAAATGTATTTCTTTCATTAAATAGTTCGACAAACACGCGTACAGTCTGCTTAATAGTAAGCGGCGCTGCAGCCCAAGACACTCGTAATATCACCAGGATATCACTAACGCGTTGCCAACCTTGTGACTTGAGGATATTACCCAATAAATTCACATTCTCACCCTTCAGGCCACAGGAACACAGCAATGCGAACACTGCTATTTGGCGGTAGAAGCAGATGAAGGTGAGATACCAATGCAAACGACCTTTTGTATGAGGTCTACCTCGTGTAACTTTTTACAATATTTTTGCCGATAAAACGACAGTACTTTAACCTCTGATGTTTTTAATCCTTAAAATAAGTAACACTTACTTTAGTCACACTCTTGATGACTTGATAAATAGTTTAATATTTTTTAAATTAATCTATTACAAGCAGACTAATAAGCAGACTATAAAAATCTATCCCTTTAACAATTAGTTTAGACTTGGTACCCTGATTTTACTCGCTCTTAAATTGTTAAATATTTTCCTTAGACAACACATGATATTGACAATACAAATGTGGACAGTGCGACTACATACCAGTGAAGGTATGTTTGAATTCAAGTCAGTATTTTCTGGAGATTTTTTATTCCCGTGAGAGTTTAAAAAGCTCGCTATTTTAAAATATGCTACTAGCAGTCCCCGCGACTTTGACCGCGTAGAATAGTGCCTTGCCACGGGTACAGTGACTTCCACGATTTATTTATTTATTTCAAAACCGATCCCTATTTTTTTTTAAATATAATATACTAATGGATTATCCAGCACTGAAAAAAATTTCGACTTGAACCAGCGGCTTCCAAGATTATTGCTTCTTAACAAACTCTTCAGCTTGATGATATTAATATAAATTAGCAGATTTTACAATTTTAAAAATTAGAGAAATAGTCTAATACTAGTTGCCGGATGCCCCGATTATGTGCCGGTTACACCTCTTCTGAAGGTAGATTGAAAAAAAGACACTTCCCTCCGAAATGTTGTTCACGACGATCCCGCTATAATAAATTTCTAATTTTTCGTCGGATTTAGGCCAGTGCGATATCATTTCCTCCGTTATTTAGCCGAGCCCTCATAATCAGGCCCGGTGACAAGTGAAAAAGCAATTTCTGTCGTGGGGACCTCTGCTCTCTGCCTCCCCCCTCCCACGCCCCAGCCTCCTTTTTTACCCTGTGGATTTGCAGTGGCCGCCCGCTGACAGCCGGGTGGAGTGTATTGAATATTATTCATAAGCCGTATTGGACATTTTTCAGAATAATTTCTCTTTGTACACACAATAAGAGATTTTATCGCTTCGTTGATTACTCGGACTCGGGCAGTGGACCGTCGATACCACAGGTCACTTCTTTAATTATGACCTTTTGTTCAGATCTTTGGTCCAAACTCTTAGTAATATAATTCGTATCAATCTGTTATATATTTATCTATAACTTTGGGAGAGTTTTTGTTTCCTTATCCTTCCTTATTTGTTTAACAAGTCAGACATCATGTATAGTTACGATTAATACTAAGGTACCAAAACCGACAGATGGCGATATATCCATCCAAAAAAGTGAAACTCAAACGGGGGAGATAGGCAGCAGTATTCCTGTCGCGAAGATACGCTCTGCGATTGTCGTCACGCTTACCCAGCGCGGCAATTATGGGCGAAATTCCCCCTTTCTTGGAGAGGCCTTCATCCAACAGTGTACTTCTAATTGCTGATATGATAATGAATACTTATTACTAGTATCACTTATCTCTCTGTTATTTATATTTATGGTCTACCACCATAGAATAATTGCTAAACAAGGGCGTGTGGTACCAGCAGAGTAAAACCTTCTTCTATACTAGGCGTAAATAGCGACTGAGGTACTGAAATTCAAATTCCCTCTTTCCTGGCATTTGAAGACTACTATGATGATAATAATGAAGACCGTTTTTTACGGGAAACAAAGGATTTCGCACCAAAAAATATATAAATAAAAAAAGTAAATATATTTATATTCTTTTAATACATGCATTTATATGATCTACATAACTCGTGTGCACTTCTGCCCGAAAAATTAGATACTAAATAAATAGACCACATCCCGATTATTAAGCAATTGCTACAGTATACCTGTATTCGGTCTTACAACTGCCCCTAAATACCCAGAGCCTCAGCTTGTAAGTAAGCTACAATCTACCGGAGAGGAAAGGTCTACTAGCAATGATTTGTCGCGAAACACGGAGGTCATAAGGCAGTGATGCGGGTAAGTGATAACGGTCATTATAAGAACACACGTTGCGGCCGCGACCCTCGCCCGCGAGGGTCCGACACGCCGGCGTGCGGCGGGGTCCCCCGCGACATTACCCACGCGCATGCCGTCACCGGCTTCTAATGAAACCATTATGCTTCAGATTACTATGAATCCTTTCGTACATTCGAGAAAAGCTATTACACTGTAGGCAATTAAATAAATTTGACTTGTGTGTTTTCTCTGAGAGGTACTGGCAGAGTAGAATAGTACCTACCTCTGCACCAGGTGTCGTATGAGGCGGCTGAGGTACCAAAACACACAGATGACGGTATATCCAGCCGAGATAGTGGAGCTCAAATGTATGATATAATGATATCCAATAGCTGGAATGATGTTGATGATGAACAAAGACAATTAATTACCAATACTAATATACCTGGGATAAGGAGATATTTTACATTTATTGTTTCGGATATGCCGCTAGCTGTCAGTTATGATATCGCAGTCGGCGCTCACACAACATAATGCAATACAGGAACGTACTATTCTACCCCGCGACTAGAGTCACATTACAGAGGAGGTAATTTGCTATCATGTAGGATAGCGACATCAAAATCATATTGCGCACGGGTCGTAAGCTTGTTTGCCAACTAAGTGCCTTTATCATTACTGAAGGGAGAAAAAATAAAGAATTTATAGTGAGAACATTTGGGGCACGTCAAATATAACGAATTTGCAGGAGTTATCAAAAGCAGCGCAGGGCTCGCTCCCATGGAATGATTGATGGAGCGGCCCTTGATCGAGGCATTTTTCTTCCTTGTCCACTCTCTCAGTCATTACCAGGGGAAGTCGCCATAATCGAGTACTACTTTAGGGTTTTATCGCTTACGTTTCTATGCTTGGTAATTTAATATAAAAGGCAATAGAAATTAACCAGGTATAGGTCAGACCAGGGTCACTTAGTATTGAAAGTGGGGTGTTGATGTAGTTTGGGTTTTTAGGGCGGATGGATAAAAATATATTGTCGAATAAGCGGAGATTGATGGCACGACGCGACGGACACACGCTGACCAAATGAACACGTACTGGATAAAGGTCTGGTTCGGTTTGTTCGCATTCAGTTCAATAGATGTAGGACACCAACAGAATTCCAAATTCAATAACTTATACGAGTTTACTATATTTGTTTCGAACTAATGAAAATCAAACGGGCCTGATGGCGTAGATTGTAGCAATCCTATCTTATGCGCCAAACGTCGTGGGTGCGATCTCCTCGCAGAACAAATATTGATATGATAATATTTTTATTTGGTCTGTATCTGGGTGTTAAGTACATGTATTTAAGTAGTATATTTGTGTTTCCTCTGTAGTCTGATATGCGAAACACAAGTGATTTACGTGACTTATCATGGAGTCAGGTCAATGTATGAGATGTTGTGGGAATTATTTAAAATAAATAGTTTCTGCTTATCTCTATAATGATAATAAACAATTAATTGCCATAACATCTCATATATCGACCATAAATATCATCATATGAATATTTGTCCTGGGTGATAGCATAAGATAGGATCACTACCATCTGCGCCATCGGACCCATCATGGGAAGTAGACGCGAGAGTTTGAATCAATCATCGCAATTTTTTTGATTGTGCGGTTTGATTTGTAGGGACACAACATAGAAGAGTTGCCTTTGTTTTATGGCTTCGAGTTTGTTAGTTAACGTCTATTCAACGGCAGCCATGTGTCACGTCGAACTGCAGGCGACCCGGGGGGAACGTGCGTACCTAATGTACAATACTATCTTTTATTCATCTGTCCTGATATACAAGAGGTCGTCATACTAAATACAAGAGTGACTCTAGAACATTCTGACTGTCGTATCTAACATTTTACCTTCATCATACCAGCTATTGAAAATAATAATATATATTTCTAACTTGAAAATCAATTAACCGAGAACCAATCAAGCCAGAATAGGGGCGCGTTTCAAATCATATCATTTGATTACAAAAACTCGCGGCGCTGGCAAACATATTTCAATAAAAAAATCTTCTTTTATTCTTTTATTGCGGTTCCGTTAGAGAGAAATTACATTTTTCATTTCCATTTCATATTAATACTGTTATAGTTTCATCTAGTGTGTGCTTCAAGAGACGCCATCTAGTAGGATATATGATTCAATAATTATGAAAGGTTTAATCATATTTTTCATTACTGATAGACATTGGCAAGAAGTGGGTTAAAATTAATGTTATACAAAAGTTACTGGCTACTTAATGAAGAAAATAAGCCCGGGTGAGGTCTAGGAAAATCATATTAGGTCAGGTTACACATTTTCACACAGGTTCACAGCGGTTTGGCCGAAAGTGACTACTGCTTTTTTTAGACGAAAGCACATTTTTGCAGGTTCTCGATCCAGCTGCGAAATATTCATTTGAACCATCTAGAAGAATAACCTACAAACGAAATCCAAAGACAGCTCTGCAAATTTGATCTTAGTGTAAATCGCCATCGCATGAAGGTAGCAAGGGTGCACTTGTGTGACGCAGTAAAGGTGAGATATACTAGCTAATTTTGACGACGAACTTTGTACCAGATGTCATTGTAGATGACTAAGGCATAGATCCGCCAGATACCAGTATAAAAACCTTCCAAAACAGTTAGATCAAATGCATACAGCGTGGCTGAGCAGCAGCATCTCCGTCGGAAAATTACAACTCCACGATTACATTGTGCTTACCCAGCGTGGTCATTTTGGGCAAACATTTCCTCGCTCCCCTTTTAAGGGACGGCTAAGTCCAGCAGTGAAGGTGCAAAGGCTGAAATGATTGTTTTTACTCTACTGCTTGTGTGAAATCGTGTCATTTTACCGTAAGATTTTATCGGCTGACCAATAAATTGGGATAGAGTACAACAGAAGTGTTGTTCCAAAGTGGATGAACACATCCGTGTTTGTACAGCTCGTGAACTGGCTCGGTGTTCATTTAATAGAGGTGACGGCTATTTTACACGCAACTGAACATCGTTTGTGCAATGCGGGAGACACCAACACATTTTTATTTCAAATAAACTACTTGCGAAAATAAATAGTAAATAAACGATTCGCTTGTATCACGCTCGGAGCAAATTGATCTTTTAAATAACCAAATTTGTATTTTAAGCTGTAAATTGTTTCTCGATCAAGAGAGTCTTTCAATAATTTTTACAGACTAATATGTTCTATAGTATTTTTCCATGTTAACGTTCCCCCAAACGTTTCAGAACATTCGGGTTAATGAATAACAAAATAATATAAGTGCGAATTAATTTATTAATATATTCTAATATTATACAATTTTATCATTATAAATAATACTTATTATTACTTATTCAAAAAAAAATACGCAATCGATAAAAAAAAAAATTTTTTATCGATTAAGATCGAATTTTAATTTATAGAATGTGACTCCTTGCAGAACAAGGTCGAAAGATTCTGTGTAATAAAAATAAATTATACTTTCCTAATAATTTCGCATTGTGTGTGTAAATTAAATTACTTACCAATTCAAATACTTTGAATCGGAAGATGTTGATCTTTATCACTTTTATAAACGTTTTGCTGTGAGGGGGACCCCTCATTTTATGAAAATGTCAAAAAAATTAAAAAAAGTAAAAATGAAATGTTTCCGTCTTAACGGCTTCCTGTATTACATTAAATAGTTATCTGTTCGTTATTTCTAACAATAGCACAGTATTAATAGTAATCCGTTCAAAACAGTCGTATTATTTAGGAACTTAGTTAAGTACATGAAGGTATACGTAGATGCTTGTTCCTCTGTTCCTCGCAAACGAGCCACGTCTAGTTAATAACCAGGATCTAATTTTGTTGAGCTCACGCAGGCTGAGCTGACTTGGAAGTGTGTTTTAGGAGCTACAGTGTGTCTTAGCTTGCATTACATTAGCCCGAGACTTTGGGCGGCGCCAACGAGCTCCCGGCGTTGTAAGCAGGAAGATACGCAGGCAGGCTGCTTTCCTTAACATGACATCTCATAAAAGCCTCAAGCCTGTACGTTAATTAACCGATCGATATGGTAGTATGTTTATATAGATACACCACGTCTGTGTCCCATCTAGGTAGGCAGAGACTATGCATCTCCACATGTTACGATTTTGGCATACCTCTCTTGCTTGCCTTACTCGCATTAATCCTTTCATAAACGCTCGTTTATTCTTGGTACTTCTGACCTGGCCCTTCTTTAATACCTCTTCTACCTGGTTATGATATGTTCGCCTCGGTCGTTCTATACCAACTCTTCTATTCACTTTTGCTCTATATATTTGTGTAGTCATTCATTTCAGTTCATCCATCCTTTCTACATGTCCAAACCATCTTAACATTAAATTTTCTATTGTTGTCACAACATCATCTTTTACACCAAATTTCTTATGTCACTATTCTTTAATCTATCTTTCAAACTCACACCATACTTCGAAGTGCTCTCATTTCAACAGAATTTATTCTACTCGCATAATTCTTATGCCATGTTTAGATCATATTATATATCCAAAAAAAATCTTTGAAATAATTTGAAATAATAAATCCGCGGTTGCCGCAAAATAACCGAATTTATTAAATAATGATTTAAATAAAGTTTTAATTCGTTTATAAGCGACAGTCGCATTTCAAATCCGATAAAAGAGTAGGATTTTTTCCACAACATCTCATACATTGATTTGACACCGTGGTAAGTCGCTTAAAGCACTTGTATTACGGAAACCAGACAACAGAGGAATCACAAATATATTACTTAAATACATATATTTAACACCTAGACACAGAACAAACACAAACATTACAAATAAATATTTACCTGTATTACCTAATTGAATTGGGAAGTGAATATAAAAGAGAGATTCATGTGACGCCCTGCGAGGGCACTGCAATATATAAGAACTAACTACTAGCTTAATTCACAATATTCAATTTATATAATCTAGGATACAATAAAATTAATTACAATAAAGTAACATCTTATCTACAATAAAATAAAGTTCTAGTACATTAGTCGGCTCTTACGACACCTGGTGCAGTGGGGGGTACTATTCAACTTTGCGGGTACCTGACGGCACACATCAGATCAATGTTGCATCGACATCACGTTGCACAAGCGAAATTGGTGCAGAATTTTTATCTGTCAAACAAATAAATCGGTAATAGTATTTCACTGCTGTATTGTGAAAGCTTTCCATTACATTTATTGTTCATTCCATTAGATCAATTTCACAAATAAAAAAGTTGAGTTGATTGCTGTAATGCGCGCAATTCAGGAAAAGCGCCCCGGGCGATTTAGTTTGTAAACATTTTAAACTGTAGCTTATTATTTTACGATTGCTTATTTAAAAAATATATAAATACACAACTTAATCTCTTATTTACTTTTAGCAGTTTTGATCTATATAAAATTTTAGTGTATGACGACTTATAATGTTTTATTTGCTATCGTAGATTACTACAACTTTAGCAATTCAGACATTGCATTTGTTAGAGCGTACACAATAAATGTTTAGATTTTTATTGAAGTCTCTTTAATTCCAAAATTACTTTATTTTTTGGTATTCTTTTAAGAGTTTAAGGATTGTTTATTGTTGTTTTGCTTGAAAATAGGAATACATGTTTTTTTTCGTATCATTTTTTTATACCAAAGGTTAGTCTTGATATTGGGTTATTTAATTTGTAGATACAAATTTATAACGAGCAGTAAAAAAGACATGTATGACCAGAATTTTTAGGTACTTGATGGATCGTCTATACGGATATACATACTAGCTAATTCAACAATAGTTAATGTGACATCGATCAAAAAACATTCACTGCTGGACATAGTCCTCCTCAGGAAAGGGGGAGTTTGCCCATAATTGCCGCACTGGGTAGGCGTGTTGGCAATTGCAGAATGAAGTTTCGCGACGGGAATGCACTACTTCCGGATGGGCAGTAGTGCATTCCCGTTGTGCGTCCCGCCCCCTGTCGTGTTTAAGCTACACTATTTTGGATGGATACACTACCAATTGTCGGTTCCAGTAACTCAGTCGCTTCTTACGACACCTACAGATAGACTGGCAACAGACAGATAGACTGACAACATTTAATAATAATATTATATATATTTTAAATGTATTTTGTTATATGTACAGTGTATACATCCATATGCATTTAGTAAACATTTCAGTTATTTTGATATTACCAACAGAAACTCCAATTTATTTATATGTATGGATGTATTGATCTAATTCAATTTGATAGCACAATCAATGGTCAGCACGTTATTCATTACTTCTTACTACTTCATTTACTTCTCTTCCAATAACTTACAAGTAACCCGCTTTCTTTGTATAAATAATTTCCCAACAAATCTAAGGTAAGCATTTCTAACCGTTATTGACGTTTGAATCCCGTGATACTCGCCGGTTAGAAATTAATTATTCGAAGCTAAGTTCGGGCGCGCGTTAAATTGTGAGGTCGAGAACAAGGAAAGGTCGCGAATATTTTTGACAGTATTTTTTTACAACCACGAGGAGAGTCACTGCATTATCATCAGAATTTTCGCTGTGATATAATTTTCATTTTTCACAGGCAAGTGTGGTGAAAATCACAGAGTAGCTTCGTGTCTAGGTTGCTGCTGTTAAAACATGTCTTGTTTTATATTTAAATGTTATACTATTTTAGGTGGATATACCGCCATCTGTCATCAGTTACCTGTAACAATATCTGGCAGAAACAAAAGTAGTTTACATAAAATTTAAAGAAAATAGCTATTGGCTATTAATAAGGTTTTAAAAAACCTTTTAAATAGCCAATAGCTTTTTATCAGCTTTTAAAAAACCTTTGCCTTCTTTTAAACATTTCTAAGCGTTTTAGTCAAAGTGCCTAATTGAAAATAAAGTAATATTCGTTTAAATATTATTAAAACGGCGAATAGTACCTCTCTTTGTACCAGGTATCTGACTGACCGAATTCAGAAGGCAATATATGCATCCGAAATAGCGTAGTTAAATGCACAGGGTGGGGATAGACAGAAATATCCCCGTAGCACAATTATCACCACGCTAGACCAGTGTGGCAATTAAGAGATTTCTGAGATTCCAGATTCTACTTTCTGGGGAGGTTTACAACCAGCATAAAAAAATTCCATGACTGCTATGAAAAAGAAGAAAATGGAAATATTTATTTAAAAATTTTTAAAAAGAAACCAAACTATTTGTTTAGTTTCAATAAACATGATTCAAAGTTGGACCACTTTAACTACCGACCGCTGTTACTTATGTTGAAATTGAAAATGTTTGCGTGAACTATCCCCGGGGATGTTCACTAATTCAAAGTAACCTCGCTTAGCAGTGAAAAGGCGTTAAAATTTCTCAAACTATCTGAAACTTAATACGCAACATGCAGAGTTCACTGTCAATTGATAGATTTTGACAGGTTTCGATAGGAAATTAATCTATAGCAGTGTGTAATATCACGGTGCGTTAACTGCCAGTCGCATGACGTGGTAGAGTCATGGCGGAAATGAAAAAAATTTAAGCATTACTATTCTATAATCCTCTGAATATAGCTTGATTAGAATGACACCTGTCAAAGGTATTTTTAAATTGAGTTAATCGCTTTCTGTCTAAATTTTAGGCTGGTTATATTATATATTTGTTTAGAACATTAAATATGTGTAATAAAAATAATTATAATAACAAATCATAATGCCGAACACATACAGCAACACAGGGTCAAACTATAATGAGTAGAATACTTTGTAGAATAAATTATATACAGGGGTTGCTTTTATACGTAAGGGAGCACTTGGAAAGGGTTTTTGAAAATTCGCCTCGTAAGGGGAAGCAAAGATAGTACGAGACTTTGCTGTTTATGAAGTTATTCCTCTTTAGTATTAGTTATCGTGTAAAATATTTATTCAAAAATCATTGTGCGAAAAATCCCCCTATCTTGGGGAGGCCTTGGTCCAGCAGTAGACTTCCAATGGCTGGTATGATGATGATGACGATAGAAATATGTATTATTGAAAGTATATTTTTTGTGCTTTCAGGCCTAATAGTTTTTGGTGAAATTGAACATTAACTAAACCATATTTGATCTGCGCCGCGAGACGTGAGGTTGAGTCACCAGAAGCTAGTGTATTAATATTCTCAAACGACTGTTTACCTCAAAATAGCGATATAAATAATTGATTTGTACGGACGTCGACTTGACATGGGGTGGGACCGCCATATGAGGGTTTGGGACCGTTTGTGGACTCTGTCTAAATATTCAACTGTGAATTATTAATTCGCTGACGAGCCCCCAATTTGTTATACTATCGATGCCATTACGTCTAACATTAGAACCTATGACAAGTTTGTTCTTTCAATAATTTGACGTATGAGTAATTATGTATAGACGATAGCTAATTGGACTATATCATCATCATCATATCAGCCATTAAAAATGCACTGCTGGATTTATTCCTCCCCAAGAAAGAGGGTGTTTGCCCACAATTGTTACAAAGGGCAAGCTACAAAAATTACATACATCATTATTATCACATCACATCTGCCGTAGGATATCTGCAAACGAAAATAGAACTTATCAAAATATTTTTAACTCATTATTGCCCCGCTGGGCAGACGTGGTGGTATCGCAGAGGGAAGTTTTGCGACTTGGATGCTGCCCTCTACCTCTTTTATTTATTGTCATGATGTATCATTCAGTTTCAATGTCCATGTCACTTGTCACGCCGCCTAGCACAGAAAACGTAACTAACCTAGCTAGTCTTGAAAACAACAACTGCAAGGTAAAATAATGACGTCAAAAAAATTACATAAATAATATTTTAAAGCCTTAACGGCTATAAAGCTTAAGTCATTTTACTATAAGCAGTGAATGCGTAAATGTTTGAAAGTATGATATCCAGGTACCCAGATTCTGGTTGGCCAGATATTTTTAATGTAAAGTGTAGTCAATCTCGCTTGTTGCAATATACATTGAATCGTCACTACAGCACGCATAGCTCCACCCACAACACAAACAGCTCACTATTAACGTAATGTAATTACTACCAGCGGATTATTTTAATAAAGTTTACCGCTATCGAGGCGCTCCAGTGGATACAACATTTCCAATAATTAACTTTACCAATTATTGGAGTAGGACATTAACGACTATCATTAACATTTAATGGCCAATAAATTAGTTCTGAATGTTTTACATTTATAAATAAACAAATTATTAGTAGAACTTTGTCAAATAGTAAATTAAAGTAGTTGTAGCTTAATAAAATAACCGACTCATTTTCAATGATTTTACTTTATAAAATTAATAATTTTATGTTTAAATATCATACCACTCGTCATCATGTTATCATCATGTCAGCCTTAAAAAGTCTCCTGCTAGACATATGTACCCCCAAGAAAGGGGGAATTTTGCCCATAATTGCCGCACTGAGCAGGCGTAGTGGCAACAGTAGAACGTAGTTTTTGCAATGGGCAATCCCCGCCTAGTGATATTAAGTCACCCTGTTTCTGACATATACATCGCCATCTGCCGATTCCGATACATATATACCTCAGTCACCTCTAACGACACCTGGCACAGGGGGAGGTACTATTCTATTTTGTCGGTACCTCACGGCATGGATTAACTACCACAATCAACAAGAACATATCGCAAACCTTGTGATCCGATTATGTTATCTGTATTAAAGACATATGACGGTATATCCACCTGAAATAGTATAAATGCATAGGGCTGAGATGGAAAGCAGCATCCCCGCCGCGAAAGCTGCGCTCTGCGATTGCCAACAGGCTTGTCCAGCGCGGTGACTATTGTAAAATTCCCCTTTTCTTGGGGAGGCCTGTGTTCAGCCTTGGACTTTCAATGGCTGGTATGATGATGATGATGAATCAATCACCATTTATGCTTTTGTCTACATAATAAGAAACAAGCTTATAAATGAGCGATTTAAGATCATATTAGCACATAATCCTCAATCGCGATCGAATTATGTTTATATAAAATTCCTTTAGCAAAATAACCCCCATAACTTACCGCCATCTTGGCGGAGTATTAAGTATTACAATGGGAGTTCATAAATGGCATCTAAAGTTATCTCCTTTGAAGGCGAAGCACCCACTTAGGTTGTATCGCGCCCGATAACCTCCGAAAAATACACAGCCAATATTTTTTATCGGGGCCTGACAAAGCCCATTATTTGCTATCTCAATATCTGACCTCCTTTGAAATACCTGCTATTCATGCAGCGGCCTGTTTAATAAACAAAGAGGCGAATAATAGTTGAAACTTCTGCTTAATGAAGAGCGAGCGGCGAGCGGCGAGCCCGCGCTTAACTCGCAGCTTTTTTATTTCCCTTCATTAAAAGTTAGAGCGGCTTCAATTAAAGAGGCCACGTGCTGGCCGATAATTAATTCGTAATTAAAGGTCATCGATGAGCTAACTTAATTAATTCCAAACAATACGCCTCAGCCTCATCCTTTGGAAGTTAATCATTTTTATTTAGTCCTGCCGTATCACATTTAATTAGAAAGTTTCTTATACAATTTCTATTTCAAAGTTGTATACGTCATTTTTGTTTCTATATTAATTATGGAATAATAAAGAGGTATACCGCAGATATTTTCCGATAATCGCGGGCTACCCACGATTATCACTGTAAATAAATTTTGCAAAATGCTTGTACTAACGAATTTACCTCCCATGTGAACATTCATTAATGTAGCGGCGTAAACCTCTCGTAAGTTTTGGATTTTTGTTTTATCAAGAATATTCAAGTATACATTTTTAATTATAGCTTCTATATACAAACAAGTCAATTTAATGAACTTCACATGTAATCATGCGTTCTTCAGTTCTGAAGTAGTTCAAATAAAGCCACGGACATACAGTTCTAAATCAAGTACCTTTATCGTCTAAATCACCATAATAGTATGATATACATATGTATATTCGATAAGCATACGTATATACATATGTATACGTTACTAATTTTGATGCAATGTGGATTGCTTGAAATCTTAAATTTTCTCAATTCCAGAAAAAAATTTGCTAAATAAGTACGTTAAATGTCAAAGTTATGACTTAATTGTTGGGTGCACGCACTCCACACTGGTACCGGAACGCTGGTCTCCACTGCCCTCACGTAAATCACGCTTTCATTAAACTTGGCAGAATTAAATGGATAATAGGTGGATTATCCTTGCGGTGTTTAACTTAATTTTGCTTCGAAATTAATTCAGAGAAGGGGAGTTTTATTACTTTACATCGTAAAAAACGGGCGACGTTGGCGCTGGGTCGCGGCGGTATCAAATTATTTATGCGATTAATATTAGAGTTGCTACGGCAAACAACATTTTGAATATCTAATAAATGAGTTATAACAACACTTAAAAAATAAGTCATTACCAAGAGTGCGACAGTGCATGCATATGTTTTAAATTTGGAAACACGTTCGATTTATGGTTTATTCCGACCTAATATTCTTAGAAGAATTTCCGTAGCCCTATAGAAAGATTTATTACCACAATATGTAGATAAGCCGTGAGGTAGCGGCAGAGTAGAATAGTACCTCCTACTGTACCAGGTGTCGTAAGAGGCGACTGAGGTACCAGAACCGACGGATAACGATATATCCATCCGGGACAGTGCAGCTCAAATGCACAGGGCGGGATGGGCAGCAGCATACCCGACGCGAAAGCTTCACTCTGCGATTGTGCGGCGCGGCAATTATGAATAAAACTCCCCCTTTCTTAGGCGGGCCTGTATCCAGCAGTGAACTTCCAATGGCTGGTATGATGATGATATAAATTTATTTTTGTAGCCGTTGATTGTTCCTACAATAGTTCAAATGAAGTAATTAGTTTAATTGTGCAAATCCGTTTTTGACTAGTCAGCGCCACACTTACCCTAAATTTTTCACAAGAAATAATTTTAAATCTACATAATTCCACCTGAAAATATTTAAGTTAGAAAGTAAAATATTTCACAAGGAACTGTTTAGCTTTCATAAATGGTAGGTTACTATTTTGGTTAACAACGCGTATAAGCAGTACTTAAACTTAATACAAAGGAACATTATTCAAGATCCAGTAAATTTTTAGGAATATTTTAGAGATAAAAATAACCAAAGACGACAGGATATTATATTTATAACGGCAATGTGGTTACGGGTCAAGCGTTAGTTGACGCCTTCGCTGAATATATTACCTGTGTTTTAAATTGAGAATCCCTACTCTCGGTCATATATAAGATGAGAAAACGGCTAATCCGAGAGCGGACACCGTGACCATTTCAGTAGGCAAATACATGAAGACGATTACAGTGTCGGATATTGTTCTTCATTTATCATTACTATTTTTTTATTTTAAGAAGGCTTTCAATATTGTAAATTGTATTTTGTAAAGTACGGCTTTCCTTCAAATCTTCTCCAATATTTTGTTTGCTATTTGGAAAATCTCCGCCAATACGTTAAATTATTACGGCTGGATTTAATTAGTAGGCTTATCGAGGATAGCACTTTGGGCCGATACTATTTCTGATATTTACCAATAATTTGCCTGTCAATATAAAATATCCAAAATGTCTCCTGTTCGCCGTTGACTCTTCAACATCACATTAACACCCTGTGAATGAGACGACATGCATAATTATAACATTATCCTTAAATTACTGACTATAATTTATTTAAAGTACTATTGGTACCTAAACGACGTACCTAAAAAAATATATACTCCTTGTGGAAGGGTTTCAGGGAAAATTTGGTTGATGGTTCTATATGTGGAAGAAGACATGCGAATATTACCCCTATCGCAAAAAATAGAAATAGAAGAGCACATGTCCACTATTACGCACTGAGATAGAAATAAGATAGGGAGCCAATCAATCTTAGAGAGGGTTGGTCTACCGGTACGTCTTCGCCTGCAGCTTATGAGGCTGGGACGGTCGCTGTACAAGACAAAAGCGACGATGTTCGGCGTAGCTGGAACGCGCACTGGTACGCGAAGAGTATAAGTAGCGTTTGCGAGAACCGTCAATTCTTATAAGAGACACATACTTACATAGCTCGTATAAATTGAATGTTTTCCGATAATGAGACCAATCTTCTAATTTTCATTAGATGATAAATGATCATTATCATCACATCAGCCATTAGAAGTCCACTGCTGGACACAGCGAAAGGGGGGAGTTTAGCCCATAATTATTACGCTAGGCAAGCGTGTTGGCATTTTCAGAGCACAGCTTTCACGACGGGAAAGCTGCGGCCCATCCCATTCCTGTGCATTTAAGCTACACTGCTTCGAATGGATATACCGCCATCTGTCGATTGTGGTACATTAGTCGCCTCTTACGACACCAAGTACAGGGGAGGCACTATTTATTCTGCTGGCAGCCCAGGGCTAGTAGTATAGTTACAAAAATGAACCTAATGGCATAACGATTGTAAGCTGAATCCCTTTTCAACTTTTTCATTTTATGAATACCAAGTCTTTCTAGTCTGCGCAGTACTGATTCGCTCAGAGTGGATGCGTGCATAGGACACGCAAAAATCTTGGCCTCAGTTGTACATCTTGGCGCATTTCCAGTTATTGAGCTACCCTCTTCTACTTGAAAATATTAATATTTTGCAAAGTTGTGTAAACTGAAAATTTAAAATATGCTATTGTATGACTACGAACAATTTATTTGTACTTTACTATTAAATGAAAGCGGACGAAGCGAAGTTAAAAGCCTATGGAACGTTGAATCACTTGGGATGTCCGACCAGAGAAACACAGAAACTTCCCTTTATAGCACTCCCGTGTATAATTAAATCTTAGTCTCATTTATTATAACTAAAGTAAAGAGACAGGTAGTGACAATACCGGGTGATAATATCTTCAAGTAACAAGTTTGGCAACGCGTTAGTGATATCGTTGTGAATATCACAAGCGTCTATAGGCTGCAGTGACGCTTATTATCACGCGGACTGTATGCTTGTTTGTCGACAATTTATATTGCAGTTTTCTAATGAAGAAATTGATGTAACGTTTTACTGCCGGGGAATCATAACAAAAAAATAAACTTCCAAAACATCTTAAACACTGACCTGATTCCGAGGTAAGTCGCTTCAAGTGACTTACGTGTTACGGACGTCAGGCAGCAAGAATCACGAATATAACACATATATTTAACACCCAGAACAACACACTGAACAAACACAAATATTATAGTATTAATATTTGATCTGGGTGGGAATCGAACCCACGCGACCTTTGGTGCACAAGATAGGATCACTACAATCTGCGCCTCAAAATCATAAGGTTGGACAGGTGGATCCTAATTTTATATAATGTATTCTGGAGTGCTTCATAAATATCTACAAAAGAAAATAAACCTTTTTACCCAACGACAAAAGACAGAGACGTTTCTGGGGATATTTTTTTTTAAAGACCCATTTTGTTTTCATTGCTGTAGATAGTAGGCTTAAAGCTCAATATAACATTAACTGCCAAGACGCTGATCAGCGCGGGCGGATCAGCTGTGGGCAGGAAACCTCCTTTCTTGGAGAGGTCTGTGTCCAGCCGTGGACTTCCAAAGGCTGGTATGATGATAATGACGATGATAACATTATGTTTATACACTTTTAATATTTTCGTCTGAACTATATGGTGAAATTTAACTAAGCTGAAGTATTACTTACCGGAAAGGTTATTTACAGTTATGTTGCGTGACCTTAGCAGCGTGGTCGTAAGAAGTAGATAATTATAGAGAAGATATATTTCAAATACCAAACATCAAGCATTATATAAATAATTATTGATTCTATTATGCACTAAATCCAAAAATATACGTGTCTGGATTAGTGGTTTTCAAAGTTCCAATGTCAGTAGGTAATAATTTACCTACTTTATTTTAACGTTTATTATGACGTGTATTTATTTTAAATTATCATTATTTATTATTTGGAGAATGTAAAAGACTCAAGATGTCTGCGATTGACAAATAGGGCACTGAAGGGGCCCGACCCGACCCGACTAGTTCCCGCTAATCCCAAAGGAGTGTGAATAATTCACGCGGGATAAAGGCCTGCGACTTGGGCCGGGAGTGGGTCTTGCACCTGGATATTAATGGGCAGCGCTGAGCCAAGCGGGGGTGAAGGCACCTGTAGTCTCAGCCGCC
>JACJUM010003174.1:17230482-17317734 GCA_020976665.1 Heortia vitessoides | reverse complement strand
TTTGTTTTTTCAGAGAAACAATTTGTTTATTTTGAAAATCCCCAATAATATATATATTTTATATATATATACCCCCAGACACAGAACAAACACAAATATTAATCATATTAATAAAATTATATTAGGTGGAGATCGAAGCCACGCCCCTTAACACATAAGATTGGATCACAGCCATCTGCTCCACTGGGAACGTTCGTCCACTGCTGGACTTAGTCTTTCCAAACAACAGGCACTAATTTTAATGCGCCATTATGCAGAGCGTAGCGAAGGCTGCCCAACGCCCTGTTACTTTTAGGCTTCGCAGTTTGTGGTGGACATACCACTACCTGCTGGTTCCGGAACCTCATTCGACACCTGGTACAAGAGGGGTACTTCCTATTCTATAAAAATTACCCTTAACTCGTAAAAAAATATTGAAAAACCAAGACTTTACTGGCTTTAAAACTCTTTAAAAAGCGTATCAGTCTAATAAAATAAAAAATAGCACAGTTCATTTCCGCTACACACTCCCCGAAGTAAAATTATGGGTTTTTAATGCGGTGGTATCGATATCAAAGTCAACCAAGTAAAGAAGAGGGGAGTATCAATCACAACAGCAGGGCATTATTAAAATAACACGACGTGACAAAGGCAATCAATTTTGTCATGATACCACAACGCTGATTGTCAGTTACCTGTTGACGAATAGACACAATATACATGACATTCACAAACAGAAATAGACGGTTACAAATTATTTATTCATATTATTTATATATATTTTATTTATTAAATTATACAAAACAAAAAAAATATTTTTAGGACTATGAGTGTAGAGACAACAAACAATTAAAGACTTACTATACTTAGATAAATTACTCTATATAAATCTAAGGTTAAATATAGGTAGGTATACTCAAGTACCTCAATTGTACCTCACGATACCCGGTTCAGATGCATGTAGGCAATATTTTTTTCTGTCGGTATTCAAGCGTGAAGATGCGATACTAGTGCGAGTTTTGTTAAATATGTCAAGAAATTATACAAAATTAATGATTTCATAATATTATTATCATAACAGCCATTGGAAGTCCACTGCTGGACATAGAAGAAGGGGGAATTTTGCCCATAATTGCCGCGCTGGGCTAGCGTATTGGCTACCGCAGAGCGCAGCTTTTGCGACCCCGCCCTGTGTATTTCGGCTGCACTGTTTCGAATGGATATACCGCCATCTGTTGGTTCAGGTACCTTGGTCGCCTTATTCAATACCTGGTACAGGGGGAGGTACTATTCTTCTCTGCCGGTACCTCACGGCTAATGCTTTACGAACTGAAAAAGGTTTCTTTCAAAATCTCTACATTTGGAGGGCGAGTAAGTAGAAAGAAACGAAATAAATTGTCGACACGTTCAACCGTCAATTTCAACTGAACGGCCATTGCTTTTTAAACCACTCTTTTGTACCGGTTCCGAGCAAAGCTGACTTACATGTGGGCCAGTGAAGTCGCACAAAGGCTGGGCTGCTCCCGAAATAATTAATATTAATGCGGGCGCAGGTTCGGTTATTTGAAAAGGATGAATTGCGTTAGGGATTTAGGCAAGTGGAACAGTGACGTTGGCTCGGTAAACGAGCTGAAAAATTGACCAAAACGATTACATAGCACTTTTCTAACTTCTAGAAATATAAAATACAGTTTAAGTATTGAACTCCAATTAACTGAGCAGAAAATGATCTGACAGTATGAGCTGGATAACCACAGTACACAGAACACACCCCCCTCCACCCCTTAAAAATAATTTGACTTAACAAGGTGTCTTAAGAGGCAAAAGATACCAGAACCGACAGATAGCGGTATATCTATCCGAGACAGTGGCAAATGACAAATGCATAAAATGGGGATGGACAGCCGCATCTCCGACGCGTAAGTTACACTTTGCGATTGCCAATAAGCTTGCCCAGCGCAGTAATAATGTTCAAAACAGCCCCTTTCTTGGCGAGGCCTTTGTCCGCTAGGGGTCATCAAATGACTGTAACGATAATGATGATTATATTTATTATGATGATAATATAATGATTGCCAGATATTGAATTACTTGCACCTTGAAATTGTAGCTAAGGCAATGATTTGTTAGCGCCAGCACCGATAGGGGTTTTATTATCACCACCAGATTTTCTTGCAGTTTGATTTCTGGTGGTACGGAACCTGCTGTAAATTGAGTTTTAAGGTACGTGATTCTGGCAAACCATATTGAGGTTAGCCTTTGAATATGTCCCTTACAAATAGGAATTTGACTCTTATAACACTGTAAAACACTTTCAATCATAGTAATTGTTTTTTCATTTTATTTTCTAACGATTCAAAATTGCTATTCTACTAGAATAAAGTACATGTAGAGTTTCACATTATTTAGATCAAATGTACAACAATAGCTTTCCAAAATAAAAACATTTGCGACTTCGAATAACGAATCATTTGAACACATCCAGAGGTCTGAAATGTCGATGAATTTACATCTAAAATAAAACCTGGTAGAAAGGCTTGCTCGGACGTCTGAGGACGTTAAGTGTAAGAAAATATTATTACACTCGTAGACCTTTAGAATAAAAAGATTTACGATAGACTAGATTGTAATCGCAATACATTCTATCAATATTGATGTTCAGTGGGTTTTGTGTTATCGTTACGTGATAAAAAATTTAATACAATAATATGGTATTTTGTCATATATTTTATTCTAAGCTTCTGTAAAAACTTACGTAATAACATTAACTCATATCGAGCACATTCGGTAATTTATTCAACACTTTTTTTAAGCCCTATAAAATTATTTTCGTAATTCACTGTGCGACTATTTCTTAAAAAAATCTCTTTATTTTATATTCGTCAATTACTAGTGTTAGTTAGTGTTCGTGTAGTATTAAAGGTGACATTTACTTTCAAATTTGGAATGTGTTGTGATTATACCATGACGTGACGATGGATTATTAGCTGATGTACGAAAAATCTAGTCAACCTTGTCATTTTATTTAATGCATCATTATGCATTTAAAGTTTTTTCTTTCATCTGAGGATATCGGAACAACCTCATAAATGTTGTTGCTTAGTTTTCATATTAATCTGTTCATATAACTAACACTTAAATTAAGAGATTTTGTTACATACATACAAATGTTAGATACATACAAATGAAGCTAATATAATTGAAAATTTTATTAGAAATGTAGATTCAAGTGAGTTGAGGTGAGGTACTGGCAAAGTAGAATAGTACCTCCCCTGTACCGGGTGTCGTAAAAGGCGACTAAGGTACCAGAACCGACAGTTGGCGGTTATTCCATCCGAAACAGTTCAGCTCAAATGCACAAGGATGATGGGCAGCATCTCGCTCGCGAAAGCTGCGCTCTGCGATTGCCAACACGCTGGCCCCGCGTGGTAGTTACGGGCAAATTCCTCCTTTCTTGGTAGGCCTATATCTAGCAGTGGACTATCAATGGCTGGTATGATGATGATAATCTAGATTTAAGTTTGTTTTATATTTTATAGTATTTTTAAACGCACTGGATAGTCAAGTATTACCAAGATCGCTGTATAGTCAGACAAATTGGATAAGCCGAAGCCGCTTTCACGCGAATAACAACGCAGTATTTGATTATCAATTGGATCTCGCCGGCTTCAAGTGTAATACACAGTGACACGGTATGCGTAATTCCTGAGATACACGACCACAGACGTAATTGCCGGTGATCAGGCGCCGGCCGATCGCGCCGGCGCCGTGCCCTGATTCCTCGACCGCAGGCCGGTTAACTGGCGGAATACATACGGTTGGTGCGGACCGCACGTCCGGGCGCGCGCCCGCCCGCCCGGCGGAATGTTGCCGGCGGCTAATGACGACCGTCAGCGGGGAATGACTGGGAACTATTCGATTATGGCGAGATTGTTCTCAATCAGTATGACACACGTAAGCCAAATTACTTTCATAAGATATATGATTATAGTTCCAATTATCAAAGCCTAAAAATTCATAAAATATTTAGTGAAGAGAAGAACAAAGGAAACAATTAAAAACATTTTGAAACATTATAGTAAAATATGTGACCTTATCGATAAGACCAAAGTCACAGGAATGCTCGTTCACCGTCCGCCCAAATACGGCGACTGACTGCGCACGCTTGATAATTACAGATAGCGCTTTCATTGAAGTCCTTAGTAAACTCGTATGTAGCCGTTAAGCTTCTTAATTTTTTCAGTTACTTTCTCTATACTTTTTTTTAAAAACCTTCTCCTGCCAAAAATATACTTACCAAAATATATTAGCAAAATCGCTCCAACCGTTTACGTGTCTAAGAAAAATAGAGGTTAATTTTTACAAGTGGTCATATTTTTTATAGAATTACCTACTTGTTATTGTCATTGGCTTCAAAAATACTTTGATATCTTTCTTAAGGCCAGGTCGACAGGCATACAGTCCGCGTGATAGTAAGCGTCACTGCAGCCTATAGACGTTCATAATATCAGAAGATTACTACTAAAGCGTTGCCAAACTTGTGACTTGACGATATTACGCAACATTACTCAGTAAATCACTGCCTCTCTCACTTCAGACCGGAAAGCAGCAATGCGAACACTGCTATTTGACGGTAGAAATAAATGAGAGTGAGTTACCAATGCAGACGACATTTTATGTGAGGTCTGCCTGATTTAATAAGTCCAAAGAGAATAAAATCACCAAAGTCTATCCAGACTATACATCTATATAGACAATCGATGTTTACTTTATTTAACTATGTTGTGTGTCATTCATACTGTTGTATATATTATGTTTATTTTAACTAATATGGTCTGTTTATAGTAAATTAGTATATAAAAAATCTTTATGCCTAAAGCTATATTAGGTACCAGAACTGACAGATGGCAGTATATCCACCCGAGACAGTGTGGCTCCAATGCATAGAATGGCAATGGGCAGCAGCATCCCCTTCGCGAAAGCTGCGCACTGAGATTGCCAACACGCTTGCCTAGCGTGGCATTTAGGGGCAAATTCCCCAATTCTTCGGGAGACCTATGTCCAGCGCTGGACTTCTAATGGTTGGAATGATGATGATGACTGATCCATATTAACTTCAGTTAATAAAATGTTGCCCAACCATTCGTCCGCGCGATTCCCTTGTTGTAATATTGTGTTTTATATATTTATACATTGTACAATGTAATTCAGGTTGCTAATACTGTAATGTATTCAAAATAATTCTACGAGTCAGTTACGACTCATTCAAGTATCGACTGATATTACTTTCATTAGTATTGTATTAACAGATTTGTTTTGCAGAAAAAGGCTTTCAAGTGATTTGTAAAATGACTCGAAAGGAATCTTTAAAATAAAATTGACAGAAACTAAAATAATGACAGTACACAGTCAATATGGCTATGAAAATATTATTTGCGTTCACAAAAATATAACTGATTTAAGAAAAATAGTGACATACATAACATTAATACTAGAAATAAATATAAGCTTCCAGTGCCTATTGCTAGGTTTCAAAAAGTAAGTGAATCGATAAAGGACAATAGTGTAAGATTGTATAATAGTGTAAAATATATTTTTCTTAGTTTAAAATTATCCGCACAGTCGCGCTTGTAATGTCATTTAATTTTATCTGTGGTAAAATAATTATAACCTAAAAACGTCACATTGATATAATCTGAGAAATTACTTGTTTAAATAAAACTAGTTAAATAAAGTTAAAGTTTAAATAAAAAAATAAGTATCACAACTGCTTGCAGACATTTATGACGTTGCATTATTTCAGCCGCTCAACAGCATGGGTTCTGGTTTGAACGTCAAAATTGTATAACTAACTAATATAATAATAATTCCCGCAACATCTCATACATTGACCAGACTCCGTGCTAAGTCAAGCACTTGTGTTACGGACATCAGGCAACAGAGGAATTACAGATGTATCTACTTAAATACATTTATTTAACACCCACACAGAACAAACTCAAAAATGATCATATAAATATTGCCCTGGGTGGAGATCGAACCCACGACTCTTAGCGCACAAGATAGGATTACTACTAAATCTAAATTATTGGGACGTGGGTTCTCTCTCCATCCAAGATAAACACTTATACAATGAATGTAATATATTTGACGGGCCCGATGGCGCAAATGGTAGTGACGCTATCTTGTGTACTAAAGGTCGTGAATTCGAGTCCCACCAAGAGCAAATATTTATATGAAGATATTTGTGTTTTTTTAGTGTATGAGTGTTAAATATATGTATTTAAGTAGTATATTTGTGATTCCTCTGTTATCTGTCATCCGTAACACAAGTGCTTTAAGCGACTTACCACGGGGTCAGGTTAATGTATGAGATGTTGTGGGAATTTATTATTTATTACTATTTGTATTTGTTCTGTGTATAGGTGTTAAATATGTAATAAAGATTTAAAATCTGTGGCACTTTTGTTGAGTAATTCAAGTGCTTTATCTCGAAGGTATGAATTGTATGAATTTTATTTCAGTGTCTACCAATCGACGCGAGCATTATTTTTGTTTGCCGACCGAATAATACAGCTGTAAAGTCTAGTACCAGGTAAATACATGTAAATAAAGTTTGTTTTATGTGTGAGCCCACACGAGGCTGCTTGGGCGTGACACGCAAGGTGGCGTGACTATCGCGGCCACAATAAACGCCCGCGTTTGACTGTTCGCGATCATGTCGCGGTGCATTGTTATTAATTAACGATTATTAATAATATACACCGGAGATTTACATTAGACAATTAATTAGGCAATTAAAATTTATTTAAATCGTTAATATGTGGCTAACAAGCATATAAATAAACCACGGTATTCCATCACAAAGATATCACTTTTGCGTTACTTTTGTTTTGTTTGTACCTGACTCTGAGAAATGTAGCTTACAGTACTTGTGCTACAGGTATGAGACAGCAAAAGACACTACTTACACTTCAATACACATTTATAACACCCAGACACAGAATAACCACTAACGATAAATTTGTCCTGGGTGGAGATCGAACCCACGACCTTCGATACACACAAGACGATGATGAATGAATCAAGATGAATGAGGCACACTGAATTCGCCGTCAGGCCCGTCAGCGTTGCCCGGTAATTGAACTCCGTCCTTTTACCATTTCAAAGCGGATTACCCCTGTAATCCGCTTTGCTTAATATTTCCACCAAATATCCGTATTCTGATCCCTATCAGAATACGGATATTTGGTGGAAATATAAAGTAACTACAATTCAGGGTCCTTTGTAAAAGGATGCAAATGTCTATGCATACATGCACATTGTAAAAAATATTTTTTACAGAACTGTCCCACCTATTACGGTGCAGATGGTTGTGACCATGTTTTGTGCGCCAAAGGTCGAGGGTTCGATCCTTACCTGGGACAAATATTTATTATTAGCCGTGTGATACCGGCAGACTAGAAGATATATACCAGATATCGTAACAGGCGACTTAGGTAACAAAAACAACCGATGGTGGTATATCCATCCAAAACAGTGCAGCTCGAATGCACAAGGTGGTGATGGGCCGCAGCTTTCCTATAGCAAAAGCTGCGCTCTGCGATTGCCAACACGCTTGCCCAGCGCGGCAATTATGGACAAAATGACTCCTTTTTTGGGAAGGCATGTGTCTATCCGTGGACCCCCAATGGCTAATATGATGATGTTGATATTTATATTTGTTCTGTGTTTGGGTGTTATATATATATATTTATGTGGTGTATGTGTAATTCCTCTATTTTCTGATGTCCGTAACACGTGCTTCAAGAGACTTATCACGGAATCAGATCAATGTATAAGATGTTGTGGGTCTCGAGTCGGTCAAACTGTACATAGAAAGAAAAAAAATTAAAAAATGATACAGTAGCTTAGGAGTTCATCGCGGACCATCACCGTGACACGTAATTTTAAGAAGGGAATAAAGTATCTCCAGGACCGGATCGACAAAATTTTACTTCGTGCAAGAACGTCGAGACTGGCTGCTAGTAACAGATGAAACCAATGTTAGACCCTAATGAAATTCTCATTGTGTATACACTATCCTTACTTATATTATAAATCCGAAAGTAACTCTGTCTATCTGTCTGTTACGCAATCACGCCTAAACTACTAAACCCATTTAAATAAAATTTGATACACAGATAGTCTTAGAAAGGACATAGACGACTTTTTCATTCGACATAAGAGTTGTATGGAGTCAAAAGCCCCCCCCCTATAAATATAACATTCAAAGTTAATATAAGATAAATTAAAAATAATGGTGCTCAAAGAAACTACTGCATGCAGACGAAGTCGCGGGCGCATCTAGTTTCAAATATATTCATTCCATTTGCATGTTCAAAGGATTTATGCAAATATGGGTACAATGAGATCTTTAAATAATATAATTGGTTTTATCAGTTTTTATTTCGGAATAAAAATATTAAAGTTGCGCGGTAGAAAATAAGACTCAGTAAGTTATGGTAATATCCAATTGGAAAAGAAAACCTTAAAGTGGGGCCAAATAAAATTTGAATAAGTCACAAAACCAAAGTACATTTGAATGAATCATTTCCAAAATATTTTTGGAAATCCTCAATATAAAGAAATAACGTCCTCGTTTTTATAAAAAACAAAAACAATCGCAAAGCATTTTTAAATTTTTTACAAATTTCGGGCCGCGTTCCCGACAAATCACTCAATTGTACAAATTAAAAGTAAATGGTTCGATGGTTCCCATCCCGATGATTTGTACGATCTTTGATGTACTGAAATATTCAAACAAAATATATAATTTCGACACAAACTTTTCTCCACCCCAATGTTTCCAATGCGTCTGGACAAACAACGGCAAATTGAAACAAAATTAAAATCGTTTTCCTGCGAACTTTTGTTATCAGAAACGTGGAAAATATATCCTTATTCGGGTGTATTTAATTTTTTTCTGTAATAAATATCAGTTACTAATAATCGTTAATCAATTTTAATAAGTATTCATTTGTATTCATCATAACCATGTCATCAATTAATTAATCATTGATACGCAGATTTAGCCAGATCGTCCGTCCATCTTGCAGGTGGACGCCCTACGCTTACCGGCACGTGGTCCCCATTCCAGAACCTTACGATACCATCGGCCATCGGTTGCGTACACAAATGCCCTACCCACTGTCACTATAACTTACTCATCCGCCGGGACTTTGGTTCTGTCACGACTCTCCTCATTCCTGCTTCGATCGCGCAAAGAAACTCCGAGTGTTGCCCTCTCCATAGCTCGTTGAGCTACTTTAAGTAAGCTAATAAGGCAAATGGTAAAAAACCACGTTTCGCTGCCATAGGTCGTTGCTGTTAACACACATTGGTCGACTTGAGGCACTGAGGTATGTCGGACTAGAAGATGTTTCGCAGGTTTGCGAATGCTGCCCAGCCGAGTTGGATTCGCCGATTGACCTCCTTGATCCTAGGTATTTCAAATTATTGTATAATATGCAATTCTATTCTGCTAATTCAATAACAGTTATATTATTAAGTGTGTATTTTAAAAGTGCTGATGTAGTCATCCTTTAACCGACACTCGTTGAAAAAAAAGATTAATAAGCGATACAAGGATAGAAAGTTTGCGGGATCTGAGCAAATTGTAATAGATGCTACCTATACCCTAGCAAAGCAGATGCGAGCTTAAATATCTAAGTTTATTCTTGACTTTTATGCTACTTTTACTGAGGTAATCCAGGGTGGCTTCACACGGGTATTAATGCATAATCTCGTCGCCATCGCGTCGCGTTGATCTAAAATCGCTGGAATTAATTTCTTTGCGCGAAATTAATAAATTGAAATGTCTCCTAAGAATATTCTTATCAATTGTTATACGTTTATCATCTTTATAACGGCCAGGAATTTGCCCATAATTACTGCGCTGGGCAAGCATGGTGGCAATTGCAGAGCGTAACGTGAATGCTGCTGCCCATTCTAGCCCTGTTGTATTTAAGCTACACTGCTTTGGGTGGATATACCGCCATCTGTTGGTTCCGGTACCTCAGTTGCCTCTTTCAACCTGTTAGCACGGTAATACGGTATTTCATCATTATCATCATTCATACGATCATTATAATGTTTATGATATTTTTATGACGACTAAACTTAATAATTTGAAACTGTTTAATTTACGGGTACAGTATTCGTCAAAAACCTTTACAAACACCACTTTATACGTACGGTATATAGTAGCAAGCTGAAAAGATAGGCCATTTCCATTTGGGACCTTTTTGTAGACCTATAAAATATCCTACCATTCAACTGGTTGCATGGCATGATTTAGTAGCGTTTTCATGAAGTCTCAGATACTGCAGCTACGTTTATTGAAATATTGTAAGAATTTATACCTAATCTTTTATACACATGTCTAAAATCACTCACACGAAAACTGCAAACAAATTTATTCAAGACAGTTAGCAAACAAATGTAATTATGATTATAATTGTATTAAAGTAAGTGGACAAGGTATCTTTAGAAGCTGGCAACGTCGATGCACCGATAAGTTTATAATCTGAAAGCAATAGAAAGTTTGCTTGTAATAGACATTGTGGGCACTCGTGGTACCACGCTACTCTTAAGCTACACTATTTTGGATGAATAGCAGCATCTGTAGGCTCTAGTGGCAGAAACTATTCTACTCTGCCGGTACTCTATGAACCTCAGTTAGTTTACTTTATAACCTAACTGCCTCTCTCATCTTATCCTGCTTCAGGAAAGCTGGGAGTATGTGTGCTGATTGCAGTGCACAATGGTGAACATTAACTGTAATCTCCCTGGTGAAAGGTGACAGTTGAGAGTTTAGTGTCGTTTGATCGTGGTAAGGTCCTATCCCGGGGAGTCACTCGCTACTCTACGGGTTATAGTTAATTAAAAAATGTCTACTAATCTTTTTTTTCATTATTTAATATATTTACTCCTAAGAATTACTCCGTCTTTTCCGGAATTATATAAAAACTCGTGACAGTTTTTTTTACTCAATAAGCAATATCTGGTTAAGATTGATGGACATGGTGCATTATTGTTTAATAATAATAAGATTCTACAAAATAATCGAATTATGTAAACAGAGAGGTTTTACTTAAATCTGTAACATATAACAAAATGAGAAGCAATCATTTAATCCTATCTCTCGGACGGTGTAAACTCACCCAGAAGTGTAGAATTAAAGTCCACCGATCCGAACAACGACATCGCCTCCTCAGCTTTTATTGTCCGCATAAACTGACTTTATTGCGAGTTATCAGCACTCGATGTCGCGTCTCTTTCTCCCGTTCCCTGCTAGTGGGAGACGCGGAGATTTCCACTCGACTGTCCTTCGGAGTACGTGATGGGAATAAAAGTAGGACGAAGTGAAAATGGCAAATATTGCGGAGGCGAGAAGGGACTTAGTGATTTAGGGTTGGTTCCAATGCATCTGGTACCAACAATGAAGCCACGGTAGTTTTTGAGAGACTAGACACGACTTAGAAATTCAAACTCGACTCCACTTCCATAGAACAGTCAACTAATATTTATGACGTGACTAGTATTTTTTTTAGTGCAAAGTAGAATAGTACCACCTATACCAGCTGTCGTAAGAGGGGACTAATGTACCAGAACCGACAGAGAGCGGTATATCCATCCGAAACAGTGTAGCTCAAATGCATAGGGCGGGGTTGGGCAGCAGGATCCAGGTCACGAAAGCTGCGCTCTGTGATTGCCAACGAGGTTGCCCAGCGTGGCAATTATGACCAAAATTCCCCCTTCATTCGGGAGGCTTATGTCCAGCAGAGGACTCTTAATGGCCAAATTAAAAAAAAATAAATATATTTGAAATGTCGGTAAAATAACATTATATATTGCGCTAAGAGAAGATATAATTTAAAACAACCTTTGTAGAATATTTATGCTGTTTGATCAGAATTAGACAAATAGTATTCTAGTATAGTTATCTGAAGGCCAAATTATGATCTTGCTTAGCCTTGCTGACTGTTTGTGCACGACAGTTTTCTAGATTCAGTCAGTAAGAGTTTAATAAATCAGAGGTAATCGAGACTCTGTCCGTAAGGTCTGCAAGGTAACATCTTTTGTATATTTAAGTCAACTAACTGTTAGTTGACCCATCCGAATATATTTAAACTAAGAGTGTATTGACAAGAAACAATAACAGGGAAACCTACAACATTCGCCACATATTGGTGTTAGGTAATAAGTGATTTTGTAAGTTTTATTTAATTATGTGTTTAAAATATTGTTGAGGTCATGCAATTAAGTAGTCGTTCATTTTTGAAATGAGTTAACGCTGTTTGTAAATATATCTAGGGTAATAAAGTGTGAGCCAGAGGATTCAATGGTGAATGTTTCCCAGAATTAATATGTGATTTTGATGTAAGAATCTAGATATTAATCAAGTAGTGCATAAAAAAAAATTAAAACACAACAGCGTAACTTACTAACAGATAGGTACTCTATCAAATTGAAAATACTAGTATGAATTATCATATTTAGAGCTATTCAAAGTCCACTGCTGGACATAGGCCTCCCAAAGAAACGGGGAATTTAACCCATAATTGCCGCGCTAGACAAGCGTGTTGGCACTCGCAGAGCTTTCTCAACGAGGATGCAGCTGCCCATCCCCACCCTGTGTATTTGAGCTACACTGTCTCATATAGATATCCCACCATTTGTCGGTTCTGGAACCTTAGTCGCCTTTTAAGACACCAGGTTCAGAGAGAGGTACTTTTCTACTCCGCCGGTACCTCATACCGCTATGAATGTTTGAACTACGAATAGGCACATTCTAAAATGCGTTCTCTTTCTGTTTTTTCGCTGTAATAACTCATGCTAGCTCTGTTCTGTTCCTCAGATCGGTATTCGTTTTTCTTATTCAAATATGACAACATAAAGAATTAACATACAAGTTTCCACTACACCTTAGACACCATCAGACCAGTTTTCTGCGACTATTTTTATTACGCCCCAGATATTTTAGTTACGATGTAATTCAATTAATGCTGAAATTCTTCACATTCCGCGTCTTACGGATTTTCAATAATAAAATTAAGCAACAAATTTCTTATGAAAATTTGTCTCCACTTATTTTTGGAGGCAAATTTTAATTAGAGTGTAAAGTTCTACGCAGTCGAACTAAAATGAAATTCTCGTCCCATCAAAGTTTGCTGTTTCAGATTAAATTAATTATGCGGGCCGGTACACCGCTCCTATTTGTCTTCGTCTAATGAAAACATATTTTCTTCCTTAAAATGTTATGGTATAGCACCTCCCAATTAGAAAAATCAACTTTCAAAGAGGTTTAGTAAAATCCTTTATGTGCAGTTTTTTTTAATATTTTTAGTACAAATATACGTTTAGAGAAAACATAAAAGTCCTTCAAAAGTATTATACAGCATTATGTATTTAATTTAGATTTGTAATCAGAAACATCTTGGAAGCACGAGTTAGGAATGGTTATAATTACAATAAGGCTTGTAGTACCCTACGAGCTAAAACCTATCTACGTAAGATGTAATATTTTCCTATCCCTAGCATGTTTCTAGTCAATCTAAAAGCAATTCCAAATTACTCTCATTAGTCATCTTGTAATATATTTTTTTCGTTTTATACAAAATTGTGGGCAGAATTGAATAATGACACGAAAAGTTATCTTCAGTGCTCTAATCATATCATGGGTTCTAAATGTTTGTTAATTTACCTCGGAGCCATCTACGAGTATATTGTAGGCGTCTGCAAACCAGGACGTAGGCGTTTGAGTAATCATTGTTCAATCAACATGTCAACTTAAAGATTTTATTAATTATATTAACAATGAAAGCTAACAAGCCTTCTGTACACCTTAAAGTTTTTAAAGCTAGATCGCAAGCTAACATTATGACGTAAATGAATAAAAAGGTTTTGAAACATTTAACTAGCCAAAGCACCCACTCATTAGCTGTCAGCTTTAAAGTACAACAAATAAAAGTAAGCCGAGTCCGAACCGAGAGTAAAGGCGATCTGACTGAGGACTCTATCCGAGGAACGATAAAAACCGTTTTAAACTCCGGAGCGGGCAAGAGGCGCGTTTTAGGAATAATTAAATGTTTACCAAGGGAGCATAAACTAGGGACGTTTTAAAATTTTCAGCGTTACGGCCCCCGACAATCTGGAGCGAGGCATAAACGTTGAGGAGCTCGACTCCCTTGTTTTTATTGCTCGCATAAAGCAACTTTATTGTCCGCTTATCAGATGCTGAAATCTAGAAGTCGCTGCCTTCGCCTCGGACCCTGGATAATACATGGTGCCCCGGCCGAAGGCAATAAAACGGCATGTAAAATCACATCTAATCTCAACACCATTAAACCGGAGGAATTGAAAAGAGAAAGGCTTTCGCTTTTTTGTTTGCGTTTATCATAAAAATCTTTGAAGAATGTTTACACAAAGACAGGAATTTGTTTGTTGAGGGGCGTGTGAAGAGAAGATAAAAACTTTGTCTTTCGTTCGAATGTATTCTGAAAGTTGGCAGAATTATTCACATACTAATATCGTCGCACTGCAAAAATATACATTGTGGAGTCAAATTGTAGCTCTATCAAACTCCCCATAACTTATAAATTTAATTCTACCTTTATAAAATTTCAGGTAGAGCATACTTTACTTAATTGATTGTAACATGCCTAAAGAAGGGATAGTATCCTTCAGCTAGAGCTGTTTTTTAGAACAAAGAAAGTTCTAAACATAGTCAAAAAAGAATGCCCAAAGTTTGTAAGAGTCCAGTCGACTCAACCTATTATATAGCATTGAGTATTATATGTATTCACACGTATACTACGTTTAGTGGCTCTACAATTTACAAGGCTATCCCAGAATCCAAAGCCTTTTTCGAAATTGTACATTCATTGCGGTAATGAAATTACACTCGCGACCATAAAGGTTCAGACCCCATAAAAGATCCCAATATAGATACAGCTGATATACACGAGGCAATTGTCCCACCTCCGTCATAAAAACAACACAAAGAAATGGATATAAATTGTCGAAAAGTGTTACAGTTGGCACTTATTTGCAACAAACTTTGTATAATGCCCGGACAGTTATAAGTTCTCCCAAGAGCGGTATATCTCGCGCTTCCGACTTCGCGACAACGGGAACAAGTTGCTGTTCTTCACTACGATATATTGTATACTATTTGAATCGTTGTCTATCTACACAGAGTTACAGGAACTTTGCCCTACCAGCATATCGAAGACAAAATGTCTGAAGCAAAGGGAACAAAACAAAATTAAATCTTGACTAGATAACTACCGAATTAAAAAAGAACAAAGGCATATTTTTATGCTGGTCATTATTCCCTTCACATTTGGTTCGGTTAGTCAGTTACTTTACTCTAAATGGCTTTGCGCCATTTTGATTGCCTGCCTTTGTCAGTATAACTTTTTGACTGTAATATATAATTTTATTCATTTTATTTTAATAATATTACTTTTAAACGTTCACGTACATATCAGATGTGCGAAATCGAATGTTTGATATCTATGGCTTTAAAAGAAGAACATAATTTAATTAAAGAAATAAAACATTAATTAGTAAATTAATAACACTGGAGCTACATGCGACAGGTAATAAAATGCCTGAGGTAAGTGAGCGGAAAATATTTGAAATCAATTTGTTCAAAAAGAGCTATATTTAAGTGGTCATAAAATGCTCCAGTTTGACACGTTTGGAGCGTTTCATCAGGCGGTGTAACCAACCGTAAAATTTTATCAGCCACCTGTTCCGTGTCACCTAGGTGGCTGTGCCTCCGGTCTGTCACTCTCCATCAAACCCTCAATACAACCAACAACAACTGTTACCGTCTCTCTATCATCTGCGATCAAAGATCCCCTTGTTTGCTAAACCAAATCCGTTTAGTCGTGTGTCACCCACCGACTATTTGGCTTAATGAATGCGTCCCGATCCACCCCGAGCCGAAGTTAATTGATATTAATTATTGTCTACCCTCAGTGGGGTACCAAGTGTCGTCGTGTAGTGGACCCATCGACATTAACGGTACCGTGCATTATTAAATGACAAGCTCGGCTAAGCAGAAACTAATCTATTTGCTTATGAATTCTGACGTTCCGACTCAGAAATGGATTCAGGTACGTCGCCTAACGTTTCAAGGACGGCTGGTAATTATTTGGTATCGCTCAAGAGCATCACTCTATATGTGGCTCTAATTAAACACGGTTGGAATGTTCCGGCTTAAACGACGGTTTGCGTGAGTAGGACGAACACTTTCTCCCTGGTGCTAGACCCTCGGGAGGGATCTGATGTTTATAGGCCGTATACTAAATCTCCGCGAGGAAAACCTAAACTCGTGTTTGGGTCGGAAATGGAGGTCGTTGAAGATGTCGGAGGGTTCGCACGACCGCATCGCACTTGCTAATCCCGGAGAACGCCCTGATTCGCGCCGCCTAATCCCAAGACGACTCTTGGCCGACGCTCGCGAACTTATCAAATTAAACATACCCTGTCGCCGTCTTAATAACTCATTACGCAGCGCCGGCTTTATTAACAGGAGGATAAATAAATATTGCATGCGACCCACCTCTAGCGGTGCCGGCTCTCCGAGGTAGCCGCGATTTATTATTCACTCGACACTAACATTATGGGGAATTCACCATCACAGCAATGGGAGCACTGCACGCCTGCACTCGCGGCGCGCCGCCGCTCGGGCGCGGGTCGTGCGTACGACGGACGACTACGGAGCGGGCGCGAGCCGGCGAGCAGCGACAACTGGGCGCGGAGCGAGCTCACTGGACGGCGGGCGCCGCTCGACTGGCGGCCGCGGAGGGCGGCGCGCCCGGCGCGTCGGCGCGGGTGCACGCTTGCAAACTTCAGCGTCTTAGCATGCCTTCAATGACACCATCACTGCGATGACGATGATTGATTTTCGAGACACTGTTGAACCAATCTATCCGTATACTAGGTTCATATTGGTTTGTATTCAGAATTTGTGAGACCCTCCAGAGAAAAAATATAAAGCGATAATCGAAGTGTGAGTGCACTTTGAAAACTCACCAAGAGGTACTTCAGGTGTTCGCCTTTCTACAATAAATTCAGTCTATTTGGATATGCTAAGAAATAAGCTCGAATTACACTCGAGTGGAGTGCGCTTCGTAAAGAAATTAAATTAAATTAATGAAATGCGCCAGCACGTACAAATACAAACACGATTTAGAGTTAATGGCACTAATGTAGAGTCAGGCCACAAGACGGCGGCGGGGATCGGCTTGAAACTAGAAACGGCGCGGTCCATACATCAAACGGACCATAAACGTACCGAAACGCATTAAAGTGTTATTTATAATAGCCTGAGCCGTGAGAGACACACGGACTGTTTTCGCATAAATTCCGGTAACGCACTTCCAACCTCATTTCGGGGAATGGGATGCCCGAACTTCGAGTCCAAGGAGCAATTTGAGTAAAAACAACTTTTAAAACGCTTTCAAGATTAGCTCTAGAGGATCCGCAAGGGCCGTTTGATATCTCCGAGAATTACCGTCCTTTGTCCGCGAGATCCAAAGGAATATGCATTTCAGTGCGCCGGCGGTGGCGGGCCAGTAATGTGCTGTTAAATTCGCGTTTCCTCACAAAGGGTTAGAACGAGCAACGCTTTTATTATCGGAATCCCTCGGCGAGTGGTGCTTGACGATAAATTAGGGCGCGCGGGCGGACCCTAATTACTCAAACCGTAAACACAAACGCACCTCACAATCTCGACCGAGTTTCTCCATTTTATTTGTCGGCTCTCGCGAACACGCGCTGCACCAAACTGGCTCTAATGCCCGGTGACTGAGTGACGCAAAATTATGCGGAAATTTAGAGAGCGCTGTGAAGTATCGGCAGAGTAGAATAGTACCTCCCCCTGTACCACGTGTCGTAAGAGGCGACTCAGTTACTAGAACTGACAGATGGTGGTGTATTCGAAACAGTGTACCTAAAAATCACAAGGTGGAGATGGGCAGCAGCGTTCCCGGCGGCGAAAGCTGCGCTCTGCAATTGCTGAAAAGCTTGGCCAGCGCGGCATTTATGGAAAAAATTCCCCCCTTTCTGGGGAGGCCTGTGTCTAGCTGTGGACTTCCAATGGCTGATATGATTATGTGTCACTCAGTCAATTTTTATCTAATAAGTGTATGTTTCATTTAGCCATAATTCTATTAATATTATCGATTGCAATACAATAGAGTTTTACAAGATTTGTAAACACATTAGATATTTTGTAATCATTTACCGAAGCTATGCTCTATATACGTGACTTAAACGTGAATCCCAACCTGCGATCAATATCGCCATAACTTAAATAAAAACGTAAGAATTTATTAACGCGAGCATTGAGGAACTTTCTAGATATTAGAAACTTTTCGATGATTTAAATTTGAAATCCGCCCACTCGATATAAGACTCTGTGTAAGTCACAAATAAAAGTTGATTCAGAATAACCTTCCGAGGAATCTTATTTTCGTCCGTTCAAAGGATTAATGTTGAAAACTTACACGTTTTGCTCGTTTTATCGCGTAATTTTCTCTCTTCGTGCGCTCGAGAATGTGCTTTCCGATACGTTGCGGCTTCAATTGCACTCCCGGCTACCTCATTTATTGACTTTTAATTTTTATCGCTTTGGAGTCTACATTGAACTTTTTGTATTGAATAATTGGCTACGATTGTATTACAACCACTCCTACAGTAAATACCCATATAGTTTTTTAGTAAATTAAAAAATTGATTAATTTATTTCACTCTATACTTTGAAGACTACACGTTGTTTAATTTTTTTTTAATCAGAGTTGGTTTATGAGTTTGTATATATGTAGTCATTAACCGTTTAATAAAATACAATATAAACAATTCTCAAATTCATTTAAAATAGATTTGAAACAGTTTTACATGACTGTAAAACCTGTACTCATCGTTTGATTAACAATTCTAAAATTCTTAAGATTTGTGTGTATTAACACCAATATATTAATGATTATATTTCATATTTAGATTATTTATAATCCACATTTATAATTAAGATAGTCAATAGATATATTATACAAGAGCAATGGGATATGAGTAGATATATATAGATATATATGTTATGTTGCTATAGATATAATTGCCGCACTGGGCAAGCGTGTTGGCAATCGCAGAGCGCTGCTTACGAGACGGTGAAGCTGCTGCCCATCCCCGCCCTGTACATTTGATATACTGCCATCTGTTGGTTCTGGTACCTTAGTAGCCTCTTACGACACCTGGTACAGGGGGAGGTACTATTCTACAGTGCCGCACAAAAATGTATTATTGAAATAAATTATATTAAAGCGGTTCAAGAGATGACTTACGTGGGACTGGGCGCGTGCCACGTCGCCGCGGTTTGCAGCTGCGGTTGCATCATGATACATCGCCGGCCGAGTGTTACCGGGAACTGGATTGAGGAGAATTTGCGAAACCAGTCCAGACACTACTGGCAACACTATTATCCGTTTATCTGACGTTTACAACTGACGGGCCACGATACGACGAAAGACTATATTTTAAGTTTAAGAATTTAAGTTTAATCTAATATTAAAATTAATGCATGAAATAATACAAGAAAATGTTTATGTGTACCTGTAATTGATTATTTTAAAATGCTAATATTTTTCGATGATGAATGAGTTGTTGACAATATAATAAGCTTATCGGCAATGTTTTTTCTTCAGACAAAACTAATGCTGGTTGACTCTGATAAAGTCCAACCGTCATCAGTGTTCGTTCCACCCGGCGAGCACGCTCATTAATAAGCGGGCCTATGTATGCACACTTCCCGCACTCTCCGCTCGCAAGGTTTACGGATTCGGAACGAGACCGGAAATTTACTGGCGTGTGCATTCCACAGCTTTTATGTGTGCTGCAACTGACCGCAATGGTCAGATTGAGAAACAGACGCGGAAGGGTTGAAGGTATTAAATTATAAAACTGACACACGTTTAATTAAACATTATGATGAATTATGTTGAATAAGTATACATTCTGTGTAAATTCTCGAACGCATTACCAAAATTTAACGTTAAAATGATATTTCTAAACAACATTTCCCTTAGTTATATTGTCAAAGAGCATATCGTATTATTTCCGGACACGAATGAAACTGTATTCAGCTGGAAGATATATTTCTGTTCGGGGCAGATTAACTCGGCGGAAGATTGTTCCAAATGAGTTTTGTTAGCGGTCCGGTAGACGGCGAACTTGAACCGCTGTTATCGCGCCAACTTTACAGTTCCTACTTCGGTACACCCCGGCTGTTTCGTTGGCAACCACTGGATTAACGATAGACATTACTTTTCATCACCTATAAATTAAATATTTTAGATTTTTTGGTGTGTTGATGTTTTTTGGTTTGATACTTTAAATAAATAATAGTTACCCTTAGATTATACAATTACTTTTTGAGTATTTTATGACATAAAAAGTTTGATTTTTTATAATTTTTCCGGGTCGGGTAAAAATATATGGTGTTGGGTCTCATTCACAAAAAAGAAAAAAAAACATTTATTGACTGCACAAAAATACAATAATAACGGTCAATTAGGTGCCTGCCTCAGTATTAGCTACAGCGGTATCGCGTAGGATGTCAGTGCAGCGCTGGTCTTCCGGCAGGACCCAATAATCACGCCTTTAGGATGAAAAAAATAAAAGAAAGATCATATTTAACAGTAGAGAAACAAAGATTAATAAAAAAAGATACAAATAATACACCAATAAAAATAAATTAAATAAACTCAATCAAATAAGTGTAGTGAGAATGACATATACAGAAAACGCAAACACACTATGTTACGATAAAAACCGGAAACACAACAAGACGTATACAATTATTGCATGTGGAGCCTTCAAGTCTCTGTTGTAAATAGTAAAAATATAAAGGGCATTGTAAATACATGTTGGTTAGCTCCAACAAATACATAAAATAAATCACCATATCGGCTGTAGCAAAACCACCGTTGGACGTAGGAGGTCTTATATCTAGAGGGGAATGTTTGCCCGATCGCAAAGCAGCATATGAAACAGAGTTCGATTATAATTATAATGAACCAGCATTGGGTAAAGAGTCTGATCCCAGTGTGTCATGGTGATCAGATGCCACTCAACGCAAATTACGACAGAATTCATGATGGTTTGGAAATCAATTTGTGTGTTTTGCGCTTCGCTTTTCTTTACAATTACGCAAAATTTATCGGCTATGCCGTGAGGTACCGGAAGAGTTAAATAGTACCTCCCTCTGTCTCTCCCTCTGTAAGAGACGACTAAGGCACCATAACCGGCAGATGGCGGTATATCCATCCGAGACAGTGTAGCTCACATGCGTAGGATGGGGATGGGCTGCAGCATACCTGTCGCGAAAGTTGCGTTCTGCAATTGCCAACATGATTGCCCAACGCTATAATTATGTACGCTGTAATTCCCCCTTTATTGGGGAGGTCTATGTCTAGCATTGAACTTCTAATAGCTGTGACGATAATGATAAATTAATAAATTATCAAAGTTGTATAAATGGACTAGAATGGAGTGCCACAGGTACTAATCTTGCTAATATTTCTTTTCTGCAAAGGCAATTCATGTAATCGCAGTTTCTTATTATTTTTTTAATGGAATGATTGTAAAACATGCATTTTTTAAGATATTATTTCAGGAAATACAATAAAAAGAAACGAGATATGTGCTGTATGCAACGCCACGCGATGCTGCGGCGGCCGCTGTTATCTTGCGTGCAACTTCGAAGCTGAGCTTATGTGGATCGTCTGTTTTCCTTCCCCGGTTTACCCGCTCTACTTGCCTTATTTTTGCTGACAATGTTTAAAAAGAAATAGCTATTAATAACAAAACTCAGTTTTAGGCTATATAAATAAATACACACTTCTGTCCCGTACTTTAGGAACTTAATCATATTAACACAAAATTTTATCAACGTATCGGCCATTGGAAGTATACAGCTGGACATAGGATTTTTTGGGGCCTCTTACGACAAGGGTGTCGTAAAAGGCGACTAAGGTAGGGGAGGGGAACACTAAAGGGAGAGGTACTGTTCTACTCTACCAGTACCTCGCGGATCAGCACGGAGGTTATATATAACTAGCAAATTAAGGGCATTGTTTATTTTCTGTACGACATACGCCTAAGTCAACAACTTGGAAGTTTAACAGAAGATTAAGTCATAAAACCCGTGCTGCTCTATTTTAAAGATAAAATCGTTCCAGTTTAACCTACAAAAGTTAAGTTGACAGTTACAAAGATCAGTGTGCACGTATCTGTGCTACCATAGCACCTCAGATAAAATTAAATACTTCTCAATGAGTTACACAAACCACTAATATGCATGTACTATTGAAAATATAAAGTCAGAGTCAAATATATCTTTCTTTAAATGGGCCTCTCGTTGGCACTTTTAAATTATCAAAAAAATTGTGTAAGTGTAGTTTTGCTAAAACTAGTCTGCCGGCATCAGACGGGTCTTCAAATAAATCTATAGCAGGTTCATTAAGCGATCCACCAAAAAATAACCTATAAAAAATACTGATAGTCATATTACATTTATATTTTAGCCTTGAGGTACTGGCTGAGTAGAATAGTCCTCCAACGCAACCTCCCTTTGCACCAGGTATCGTACATATAGTGTTATATCTATCCGAATCAGCGTAGCTCAAATACTACAGTGGAGATGAACACAATTCCCCCTTTTTTGGGAAGGCCTATATCCAGCAGTAGACTTGTAATAGCTGACGATGACGATGATGAATTATATCTCCAAATCTGCACAAATACGTTACACGTTTGTGTATGTGTGAGAGTGACGAAGTAGAAACGTAGAGAATATTTTTTATTTATTGAACACGAACACACAACAGTGAAAATAAACAAGTTCTTTAAAAACAACTATTTCAGTGAGGTACAACAAATATAGCAACAATTGCTACGATGTTCGTAGCAATTGTTTGGAAGGCATTAAACTTACAGCAATTCATGATACAGTTGTCGGCCACGAGCACACAGACCTATGTCAACAGAGGGCGCGCGACCGAACAGTTTCAGGCAAAGCAACGGCAGCGCGCCAGCCTGGAGGGCCCTTGTCGGTTTAGGGTTCCAAACCTAAATAGGAAAAACGGTGAGTACGGTGAAACTAATAACTTCAAAGCTGAGGTCTGTTAGAGTCGAAATCAACGCAATGATGTAAATAATTTAACCAATCCCATAATTATCCCGCAATTCAAAATACCTCTACTAAAATGAGCCTATTGCAATCAATTTCAAAAATCAATTTTTCTGCTATAATAAAAACCGAAAAAACATATACTGAGGGCCAAAATTAGGATTAATACATTATACATGTTAAATAAGCAAATATGCAGTCCATTTAAAAATAAGTCTATCAGACGAGTCTTAAAATGATGTTTTCAGCCCTACTACTTATTCTACTAACTTATTCTAGCATACTACATGACTGCTCAATAAGAAACTTTAAAAAAAATAATGGTAATTATTAAATTTTGGCAGTAGGTAATGTATAATTGACAGGTGTGACAAAGAAAAATGAGTATATCCTATCCAGTATATCCATAGTGAGCTACCGGCAGAGAAAAATAGTACCTCCCCCTGTACCAGGGGTCGTAAGAGGCAACTAAGTTACCAGATCCGACAGATGGCGGTATATCAATCCAAAATATTGCAGTTGAAATGCACAGGGCGGGGATAGGCAGCAGCAACCCCGTCGTGAAAGCTGTGTTTTGCGATTGCCAATACGCTTGCCGAGCGCGGCGATTATGAGTAACATTCCCCTTTTCTTGGGGAGGCCTATGTACAACAGTGGACTTTCAATGGCTGGTATGTTGATGATATCCATCCGGAACAGTATGGCATATGCATAGGGCGGGAATGGGTAGCAGTCCCCATTGAAAAAGCTGCGCTCAGCGATTGCCAACACGCTTACCCTGCGCAGCAATTATGTGCAATTTTCCCACTTTCTTACGGAGGCCTACGTCCACAGTGGACTTCCAATGGCCGATATAATGCTACACTCCCTCAGAAAATGTCGATAATGCTCCATAACACGTGAGTTATGAAACAAACCTTTCACTTTGATTAATATGTCTAGAATCCTCATTATGTAAATGAAAATTATTTTTGTTAGAACCCGCCTATTTAGAGAACCGCCTAGTTAGAACCCGGCCCAAAAACTGCAAAACGGCAAGGGACTGACAAATGGTTATTAGGTCCACCTTTGGACAATTAGCCGAGTAGTATTTAAATATTCGCTTAGCTTTCACTGCGGTGGCAGAAACACGCATTAACGACGGGTTACGAACAAAACGAACAAGTGACCAAAATAGAGCAGTCGTACGTTATGTTTGTCGAACCCAACTACCTCTTTACATCACAAAACCGTGCGAGGGATTTTTAGACACATTTAGGCCATATTTTCATAATTAGACACAAAATCCTTCATTCATTTATCCCGTGCTCATAATCATCCCACTGGGCAGACGTAAAGGAACGCTTCTACCCATACCCGCCTGTTACATTCCATCTATACTGCTGGTACCCCACAACGAATGGAAACGGACCAGTTTATATAGATAGAACATTTCTAGTCTGTAATCGGGCTGGTAGGACACATACACTGTTCGATAGTTAATAAACGCACATGGCGAAGATGGGCAGCAGCATCTCCAGCTCCAACACGCTTGCCCACGGCGGCAATTATGAGCTAATTCCCCCGTTTTTGGGGAGGCCCATGACTATAGTAGACTTTTAATGAATGATGAGAAGATGATGAAAGATCTTTTAGCAATCGATTATACTCTTAAGAAACAATGTGGTCATTAAATATATAATTTTTTTTTGAAATTTTGGGCTGCAGGTATTGTTAAACCTTCTAGAATAGGCGGAGCCCCGCGCTACCGGTTCTGGATGTATTATGACTTCCGGCTCGGATCTTCAGAATCAAAATATGATGAAAACATTATCAATACAGATCTTATTCAAGGTCTTGCAGTCAGCAAACCCTAGTTTAACCAACCACCTGTAGGCAACATTTTTTAAGACAAATACTGTAACAGACTTTAAAATGATTTAAAGTGTTTAAATAACAACTTCTTGTATTACATGAAGCTGAACCGATTGAGCCATTCTTTATTATCTATATATTGTTTATCATCAAACAAATATTGCGACTACAATATTTGTTTCACTGTACACAGAAAACAAAAGATTATTAAGATCGATTTATTTTTTATCCATATACATATCATCGCAGAGCCTAAACTATACAAGTAAGAATCTTAAGGTTTTACGCAGGGGTTCCTTTTATAAATTTGAGGTGTACTAAGAAGGATTTTTGACAATTCACCCCTTAAAGAGGTAAGACGGGAGTGTAAAGTTAGTATGCAACTTGGCAATTTTTGCAGTTATTCGAATTAAATTTATAAGGACCCCCCTCTCCCCCTCCAAACTGAATTACTAACTTTATTCTCCTTTCACTCAAAGAAGGAGCAAAGTAAGCAAGAAACTATAATAACTTAACGCGGGTGAAACCGTAGGGCGCTGCTAGTTTTAATATATGTAGGAAGAAGTTAGTAATATCGTGGACTGCAATCTAGAAATCCTTCCCCCAGAACAATTGCAATCACAATTACGGCGCTGTAATGAAATCCTGCGACTCCTGACCGACTGACCGACCCAAGCGCTGGTAACCCAGAGAGTGCACTGGGCCGGGAGGCGGCGCCGTGTGTGTCCAATCCGACGCGGCCGACAACAGGCCGGCGAGCGTTCCTCTATTAATTATCTTCGCAATATTTTCAACCGTTCATTAAGATTATCTGTAAAACCGCAGGTGCCCGCCATGAATATATGATTGAAATTTATTAGCAGACGCGCGAAGACCGCCCCGCGTTTGATGCGGTGCCGACTTTTTATGGCCGCTTAAATGTTTGCACTTTTAGGATTCAATTTAATTTGAACAGAATTGAATGCAAGTACACAATAATATTGGCAGTACAAAAATGTGTTTTACAGATCATTTGCGCTCGCACTTGAGACAAAAATACATTAAATATATATTAAATTACTTAATACGTTTTCTCGGCCCGGATGCCAACGTACTCATCATGAATATATACGTAACATTTGATCATGGTTTTATCGGGCATTCTAATAAAAATTCCGCATTGTAAATATATATTTTTTTTAATAATTAACCAATCAAATTAATACAAATTATAAAACGGGTTCTAAAGTCGTTAAAATGTAATTTTATTGTGAGTACTGAATGCATAAGTGTAAGAAAATATTTTATGTATATATATTACTTTTAGATGTTTTATGCAAAGCAAATACTGAATTATGTGAATTTTATATTAGCTATATAAAAAATATCTTGTCTCAGGTGTCACACGGGACTCGAACCTTTATCCTATCCACACCGGGAAACTGCACTAACCGTTGTGCTACCGAGATCTTAGCGGATATGTCGAATTTTTCCTAGTAGATTTTGACAAGTTGAACTTTTCTAGTTCATATTATACCAAATACCAAGGTAACCAAGCCTTGGGCATATAATATGGCCTAACTTAAAGGAGATAATGGCTATTTAGCTCTATAAACTGTATTGCAATTAAAGTCAATTTAAATAAAAGAGTAGTTTGGCGAGTACGATGACTTATTCGGTGTTTCTGTCTTGTGCGCCAAGGGTCATGGATTCGATCCCCGGCGATGTGTTGCGTATTTGTGTTTCTTCTTTGTATATTTGTAATTCGTCTGTTGTCTGATATCTATAATACAAGTGGTTTAAGCTATTAATGTCAAGGTAAGAGATGTAGTGTGAGCCTCGTGTGGTGTTATTTAAATTTATCCTCACACGAACCGTCACTTTATTTTAATGTACATTATCTTTGGTACTAATTAGTCACTAGTAAGGTTTACTTAGAAACCAATGTACGGCACAAGATCATTACTCTTTCATTTTCAGCTACAACAAAGTGCTGTCATGTTGTTAGAAGTAGTATTAACAACAGACTATGTAGTGTGAATATGTACCTAAATTATCAAAGAATAATATCTACGTATATTTATCAGAAAAAAAACTGTCTAGTTGACATATCATCACAGACTTATTGTTATTACTGGGACTAGGACAGACATTTCACACAACTTTTTACATTTTTATTTAATTTGCATTATACACTACCACGCAAACCAAGTCGCGAGAATCATTTTGTTTTTAATTTAATTCGAAATTATCCACTGATAAAAATTCGAATGTTATATTTACAAGAATCTAATAACCATAAAAGGTTGTCGTAAACCATTTTGTAAATATAATTCAGTTTATTTTCTTGAAACACTTTTTGTTTATTATATTTATTTGATTTAAACAGCATAAATTTAAAAAACGATATATTTATTTTGTAATATTGAGAATAACTTAGATTCAGTGCTCTAGCAATAGCCTTTGAGAGTGTCTTTTATTTACAGAACGAAATAAAAATGTTAAAGCTATATAAACCGCGTTTTAAAGCCGTTTAAAAAGAAGTGTTAAGAATAAATATTTACAAATGTTCGTCACATTAATGTTTACCTGGAGATTGAACCCATGACTTTTGGCGCTTAAGATGAGATACTACCGAATGCACTATTTGGCCCGCCGCACTAATGGCGTTAATTAATAGAAATGTCAATTAATTTCGAATATAGCTCGTTTTCGAAGAATGCGGGCAAACAGCTCGTGATGGTCAGTAAGTCAGATAGCATAATCGGTTGAGTCGGGATGCTGCAGCTCGCCGTGCCGCATACCGATCGACGCTTCATTCTTCCAGAGAGGCTGAGTGCGCTGCGCGGTGTGCTCTCGAGATTGGCTTGTTTGCGGAATTGTATTCTGTTAGCAAGTTTAAGTTTGATTTATTTCAATAACAAATATCTTTTTTTCTGACACTAACTCACACTCAAAATATGAGATCAGGACTATACTCAAAGTACACTTATTCGTATAACGAATTAAATATTGTGTTTGCTATCACGCTTTATATAAACCAGGCTAAGCGCCGACAGAAGCAAAGTTTAATTTTTTTATTTTACTTTTTTATTTCACTCCTGTACAATAAGAATGGTTAGAATTGCATCCAAAAGTTTGTTAAACTTTATTTTTTTCTGGTTTCTTGTTTTATATTGCGACCAAGATAATATAGTAAGTGGATCTTTTGCTATTTCTAAATAATATGAGGTAGGTGAGTATCGACTTCCTACCTCCAATTATCTGTTTTTATTTTTCTGCCAACGTTAACAGCGCCGCATGAGCACTTGTTGTGAGTGCTATTCGTGTTAAAAGGCTTTCAATGGAGTTGACACGTTCAGGAACGGGTTATATTATTTAATAAAATAATCGATACAAATAAATAAATATAGAGTTGACACTCCTATGGTATAAATAACAGACATTTCAATAACAGCGTTTTTTGTGATTGCCTGTCTGTTTGTTCTAATTCTGAAACGGCTGTAACTAATCACTATATAGATATCAAGAAATATAACTTCTTTTCATTATAAATTAAAACTATGAAATCATAAGCAATATTAGGCTTTATAAGAGAAGTAATAGGTGAAGTTGCAGGCACCGCACTGGTCTCCGATTAAGGTTAATAAAGTATCTTAGTATTATGTCAACAACAACGCACAACACTTGATATGTCGTGATGATGCTGAACAAGCAAGTTCAGCATCATTTCGCTACCAATGCCATCAATATAGCCATCCATATACTTCACTACAATTACTTTACCGAAACACCTCACTCTGATTAATTAATACAAATCGTATTAGAATACCTATTCACCACCGAACGTTCTCAATTCAGTTTGACAATCTGATCTACATCCAAAGTTTCAAAGTCTAGGCTCACCGTGTCATAGGCCCGCTCCCCCGCCGCCCGCACACCACCGCCGCGAGCTCAGCCCTTTATGAATGCCTAAACTCATCGCAAACCTCCGTTAGCTTCTAATCTTCTCTAATACCTCTGACTCTCCACCGGCAGCCACCGCTGGATTCTGAGCTCTGCGAGCCCGGTATCAGAGTATATTCGGGGTCGCCCTCCCGGCGGGATCCAGCGTTGTTTCGAAGGCGCGACGGTCGAGCGGCTCGTATGCGGCGTGTTATGTGCGCTTTCAGAATTTTGAACGCGGTATTTGAGTGCGATTTTCTTGAAAATCTGTTTTATCTTGTTTCGTTATTGCTAGTTGTTGCGGAGATGATACTTTGAAAAGCTTACAGGCGTGAGCAAGGTTTGATTCTGAAATTCTTAAAAGATTAATTTTAGTAGTGTATGTGTTTGGGAGAGTGAGAGATGTGAGCCGTTGTATTTACAATTTAGCGCATTTCTCGTTCATTTTCGAATTAAATCATTAATAAATAAATTAAATAAATATGTGTATCTTGCCTCAATTATAAGACGAAAATGCAGTTGTTTTGCATATATTGAAAATGATTGTTTTTCTATTTACTTACCCAAAATATTGAAATTACGCTGCTGACTCTCGGCACAAAAAAAACACTGGGAAAATGCGACGAATTGTTTAAACCATGACTGAAAGTGCATTTTCTCGGAAAAGGAAATACTCTGGTTTCATTTGTTTCGGGGAACATGGTTTTACTTCTATTAAAAATGCTTTAAATATCCAATCACAGAGGTAGATATGGGTCAATCGGTATGGGTAATCGAAAGATAATGTTATTACATATTGTGCGTTTTGGACAAGTAGAAATAGAGTTGAAATGCTTAAATAATTTATAGGGAGAAGTTTGATGGCCAGTTGCGCGTCGAAGGACATGCAAATTAAAGACACCCTTAGAAAAGGTTCGGCCCACTCTCAGCTTCAACGCATGCATAAAGAGATGGGGATAAATGTTGAGAAATGGAAGTGTGTCGAAGCAAATGGAAATCAATAATCTTTGCTTACTCGATATAAAACAAGCTAGAGTTTCTATATGTAATATTGCTGGAAATTGATACGGCGTATATTTCAAAGACGTGTAATCAGTTTTCTTGGGGTTGAGATGATTTATGAAAACGATGATGTTTATCTTCCAAATCGAATACATATTCAAAAGAGGTAATCAAGTGGAGGAGCTCCGAAACACACTGTTTGCAGAGTTCGCGGGGTGGAAGGATCCCGCTCGCAGGATTGCCGCGCAGCCGCGGGGCGCCGGTGCAGGCGCGGCCTCAAACAAACGTTCTTCTAAATACCAAGTACCGGGACACGCGGCACTGATTATTATTTTTGCAGATTGTTCGCTACACATCAATCAATTATTTCAATTCGTAGAGAGTAACCAGTTTATCTTGCAGGTTTTTAGGGTAAATAAACTTACAGTAAACTTAGTTTTCACTGGTGACAGTATAGTATTTCTACAGAAACCCACCGCCTAAATTTTTTAAACATAATATTAGGTGACTCTTATAAACCACAGCGACATCAGAGTTGTAAGTATAAAAAAACTTTATAGTACTTTCTTCTTGGAAATATAATTGTCATTATTGTGAAGATTATATTTAAGATCTTTATTTTACAAACTCGGTGACTAAAACAATTTAACAACAGTATGATTGTTTTGTGGTTTAAATTATTTGAATAAAGGAAAAATATAATGATGAACTTAATTTTCATTCAGTGTAAAATACACATGTCTTGCGATACAAATTTATTATGTCATACAATAGACGATAAATAGAAATAGAATTAATTAAAAATGGTCTATTTGTAAAATCCATTAAAATGTATTTTTATTGGGTTCCGGTTTAAAATAAATACAAGTGTATGCTAGGTATTCCACTGGCATCCACATTTTTTGTTTAAATCGGGCTATCTTTATGATTAGGCTCGAGGTTCGCAAAGCGCGTTTCAAGTTTGCGCACACGAAGTTGCGTTGGACGCCGCTCGCGCGTGACGCTCGAGTCGAGCCGACCGACCGCCACCGAGTTGCGACGATTGATTCGAATGCGCCGCCATCAATCACCCCAGCGTCGGCGGCGGCTCGGAGTAATCCTTTTGTGCTATTACATATATTTTGTGTTGACGTTCAAGATGTTTCATACCAAATTGATTTCTCCTTTCAGAACGAGATGTTTCCTAGAATATAAATATTACCGTGTATTTTTGGCGCGCCGAAAATAAGATATTAAACATACATATGTCTGTTTGTGGAAATGTGTATCTTTATCTGGAAGCATATTATAAGCCCCCACTTATTTAATTGTCATTTGTAAATAGAGAGCATATTGAAGTCGGTTACAGCAAAAAATAATATTTTACTTATCAGATGACGGCGAGATATTTCAAAGGCAACGTTTTATGAAGTATTAATAAAGCAAATACCTTATTTCTTCAACGAGGTACGAAAGTTGTAATAATACTTTTTTCACGGATATGTATATATTTTGAATAAAGGACTTCTTACTCTCGAAAAAGGTTTGAAGATAATATCACGTATTGTAATAATTTTAGTAAATATATTTATCCTTTGAAATATTGTACACATAAGTGTTGAAGGCGTGCGTGGGAGGAGATGAATCACCACACCTGTGCAATCTGTATCTCCGGAACGTTACACAACTCTAGTACATTCGATCCCAACGAAAACATAAATGTGAAATGAGAGCCGAGTTCAATAATTTAATAAATATTTTAATTAATGATCTTAGTGATGAGAGATGTGAGATCTAATTGATCGCCAAATTCAATGGTCAGACCTAAAATGTAATGACAGCATAAAATATTTTATGAAAATTAAAATATAATTTCTTCTTATAACTTACAATAACAAATTAAAGCGTAGAGTTTGACTTGATTGTAACTCCTAAAACGTTCTGCAAACGTGAACCACTTCCTAAAAAAACATTAAGTCAAGTTGAGAATTGGTTAAAAACTTTGTTTTGAACGACATTAAATCACGTTTTATTCATTTTTTTATTCTGAGTAGTGAAAGCGTAAACTTTAAAAATACGATAAATAATTGAAACGTCAATAAGTTATGGACATAAAAACTGTTCTGCTTTGATTTATAAAATGTTAATTTATTTCAAAGTCGTTTAGAAAAATGTGTGTCAAATTAAATCAAATTTTCCACATACGTTGTTCATTTAAACAAAAAAATGTATAATTTATTTTATCGGCATTATATTGCGCACAGTCCCAGAAACAGTGTCGTTTATTTTGACCTATAACTACGGGATATTATGAACCTTATACCAAATTAGATGTACACACAATCACATAAATGAAAGAAATATCTAATTGTTACCTACATAATAGCCTTAGTGCCTTAGGGTACCGGAAGCGATATGTCGCTTTTTTATTATAATCAAAGATAAAAATTGTTACCCGAGATGTCAATTATTTATGGAAAAACCCGTGTTCTAAGATGTCATCTCCGTAATGGCATTATGCTACAGCTGATAGGATGATGATGAACCTTTATAGTTCACAAAGTTAAACGCTAGTGTGAGAAAATAGTCCCAGACTAATTGCGTCCTATCGATGTCGCAAGTGTCAGTAAGTTGACTGATTATCATGCGTGCCGCATTCTTGTTTACAGCCAACCTACACAATATCATTAAAATTATAGTTTTCTTTGGCTGTGGGTAAGGCATGACGTCACGCCAGGCTTCGCAGCGAGGCTCGTGGGCGGTGAGTTAATTCGTTTCATTATTTATTAATATTAAGAACACCTACGTCAGGATCGTGCTGAAATTTAAATAGACAACAACGCAATCTGTACGGAATATTTATGTAATACATTGATGTTGTAAGTTAAAACGGTAGCATAATGGTGGTGCCGTCTCCCGGTATAGAAATAATTGTTAATGGTAATCAGGTTTGAATCCCGCCTGACACCTGAAACAAGTCAATTATTTTCATAACATCTCATATATTGACCTGCCTCCATGGTAAGTTGCTTAAAGCACTTGTGTTATGCCTCACAATAGAGGAACCACAAATAAACTACTTAAATACATCTAATTATCACCCAGACACAGGAAAAAACATAAATACCATCGTATCGATATTTTCTCAGAGTAGAAATCGAACCCACAATCCTTGGCGCACAAGATATGATCACTACCATCTGCGCCATCGGGTCCACGAATAAATTAAATCGTATCAAATTTCAATATTTTTTAGTTAAGTTAGTTATAATCTCTCAAAGTTAGTTATAACTATGTAACGCTGTCAAGAGTAGAATAGTACCTCGCCTCTGTACCAGGAGTCGTAAGGGGTAAACTAACGTACCAGAACCGACAGGTGGCGGACATCCATCCAAGACAATGTCGCTCAAATGCACAGAATAGGGATAGGCTGCAACATCCCCGTTGCAAATTGGTAAAATTCCCCCTACCTCAGGGAGGCCTATAGGCCCAGGAGGTCTAGCAGTGGAATTCCAATGGCTGAATGGCTGTTATGATGATGATAATGACATCTTTGTACAAAATTTGGATTACCCTTTATTTTATATTACAGTCGTGAAAATGTCCGTGTTAGAAAATATTATATCATAATTTCTAATTCAAGTCACATCAGTTGAAAATTGAAGAGCGTTGTAATAATTCATCTCTTTATTACTAGATATTCTCTTTATATATGTGTGTGTATTTACGATTTACGAAAGCTAAATGAAATGCATGTACTATTTACTATATACGCAGACGACCAGGGTGGGCTGACAAATAGTAATAAAATTTTCGAAGAACATACTATATGACTTTTTTTTTTTTTAAAGTTACGTATTAAACATAACCAAAAAAAAAAAAAAAAAATATGTAATAAATTTTGGAAATTCGAATATGTAATTATGTCATAATTTAAAATTGGCACTATATAATACAAATAATTAGTTTTGCACTCATTTTTCCGATTCAACAGTATTGGCAAATATTTCGAGGGCAACATTAAGCGTCAACATGAATTACAGGCTTTGTTTATCTCGTAAAATTAATACACAATATTTGCACGTTATATTTTCTGTGCTCCTAAGAAATTTTTTCGAACAAATATGGCACCGTAAACCGCTTAGCCCCAAACACGGTACACATCATCAGCATAAATCCAGCGAGAGTTCCGCGGCTCATTCCCGATAAACAAACCAGGATCGGAAAGGCGCCGGGAGCAATGAGCACCCCTCATTAAGGACGCGCCTCACGTCGGTACATCGATATTGTACACATCCAAACAAATAAACCGCGCTTTCATTTAACTATTTCTTAACTATTTTGGGATATTCTATTTGTAATTAATCCATATACCTATAATTAATTATTATTCCAGAAAAATAATGACATACATAATAATAATACTAGAATTAAGTATAAACAGAGCCTATTGTTGAAAATAAGTAATTGTTTCAGGGGGAATTATTCTAAGTAGAATTACAAATAAGAAATAAAAAAAGATAAGAAGAAGATAAACTTATTGCTAGTCCTTATTACTGCTTGAAAGGTTATATTAATGAACAAACTGCTTGGGACTAAATTAATTGCTCTAACATCTACTATTAAGACAACGGTTTGTTTTTACCTACCAAATATTACCTACCATTAGGTGTTGCTGGAACCTATATCAATATCAGCTTTTCTTGCAGGTTCTTTTCCGGTGGCTCGCGTAATAAACCTGCTATAGACTTATTTCTAAGGCCCGCCTGGTGTCGGCAGGCGGTTGTTGAAGTAGGGCGCTCAATGACCTACCTGTTTATATGACCTGATACCTGTGATACTCTTATAACACTGGTTGTCAGGGTCATCGGTCATTTGTGTAAAATTATAATTGGCAACTCATAGATTCCTTTGTTTTTTTACGATTTCAAACTGTGGTAGTCCTATTTAAATAAAGATATATTTGAATTTGAAAAATATGCATATAATCACTTTCTTTTTGGAAATTCTAATGTTATTATTATTATGTTATTGACGATATGAAAGTTCTGGTAATTGACCAACTTGAATAATGTACATTAAGTGTCAGTTTCTTCATACTGAAAACTACAATACGCTTATTACCAAGTAAAAATAATATGAAATCACAATCACATTTTGAGGTATAATTTAGTTACTTTAACCAAATTTTTAAATATCTTTTTAATAAAATAACCTCATAAATAAGCTAAAGATTTCATCTCATTCTCCAATCGTAAGGTCAATGCAAAGAAAAGTTTTAAAATAATATATAACAATAAACTGGAAATAATATTTCTACGTTTTTTAGTTGTTTTTTTAGGGCCCTATACTTCCCTTCAGCCTTTTCCAGTTACAGACGTCCAGCGGGAGTAGTTTTTTCGTGGTAATTGACATCGCTATTGCTGTATGAGATTTTTCAAAACAATATCTCAACTAAAAATATATCGACTATTGATGTGGGTAATGGTAAAGTTCGGGTCTCAAATTTTTCGATAAAAGTATCGATATGCCGCGCGTGCCCGCCCCTCGCCGGGCCCTCAGTGTTTGAATCCGATCCATACTTTACACATTAAATTACAACAAGTCAAAAGGAATTCTTCTCAGGGAACTGGCGTGGAATTGGAGCACCTGATTCGGTTCATAATGGCGTATTATCTGCTATCTGCCGTTTGCCCAAATTATATTGCCTCACTAAAATGTTAAGGAGGAATTTTACGACAGTTTGTTTCTCACTGGATTTCGGAAGTTTCGTTTTTCTTGTTAAGAGTTCTATAGAGATTTTCGAACTTTCTATATTATCATATACTCGTACATCTATACAAATAAATACTATTGTCATTTCTGTGTGTAATGTCAACGCAAATATCTTTTTACTAAATATTTTGGAAAGTATTTACGTATGTACAAACTTGAACTAAAATGTAGGTGTTTCAAAGCATACAGCATTAAAGTATAATTGATGAAATTATTGAAAAGAATAGATATTAGCTGCCAGCAAATAAAGGCAATCTATTCTTTTGCAAGAACCAAACAAACATTTAGTAACGCAGGCAGGAGACATTTTTTTTCATACCTGACGTCCTATTATATTATCTACGTTTTGTTAGGGATCCCTAATGTTTTAGAAAAATCTAGCTTATGCTACTAAAGAATAATGTAGCATTCTAATCGTGAAAGAATTATCGAAGTCCATCCAGTTGTTTTTGAGTTTATTCGCGCCATTCTCGCAAAAATGTTCCCTCTTATTTGTGTAGATAATCAGGATTATTATCATAAAAAACGCTAAATCAATTGCAATATGATATGATTTAACTTTTCCAACAAAAATGGCGGGGCGGGAACATCGTTTTATATATATTCATTTTTGAAACCGCAGCTTTACCATTTTCGTGTTTTTTCATTGTACCTAAGCGTTAAAGCAACTGATTGAATTTTATTACACATTTAACAGACAAATAGCTTATTTTATAAAGTCAAACTTTTCTTACTTTTATATTAGGTTTAATTTTTTACTTTATTATTAGAGTTAGCATTAATTTACTTGATAAAAGTATACAAATTGTGAAAGAATACATTTCAAATAGTGAATCAAACCTACTTCCTTATGTGTTTACTATAATGTGAATCCAGTTCATTGATTATTTTACTTTCATTAGTTTGTCACTATATATAAATTAATCATTCATGTAATTAAACAAAATTTCGAGCGGTTTACAACGCGGTTAACTGGAACATGATTCGTTTCGGGTACCCAGCGACAAACGGCTCTCTTGAAAACGGTTACAGCAAGGTAACATTTATTAGGAGTATTGGAAACGTTGTCATTATCATCATTATCATCGACTGTAGAACGCCCACTGTTGGACATAGGCCACTTTAAGTAGATTTCTAATAGGACCAGTTGTTTGCGACATCTATATCATCTATTCTTTCGATTTGTTCTAATCGGAATGTGTGTTCACCTCATGGATTTGCGTCCTGCTCTTCGCTTGTCGTTGTGTGATCTCTAATCTAAAATCTCCTAAAAAAAAATAAAAAAGTGAATACATAATTAGAAAATATTTTAATCTTCACTGTATTCACGTTAGGGGCAACGTTAAGGGCATCTTACATTTGCATCTTGATACTGGAGTGTAATCAGATAAACTCCTTCCGAACTTTAAAAAACTCGCCGCTTCTTAGAGAGCGAAAACGTTCCTTTACAAAACGGAAAGATAAATGCACGACAAAGTTGGAACAGTTGCGAGCGTCCCTGCCTTCGTTAAACAAACGTCTCTTAATTCAAGTACGAGCGCGCGCGCGGACAATGTGCTGTATCATGGTACTTCTCTCGTGTGTATTTCACAGGATGACTGTACTCGCGCTTGTCATTTGTTGCTATGATCTTTTAAAAGTTCCACAGAAAACTATTTCCAAGTGTATGTTACATACATCAACATATGCGTGGTGGCACTCGCAGAGGTTGCTGCGACGGGAATGATACCCAACTCCGCCCAGTTACATTTGAGATAAAAAGTAAAATAAAAACCATTACATATGTAGTTTTATTATCATTATTAGTATTAAAATATATGGCTTAAATTGAAGGTTATAAGTGTTCACATCTTAACGGAAATCTAAATTTCAACCTCATATTTCCGCTTAGACACTTAACGCTTTCTTAAACAACAGCCTTGACAAATTGCTGACAAAGAAATTTTGTAAGAGTACTTTTTTCTGAAGTTCCCTCTGAAGGGAACGTCCCTCTCTCGTTTTGGTAATTGACTTTCTTAATTTCTACTGATAGTGTTGAAGACGTCACGCTCTGCAATCGTAGTAATGTATTAGTGCAATGTGGTGGGAAATGAGTGATAATCACAATTATGGCTTGTAGGTAAAACGTCGTCCTAGATCACGTACAGTCTCTCCACCGTCCCATGGCCATACCAACCATACGGTTATAATGGCCTAATCGTGGGAGATGTGCGTAGAACGGCGTCTGCGCAGCCGCGCACAAGTCTCGACTCCTGACAAATTTTTCATCTCTCCGTCTTTTTCCCTGTATTACAATTCTCCCCTCTCACAGGGTTTACTGAGCGCAGCATTCCGGGCGGTTCAGGTTGCTTCTTACCCTAAGTCAGCCAAATGAGAACTGCAGACATCCGAAATTCTCTGAGCTCACGAGGTCCCAGAACTAGACAAGACCATACTCCTTCATTGTAGTCCCGTTCAACATCTTTTGATGGAGCTCATTGTAGATTCTGCATCGGCACAGAACGTGATCTTTGGTCTTATCCTCCAGGCTACAGTCACACGTGCTCTCATCACACAGCTTCATATCGAACGTGCGTTTTCTGAAGCATCCACGTCCAGTAAGGAACGTGACATACAGTAGTCGGGCAAAAAGCAGCGCAAGCCGAAACGCACGGCTACATCGAGGAAGAACTGATGTAGATCTCGCCCCTTGCTGTCGGCCTCATATCGCTCCTGTCATACGTCGAGGACACGTACTATCGGCACTGGCGGCACTAACAAGTTCAGTTAAAATAACTCAAGCCGGAGCCGCGCCCGCCGCGTCCTGTAAGAACAACTTTATCGAAGGGATTAAGTAATTTTAAAGTCGCCGCTCTGGCCGGACGGAAAATGTTACGTTGACTTGAGTTTTTAAAATTAAAAACTTGGACGCGACTGGCGGCTGGAGTTAGTAAAATTAATTGCTTAATTCATCCCGCCCGGTACGTACCGGCTCTTTTTATTTTGTTGTTGTTTCTTGTCGGCTGTGACTGTTAGACGGAGATTTCTGCTCAGTTGTAAATAACAGTCATTATATTAGATATAACTCACCTCCACCAACGACGACAGCGGAATCAATGCCGTCAGCAAAAATTATTGGATATTTAAACCACAGAAACTTTCTTGCACCATGTGATCCGGTCTTATGCGCCAAAGGTCGTGGGTTCAACCCCCGCCCAGGACAAATATTAATATGTTGATATTTATGTTTGTTCTGTGTCTGAATGTACTCATATACATGTATTTAAGTTCTTTGAGTGACTTATCACGGAATCAGTGTATGAAACGTTGTGGGAAGAGAAAAGAGATGATAGAAGTGTTTTTTATGTTTATTTGTGCTGCAAATTTTTTCTGGATAAAATCAATACAGCAATCGCTAAAAGATTATATGCCACTTCAAGTAGATATGTATACTTGGGAAAAACGGCGGTTTTTTCAATGTTTTGCTGTATGATTCCAGCAATGTAGATTTTAGCACTGCCCTTTGTATCAGGTGTCAAAGGCGAATGAGATACCCGACAGACATACCTATATGTATATGAAAATGGGCAAGCGCGTCGGCAAACGCAGAGCGGAGCTTTTGCGACGGGGTTGCTGCTGCCCATCCCCACCCTACGCATTTGAGCTACACTGTCTCGGATATACTGCCATCTGTCGGGTCTGGTACCTCAGTCACCTCATACGATACCTGGCACAGCGGGAAGTACTATAATACTCTGTCGCTACCTCACGGCAAGTAAAAGTATTAGTTAACTACAATAAAGACAAATCTTGGAGGAGGACGCGTGCTCTGAACAACATTGGATAAACATTTCTCCGGCGATGAATGAACTGTGCGTAGAATAATAGGCGGAACTTTCGTGCGGGCTCTAATGGCTCGCGGTAACGAGCCGGCGCGCACGCGAGCCGCGCGTTACTGCCTCATCACATTGCGGGCGGGCGCGGGCGAGCACGGGCGGGAGTGGGCCGGTGCGGGCGGGCGCGTTTTTGCCTCGTCACAATGCGGACGGGTGCGGACGCGGGTCTACAATATTTGATTATGTAACCCTAAACTGCGCCTAATAATAAGTATACTTTAATCTGAGAACGGTATTTAACATTCTAGTAATGCTTGTGTAACGTCCTAATTGTGTAAAAAAAAAATATGACCGAAACTTAATATAATTTATTTTATTATTGACTGAACTACCTTGTGCTCACTTTGTGTTAACTTTTTTTTGTTAACTTTCAAAAGTGTTTGTTACTTAAACACCAGTGAAAGATTCAATAACACTAACTTTATCATCATTAGTCTTTCTTGTGGGTTCTTCCCTGGTAGCTCGCTTGATGGACCTGCAATTAAACCATGTGGTCGACTAGTTTACGGTAGGTTTCTTTAATTAGTTATATGTTACGTGACTAGTATAGTACCGTAGGGTCGGAGTAATTAGAGTCTAGTGTATAAATATCGTCGTAACGCGATTGCAAGAGACCGCTTTCCGCTCGCTTATGGACTGTAATATCCACCTAATACAGCCTAAGTATTTAAACGGTGGATATTTTGGGAGACAAAAGAAGAAAATTGCGTAGTTAAATAGCTACAAACTAAGAATCGTGTACCGAGGTGTACGACATGGAACTATTTTATTTTCCGGGCCGTTTTATAATATATATATATGTACATTTGCACGCAAAGGAGCAAACTTAGACACTTTACTTTTTAAAATGGACCTTGAATATTTTTCTAAGATGAAAATAATATGATTGATTCGTTGTGAGAAATAACCTGTTTAATTTAGTATAGTTGTTTTGGAGAAAAAAAAAATTGTTAACGACTAAAATTCAAATATAATTATTATTATACACATTTTCATCACCCATATCATAGATAGTTAAATTTCATTTCTTTGATGAAATTTTAATTACAGGCGCTATAACTGAGATTTAACTTGTGTAACAACTGAAGGGGGGTCGCAGAAATTGTACAAATCTTAATATACTCTTTATTGTATACCAATAAAAATAACACAAGAACATCACATTTTTTTTAGTCACTACTTTATTAGGTAAAGTTTGATAATCTTTTTTTGTCTTTTTATTTATTTTATTCTGATTTTTAATTTCTTGTCCTCCAGTCAATACATGTGAAATGATCCTGTGATCGACTTTATTAAAGCTCAAACTAAAATATAGTACTTTCTTAAAGTAGGCTATTCTACAAGTAATTCATATCGTCTAGAACAAATATAACAAAATCCAAACTAGAAAGTACCACATTCCACTCAGCATACTGATGACCCTAATAGATCTAAAGGTCACCTAATAATATATATACATAACATAAAGGAATTAGGTCTACCACCGTAAGTCAACAGCATCCGGCACCATCCAGGTCTCAAAACTAAGTTTAGTAGCAGACTCATTACACGAACCAAGAGTAATATTCACCGTTACCATTATATCAGCCGCAAGACGTCCACTGCTGGACCTAGGCCTCCCCTATTGATTAACAATAAATACCTTTAAAATTCCTCTTACGTATTTTTAATTAGCTACTCCCTCATAACGATTGAGTGTTTATTTTTTGGTATTTTTCAAGTAACTATTTGTATCTCTTACCAATGGCCTGGGAAATCGCTCTCTGTGCTGTCAGTTTTCCCATTGCATTGATTCCTTTATTGCCTAATATCCGAAATACAAGTGCTTTAAGCAATTTATCTCGGAGTCAGATCAATGTGTGAGATGTTATTCTTACTGTTTTGCAACACTACCAGACAAGCTCGATGGCACAGATGGTAGTCGTCCTGTCTTGTGCGCCAAAGGACGCGGGTTCGATCCCCACCCAGAACAAATATTTATATGATAATATTTACGTTTGTTTTGTGTCTGGATAATAGATATATATGTATTTAAGTAGTATATTTGGCATTCCTCTGTTCTGATCAGATGTCCATATCACAAGTGCTTTCGAGCGACTTATTTACGGAACGTTTCGTTCATCCACAAACTTGCTGCTTAATAAACCTTAGCAATCGACTGACTGTATATGCCCCATAAGGAGACCTTGAAAAAGTTAAGAACCCAATGAACCAAGCGAAATCATTTTCTTAAAATGCGAATCACTCATCATTTGAAGATGATAAAATTGAATTTATTGCCTTTCTTTACTGAACAGAAGCTTTTGTAACTTTAGCGGTCCGGTCTTTCGAGGAATAACGAAATTTTAGGCGTACTTACACACAAATCTAATACAAAAGTCTCCGGTAGCCGATGGAGCTGATTGGCGGGAAATTCGGTATCTATTTAAGGCCAAACGTCGTGTTCAAAGGCCGACGAGTGCGCTGGAGCGAGGCCTCAAATCAAAGAGGCCGTTATCGCTCTCAATATCGCCCCCGCCCTGCCCCTCCGCGCCGCACTAATGAAACTTCGTTATTGAGGTGTGGCTGATCTTAAGCTCGAACAAATAAAACTAGCCACTGGCCAAGAAAAAGGACCTGCTAACCGCTGCGACTAAATAAGCCGATTGAGAAGGGAGGGTTGCAGGGTCGAATACCGAACAACGCCAAAAACGGGGCGTTGTTTTTCGGTTTTCATAACATAATAGATACCTCTAAATCGAGAATTATTGGAAACGCAGGAGGATACGATGACACGTCAATTAATTATTTAAATCATCTCAAAATATATAAGTACTGTGGTGGTACAGTGGCGTCTCTTAATTAGGGATTATTTTTATTATTTCATAATTATTAGGGGTTTACTTTGTGATCAGAATTGCCGTGCTGGGCAGGCGTGGTGACAATCGCAGAGCGTAGTTTCGCGGTAGGCATGCTGCTGTCTATTCCCGCCCTGTCACGTTTGAGATAAGCTTCTTCAGGTTGACATACCACCATCGGTCGCTTAGGTCCCTAAACGTTTATTATAATTTCCAATACATACGAGTAGATACTTTTTTACTCTGCCGATACCCGACGACTTGTTTGTATTTATAATTACAAATTGAGTTGATATCCAAGAAAATTTATTGTACTTTTTGGCTGTGAGGTACCGGCAGAATAGAATAGTACCTACTCCTTTATCGGGTTTTTATAAAAGGCGGCTGAAGTATCGGAAACAGTGTAGCTCAAACTCATAGGGCGGGGATGGGGGGCAGCATCCTCGTCTCGAATCTGCGATTGCCAACACGTTTACCCGGCGTTGCAATTATGGGCATAATTACCCTTTTTTGACGAGGCCTCTATGCAGCAATGGACTTCCAATGGATGTGATTATGATGATATCAAAATGAAGTATTACTCGATATTATTAATTACACTCTCATAAAATTATTTAAAAAGTCGGAACTTGCGAATGGCATCTAACTATAACTTATCATTAAGGTCACCTTAACTCAGGGAGCTATCTCAGCTCCGTGTTTCCAGTTAAAATTAAATGCTTAATCACACTTTAAAACTTAGAGGGTCCATTAAATCCTGGAGCGAAAAAGCGCATGTCTATAATTTAATCAAGAGGCACCTACGTCTTAATAAATTCAGGGGCACGTAAATTCCGGGGAGCAGTTTAGCGCCCGCCCCCCCCCCCCCCCCCCCCCCCCCCCCGACCGCACTTGACTGCGAGCGGCGCCGCAGACTACGTCCAGTCAGCTGGTAAACTCCATGGTGTTGAAATGGCGACATGAATGCGAATGGCTTGAAATTGGTGCTTCGTACTTTTTTCAATGAAGTATTAGTGCGTTTAAGTGTCCTGTACACTTAAGACGTCTTATTGTCTAATTTTATCTGAACAGATTTTCTTTTGATAGCGTGACAGTAAGCGTCCCAGTAGGCACACAACCTTGTGACTTGGGGATATTATGCCACATTACCCAGTACATTCACTGCCTCTCTTACACTCGAAATACAGCAATGCAAACACAGCTACTTGGTGGTAGATATAGCTGGGAGTGAGGTACCAATGCAGATGACCTATTGTTTTTACAAACCTTATAGGCAAGACTTTACAGATTTACTCATGTAAAGTACCGCTAAATGTTCTGTTTACATCTTTCCATCGGTGTGGAAAAATATTTTGATCATATAGGCAAAGAAATATATTCGTACGAACTTTACAAAAATAACAGAATCAGACTATTTATTTTATCCGAATTTAATACGACTATAGTACGATTTCTCTTGCGTAATATATTAATATATTATCATCATCATAATCATACCTGCCATTGGAAGTGCACTGATGGACATAGACCTACCCAAAAAAGGGGCAATTTAGCCTAAATTGCTGCGCTGGGCAAGCGTGTTGGCAATCGCAGACCGTAGCGTCGCGATGGGGTTGCTGCTGCCCATGCCGGTCCTGTGCATTTGAAGTACACTGTATCGGATGGATATACCGCCATCTGTCATTTCTGATGCCTCAGTTGCCTCTTACGACACCTGGTACAGAGGGAGGTACTATTCTACTCGCAGGTACCTCAAGGCTTATAACTACTATTGCGCTAAAAAAAATTATGTTGATTATAAAATAAATACAAATCTCTCCCCCGGAAACTGTCATATTTCCATAAAAGATAGTTTTGACGTTCGTACACTCCCGAGCTGCCATGTTTCAATCATGTGAATTCTTTATAAAACAAGACAATCAATTTTATCCCACGGTAAATCTTTGCTAAATTATATCTAGTTGTTCTACCACGAACGCGTAAAGAACATCCACTGAAAGATTTCCTCGTGTATTACAGGACAATAATTGAAGTGTATTATGTAGGGTCAGTGCGGGCCAGCCTGTGTCGGCTGACTTGCATCGCAACTTTATCTGAAGGGCTCGTGTCTCCAAGACGCTAAATACGTTTCAATGCTGCCGCCGCCGCGCCGGACAAAGCGGCCCGAGTTTAATTAATGGCAGAGGACGACGCTGGGGACCAGGGGGGGGGGGAACCGGGGGAGGAGTGTGAGCTGCCTCTGACAGACACCATTATTCTTAACTACATTAAACTAGTCCGAATAAATTATCTTACTGGTATTTTTCTGTTCACTATTTTATATGCTGTGGTCAAATTAAATACGTTATTAAAGTTGTGTGTATCGATTTGACAGAGAAATCATAATTTGAATTGCTTTTTTTCTAATACGCTAAGCTAGTCGTGTTCAAGCAATGTTTGGTTAGTGCAGTCTACTAATTAAACCACAAATCTTTACTTAAAACTTGTTTATCTGCTAATATCAAATTAAAATTTTAAATTGAATGCTGGGATGGCTCTCTCTCACATTCATATTAAAACGACAATACCAAGAATTGTATTGGATTTGTTTGCCTTTCAGAGCTCACGGTCCATAAAGAATAACAAATTTACGATGAAATGTGTGATACAAATTAATTGACACTATTATATTTGCTTACCACTGTTGGAGACTATCCGGCAAATGTGTATGAGGTCGGTTAATAAGAACACGAGCTATTTAACATTGTTAAAATGAAATAAATTCAATAGTTAAATTTGCAATTACTCGATAATCACAGAGATCAATGCAACCGACGATTAACTCTCACCGAGTCGTAACATAACTGTATTTTCAGCAAACAGCATACGGTTCACTTGATGGTAAACCTCACCGCAGCCTGTACACGCTTGTGTCATCACAACGAAACCACTGGCGTGTCGCCAACTTTGTGAACTTAAGGTACTATGTCACATTACCTTGTAATTTTACTGGCTCTCTCGCCATCCGACCTGTTTATAAGGTCCACCTCTACATGAGACTCCGAGACTTATTTAAATCATTTAACTGCATTGGTGTTGGCATCTTTAAAGAAAGACTGGTATAAACCAGAATACCTTCGCAGTATACTGACATTAAATTCACCAGTATTGGGTGATTGCAGAATAGGCAAGGTTACTTACCTATTTTTCACCTTGCCTATTTTTCTGCCATATTCAATGATATTAATTACTTAAGGGACATTTACAAATTACATAAAATAATGAACGGATTGGAAATCAATGTCACACTTTAAAACATCGAGCATCGAGAATATAATAACAAAGAAAATTAGATAGCTTCAAGTTTTTATGACACTTCATCAGTTTTTGTGGTCGCGATTCCAAAATTACGACTAGTCAATGTCAAATATAGTTTATTTAAGTTGGCCTATTACTAACAGTTTAAATCGTCAATATAATAATAATAAAATTAGTAATAATAACAACATTAATATTTCCAATAAGGAAGTGATTGTATGCATATTTATATATAATGCAGACCACTCTGATGACCCGATGGATAAAAGTCCGTTAACACAGATAATTTTCATTAGGCCTGCTTTAAACTAGTCTGCCGGCACCAAATGAGTTCTTAAAATAAGTTTACTGCAACTTCATTACGCGACCCACCAGAAAGAAACTTCTAAGAGAAACAGAAACAGGTGGTGATAAAACTTCTACCATCACCACCTATGTAGTAATTGGCGCTAATAAAACCCCTACCGGCGTCGGCGCTATCAAACCATTGTCTTAAAACTAGTGGTTTAAGCAGTTCAATCCAAAGCAGTTTTGTCTTTGACATAATTTTTAACGCAATAGTAAGTTATTCTTAATCTTTGAAACGCCTAAAAAGATTTGTATGTGACATGCATGGGTTCAACGACACTGGGAGGTTTGTATGAAAGAAATGTATCGCAAAAGAACGGGATTAGAACTTGCGGTTATGGGACAACATTTTACTGTTTACACGGACGAAATCGCGGCGGCCCGCAAATTGTAAAATGTAATACAACAGACTTAGCTAATAATATCTCTGAAACTCATATACTTCTCATGCCCTACCATAACATCTATTACGAACACACACACAAGTTCTGTAACAGTACACCGCACTCACTGGCAAGTGTTTGAGGTCCATGGCCTGACAGCGAATTTTGGACGCTCGATGCGACCGGGCCTATTCTGCCGTCACAAATTAATTATCTAACAAGTGCCTACTTAGTTTCCAAAATATGTGAAGTTAGATATATTATACGAAATGAAATGCCTTCCTACTACCTATACCTCAAACGGAACACAGCCAGGCGATTTCCATTAACGCTAGATATATCGAAGATATATACTCGTAGGAATCGGATACTCATCACAGGCACTTTCGATTTAAGTGGTCTTTGTTTTATTAAAGTAGTCGTAGGCAGACTACTTAATAGATTACCATAAACATTTTATAAGCAATTTAAAATCGATTAGAATAAAAAATACCACATTCACGAGCAAAACTGCAACAAAGAGGTAATTTGGTCGTGTCATTGCGAGCGTTCGCAGTGAAATATTACACGTGTGGTCAGGCAACGGAACTGTTCGCATCGAATTAAGCTTATTTGACGCTTTTGTCAAAATCAGTTGATGCAACAGTAGCACAGAGCCAGTTTTACTTTCATTGTCAACTTCGCACATTGTACGACCGCTCATCTCAAAAGCACATTGTCATCACAAAATGTTTAATATATAAAAGTATTACACGAGAACTATTCGCCTGTTTCGTTATTTTAGTTATTTGAGAGCCCCGGTGGCACTTTCAGTATTATCACTTTTTTAACCGCTAAGGGTTGAGGGTTTAGTTCCCATCTAAGATAAACATTGAAATGATGAATATGTTTGTTTTGTATATGGATAATAAAATAAGTATAATTTTTTTAAATAAATTGGCACTACATCTCATGCATTAAGGTTAATGACTTCAAGAAAAGAAGTTTAAAGTGTTACGGCCATCGAACAAAAGAGGATTCACAAATATAATACTTAAATAAATTAAATTAAAATTATTTGACTATAATGTTTATTTAACTCAACCTAAAAAATTGCAAGTAGGCACACAAAATAAACGTCAATATTTAAAAAATTCAATCCCAACATTTCCAAAGTAGGAAGTACCAGCTTCTAATAAAACTACTCTTTTAAATAATAAATGAATACAATTTCCGATGGTTGCCACACTGGGTCAGACTTGAACCGTGGAAACCATTTAAAACAATTTCACATAGTAGGTTCATTGGTAATAATTGGTAGCGAGTTTAATAACGAATACCATGTTTGCCTAATGCAAGGTTTGAGTAGGACATGTCTATTGTTTGAGTAGGATGGTCCAAGACCCTTTCTCTGTGTGTATGATTGTATGTCCGCCAGTAGTTGTTCTGCTGTTATGATTACAACATTATCCCCGAAGGTTAAAGGATTTGCAATCCAATAATTAGGATTTTTCTAAAGCTCAAGTTATATCAACAGTCAAGTTTTATTTTCTTCAGGAGAACAAGAGCCAATTCTCGCTCTTACTTAAGTGTGTCAAGTGTGAAACCTTGTCTCAGTAATAAACGATGCGGATTGTGACCTAATCGATAAACCCCAATCTGATTTCGTAGATTTTTCAATAGGATTGATCGGTGGCACACTCTTTTTAGGTGGGCTCGAACTGTAACGACCGGATATTTTGTCGCTGTGTTTATATACGTTACTTTAAGGTAAAGGTAAAAGAATTAATTTAAGGTAATACCTGACACTAAGGTACCGCTCTCTCATGAGGTTCTGTGACGTAGAGTCCTCACTTCGCGTGAATGTTATCATTTTGATGACTCAACTCATTTTGATGATTTAACTTTCACCATCATAAGTTCAGTTGTATGCGGCCTGCATCCAGCGGTCTGATTCAGCGATCAAGTCGTCCTACGCCACGCTTGCTGACGCATTATTCTTATTCTATAACCTTACGACTCCATCGGGCTTCTGTGTCTCCAGTGCCACTTCAATTTGCTAATCCGTTGGGCTATGTTGGTAACTTTGGTAATTTTACGGATCTTCCCATTCCTAATTCGATCAGAGACTCCGAGCATTGCCTTCTACGTAATTCTTTGAACTATTTTGAGTTGGCTTATAAGGCCAAGTAAAAGACCAACTTTCACAATAATACTTGATTTTAACTTGAAAGTGATTCGTGAAAAATGAATAACTAATTAATTATTCGCTCTTTAATGAACCAAAAAAAATAAACAGAAATTGATGATAACATGGAAGCGTTTAATAGGCGGTTTGTAGCTATTTTTTCTAGGCACCGAAACCTCAATGAAACAGCAGATTCGGAAATCTTTTAAATAATTGATTTAAATAAATAATTGTCTTTTCTCAAAAATAATAAATGCCGGGTAGGCGACACCAAACAACGACCTTACGAGGTTATATATCAGTTAAAGAGTCGCCATCATCAGTCGATACATAGGTGTGAATGTTTCAACATCTAGATCAATGACAAGTCGTCAGTTTCTCCAGCGCTCGTCGTGACCGACGACGTGTTCTAAGCTCCCGATCAGCTGTGCGATTTGTCTCGCTCTTATCATCGCGCGCTCTCCCTCCACCAGCGCCCGGCATCTGGGTACATTTGCATAGAACGAAAGTTTATATCACACAAATAACAGATGGTTAGCGCGGAAACTAACGTTTGCATCTATTGAAGTTTACGAACTGTTTTAATTTAAGGTCATTCCATTACGATCAGGATCATCGATTTGACATCAATAAGCGGCAGAATATAATAGTACCTTATCTGGTGTCGTAAGAGATACCAGAGCCAAAAGGTGGTGGTGTAGCTCAAATTCAATAGGGGGGAAATAGAGCAGCAGCTTACCTGTAATGAAAACTCGCTGTGTGATTGCCACCACACCTGTCTAGCGTGGCAGTTATGGGCAAAGAGTCCCCCATCTTGTGGAGGCCTTTGTCCAGCAGTTTACTGTCTATGGCTAATATGATGATGACATATGAGTATTACCTACAAAGTAATTTATAAAGCGCAACTTCGCGACGAGGATGCTGCTGCCAATTCCCACCCAGTAGCATTTATGCTGCACTGCTCGAATAAATATACTGCTATCTGTCGGTTCCTGTACTTCATGTCCCTTGTATAAAAATGCATTAAATATTTGTAAAGAAATAATATTTCTTTAATTTTGAATTTTGCCGCGCTTACTACATTACCAATGACATTGACAACTGACAAGCGCTAGAGTCTGAGGTCAATGGTCAGTTGAGAGGTTATGGAAAAAATAGCATTGTATTAGATTATTGTGATTTGTTAATTAAAATAGATAAATAAGAATAGTTGGTGTAAGAATAGACTTTAATTGTCGTTTCTTCGTTTTCAGAAGCAACGCATAAGTTTATTTTTAACCTAAAATTGAAGGATAATCAATATATATTTTTAAAAATATTAGCCGTACTGCACATTAGCTCATTAACAACTTCAACTTGACACATCGCTAGAATATTCCTAAGTCACCAATAGCTTCGTGATGCGAGATATGGTCACGTTACGCAAATGTAGCTTTTTGCCCGTCCAAAGAGCCACATCTTTAATACTTTTAAGCCAAAAACAAACAGAAGGGTACATACACATTATAAGAATAATTATAAATAACCGAGGTACATTTAAAATTAACTATATGCACTCACTACATATCCGCTAAGACAATACTAACACTTTTCTTAGTATGTCAAGAGTTAAAACTTGTCTCCGTAATAAACGATGTGCCCTAATGGATCGCTCTCCGCGCGGCGTCGATTTGTTTCTTCACTCTTTTCGCTCGTTTCGCTCTTATCGCTCGCCCGCCCTCGATAGCTGAGAGCCAACAGAACGAGAGGAACATAAAGTAATTTCCAATAATCTATGTCTTATACGGTCTTGCACTTAACAAGCGATTTTCTTATACGCTCTCTTCTTTGTGCCAATTTATTTTACTTCACCGCTTGCTAAATTGTATTTTGTGAGAAGTGAACGAGTGCGCGCAGTCTCTCTGGATATGACGCGTGTTATATTTTATTACGTTCTTACAGTTACTTAATAAAAATCGTGAACTCCTTTTACCCTCGTAAACTCGTGAAATTAAGGGACTGCATCCACTTGCAGTGAAAAAGGAAATTAGTTTGATCTCGTATCGAATACTCAAACCGTAACTATATACATTTTAATTTCAAAGGGAGAATACTGTATAGGCGAGATAGCTCAATCAAAAGACCAAAAAAGTGAAAGCTCGGTGCGATCGCGCTGCTCCATGAATATTCTAAGGCCGTGATGCATACCGCTTTAATGGAGCTATTAAACCGACCAGTGATGGGTGGGGGGAGGGGGCTAGGGGTGGTAAGGAGCGGGGGAGTGATCAAAGAATTGATAGCTTCACGCTGGATAACAGATACTATAATTGGCTGAAGACCTAAGAACCAAAATTAATCAAAGTAAATGTTGTATATACGAGATAACCTACAAATTAATTATTCATAGGGTATATTGCAAAGCTTATTAAATCCTATAAAATATAGAAGATTTTCCTTGTATTAGGAAATAATCGTGTGACTTTCGCATTAAGGCGACGACGGTTTTAAAATATTTTTTAAATGTTCTGCTGCCCAACCTTTTTTAAAATTGGACCGGCAATCTTGGCGAAATTGATCATTTATTTTAACCTTTACAAGCAGCACCTTTATCCTTAGACAAGTAGAAAAGTTTCAGTGAAGTTTTCATAAAAATATGAAAAATTTAAGATATGTTCACAGGATATTCCCATCCTGTATAACACAGAAAATGGTAACTTATGCACGCTACAATTTAGGCGAGAGTTTATACTGAGCCTGCACAAAGAATGGCCGGTCCAATTTTAACAGAATGGAGAGTTTTAATTCTCATGCATTTGTAAAGCCAATAACGCCACTTCATTGGAGCTATTAAACCTCCATTGTAGAACAGGAGGAAGAAGGGGTGGAGGGGAGTACGGGGTGAATTGGAAAAACGCAGGTAATCAAAGAATTAATTGATTCGCGGTCGACGCGCCTCCGTGCCTGCTCCCTGAAAACGTAAAAAGGTAAATTAAGAAAACGGCTCCTTTGGCTTTTTGTCGCGATTAATTATTTCTCAATTGGTCAAAGAAACCTACCTTTTTGTTACAGATTTGGTTGGATACACTCACACAATAACTATGTAACAGCCACACGAGACTAATTATTTACCCATTTATAAGTATTATTCTCAAATTTGTCAGATTCTTCTGTTTTATAAGGCTTGGCCGTGTGGTACCGGCTTTGTAGAATAGTACCTCCGCCTGGTCCTGGTGTCGTAAGAAGCTACTGAGGTATCAGAACCAACTGACAGCGGTATATCTATCGGAATCAATCCAGATCAAATGCAAATGCGCTCTGCAATTGCTAACTCTTGCTCAGCGTGGCAATTATGGGCTAAATTCCTCTTTTCCTAAGGAGAAGATGATAAAGATTTACGGTATTTACATTTTTTTGCGGTAGTAACCTTTATGGTGGCAGTCGCAAGGTGTTTGTTGTATTCCACAGGGATGCTGCTGATAATCCTGGTGCGGCCGGTTCGAACAAATGTTTCCGGTTCCTGCATCTCGGTAACCTCTTAAGACACCTGGAACAGAGAGAGAAACTAATAATGTTGTATATATATAATATAATATTATGATATTCTTGTAGTATTTGTCTACATAGAGACATTCAAAAGAAACATTCAGCGTTTGGTAGATCGACCGATACAACCTCTGATTAATGTGGCGGGCTAATTTACATACTGCTATTTTTTATCTTTTAACATTTTTTTAACTTTGTTCACACATATTTTTTAACAAGTTGCTATTTATATATATCTGCGGTATATAGTAAAACTTTATTAAGGGTGACGTAAAATGCCTCTTTATATCTGTTTTTAATTTGTTAACAAGTTTTTATTAAATAAGTAAGATTTGATAACTTAAGTGCAAGCATACTTTACGTTTTGTATTTTAAAGTTGTAAGCTGTGGGGAGAACAATGCTCTAAGCCCCTTTGCGCTATCGAAGGAATGAGTGCGTCCGTAAAAAAACACGTAGTATGCAAAACCGACTACTAGTGGAAGCCCAAGAGGTCTACAATAAACACCACGTACAGGTGAGTGCAGCGCAAGATGCCCATCCACAAAGTGAACAGAACATGTAATTGCAACCGCAGGATCCCGCCGGGCACATACAATTGGTTTGATTGGAAGTCATTTGGGGAAGCCTGGTTTGATGATTCTGATGAGAGCCTTAAGTTAAAACAATGTCTTTATTTATAGCTTCAAGCCGAAGAATTGCAAGGCGCGGCGGGGCGGGGACAGGGGTGGGGGGTGAAGTAAAAGGGGTCGTGCGCGGCCGTTCAAGCTCGCCGGAGACGGTGGAATCAAAGGGCGCCGTAATTACCGCGCCGCGCGCCAATTAACGCACTAACTGATTTAATTAAGCGTCGGCTCGTTGATTATTATTATTTACCACTACCGCCATCTATTGAGTAACTAATTAACTAGTACTGGCACATCACTCTAACGACTCGCGCGTGTCTGCAGGATCCGATAAGCGAATGAAGCATATTTTGTATGTTGGAGTTGCCAGGTGGGGGTCGCTGTGGACACGGCGCCAGTTGTATGTTTATGGGCATTTTTACATTTCAGGTAAATTTAAGAGTTTAGTTATCATGGTTTGACGGAACACATAGCAACAATTCAATTTATTGAAGTCTAACAAAATAAATTGTTCTATTGGGAGTACGCACCTTTTCAAAGTTAATTGTAAACAAAATTACAATTTTAATTAATTTATCTGTAGCCGTATGTAAAAAGCGTTTCTACCCTTCAGGGCGATGTTGGTTGCCAAATATTTGATCCATTTTTCATGTCATACATAAAAAAATATTTTTTTACAAATAAATGCTATTATTACTATTGATCAAATGTATATTGCATGCGTTAGACAGAGAGACGCACAGCAGTGGTCATTTATGGTACGTGAGGTAAACAAAACCTGCTACTACTACTACTCTTAACAGTACTTATTTTAAATAAAATAGAATGCTCTAAGTCGCACTCAGGGCAAACGGAAGGCATACACGCGAATAGTTTCCACTGCGTACAAATCTCTGCAAGATAAGAAACGTTTTAAAGTGTGCACTTCTCCTTTACCTATTTTAAAGTTAGGAAAAGCAGAAGATTTGTTGGGAATCTTCTTAAAAGTAAAACCGATGATAAGTTAAAACACAGAGCGCACAGGCGTGAGAGTGCGCGGGCGGCGCGGGCGGCGCGGGCGCGCGAACACGCGCCGCACCAATAATTTAGCGCGAACTAGCACCGTTTAAGTGCCGCGCTCACGACCGAGCTTTATTTTAATTCTTTCCCCTACTTTTCTGACAAAATAAACCTAAGCACGACACGATACAGCGCACTATGCATTGAGCGGCGCGGCACTTGCTGCTTTTATCGCCGCTTAGGGAATTTCCTTCAAATGTCTTATACATCTCGGTGTATAATCCACTGTACTCGCGAGAAAAATCTCTATTGCGCCGAGTACAGGTGCATTTCCACTGATTTCCACTTCCCCGGTAAGTGAGGGAGCGAGGGGGGTCTCTCCGCGGCTCAACCTCGGATTCTGAGCGGAATTTGTTTTAAACCCGTGAACGTAGTTTGTAAAATGCGAAATGAATTTGTACTGAAATTATAAATTTATTTTGTGAAACTCCTCACTGCACTTCTATAAAAAGTTCGGGCAAGGATGATGTAGATTAAACCAATTTAAAACTTCGCCTTCATTATACAACACAGAAAGCTGTTGGGCTCCATTCACGAGGAGATTGCGCGAAGTCGTTTCTTAGTATTTGCACAAATAGAGCTGGACTTACTAGTTGCTGTTTCAGATTAAATTGTAATGTATTTTTCGTGGTACAGGGCTTGAATGGTTATATAAAAATCAAGATATTATCTTGAAGAGAAGCGTGCATTTTGACGTTAAGCGGCAGCTCGGAAAGTTGCGACCATAAAGCATTGTCAAATTGAGTACGGACATCCTGCGCATAATTGTATTATGATAAATGGGTATTGTAGGGAGAGCGCGGGACATCGACGCGCGCGAACTGTAATTTAGCGCGCGCGCACGAATCAAATGCAACCCGCTTCATTTGATTAGCGGGGATTCATTACGGGAGGCGAGAGGCCCGCCGCCCGCCGCTCGCCGCCCGCCGCCCGCCGCTCGATTCGTCACTCTAATAACATTCTTATTTTCCCTACAGACTTTCAATGTTTACGGAGCGTATAGATCTCGGTTTTGTTGATCGTGCTTCCTATAATACAATAATGTTTGTTTGCCCTTATTTCATATCAGCCTCCCACGAAGTAAGCTTTGTGAATCCAGCGATCAGGATGTCGAATTTTTTACAATACATGTATCTTGTATGTATTTTCACTGATAAATTATGTTGATTAGCAAATATTATATCAATGTTTTAGATTTAAGCAATGAAATAGCTATCTTAACTATATCTATGGTTATTATGAATAAAATGGTTCAACAACAAATTGAGACCTACAATATGTATTGTAGAAAAAAGAGAAATTGCATCAAAATGTACACAGTAAACAAAAAAAATAAATTAAAAATGCGCAGACAGAGTAACGCACCTGTCAAGCCTATCTTAACACGAGGCCACCATCACTGGGCGCGTCTTATATTTCAGTTTACTGCAGGTTCATTAAGAGAATGTTCAGAAAAGAGCTTGCTAGAAAACCTCACGGCGATGCAGGCCTTGTGTCGCCTGGGTGCGGTTGACGGAACCTCTACCGGCGAACGCGCTTATAAAACCTTTGTTTTAAAATACCTGTTTTCTCCTTCTTTACAAATAATTAACATATTCTTTATACATGCATCAACATATAAATTATTTGTGTGTATTCCCAGGGAAAATGGGCGCCATATTCATTTTTATAGTTATTAATTTTTTTTTAAATTGCATCTTTTGTTTTACTGCGTTTATTAATTCTTCGTTTGTTTCTTCTAAATAATTTATATTTTGCTAAATAAATTATTTGTTTGCTAGTTGTTTGTAATTAGTAAAAAAATCTCGACACTTAATTGATTCTATATACAGCTGATTTATGCCTTATTTGTGGTGTCATTTTAAGCACCATCCCTCAAAGTTCCAAGTGTAATTCAGACTTGTCTCAGTTAAGTGTTGTGTGTTTTTGGAATAGCCTGTGTGTGAAAGTAAATTACTAGTCTACTCTACCTCAACTTGATTTGTGTTTTGTGTGATATCATCACCATCATTTAATTTCAGCTTCACTGAAAGATTGCAGTCATAGGTCTACGATTGTTGCTGGAGAGCAAGTTGCTTGTTCTTGATATAGCACATACGGCACCAGGAGTTTACCAACGTAATTTATCTTGGCAAACTTCTGTGCACACTTTGCCGGTGGCTCATTTCTGCCCAACGCAGACTAGTGCCTTTGTTAGCGCAAGGATGCGTCTTGACTCGCCTCGCTCCCTCTCGGCCGCACCAAAATTGCATTTGTTTGTTGTTTTCCTTTGTTCCATTCTAGTTGTTCAAGTAGATTTTACATATAATATAGTTGTAGATAACTTACTCCCTACTACCACGGGAGACACTGTGTGCATCAAGACACTAACTTATTTTGATAAACCTTTTTGAAATCGAAAATATATTGGACATATGGTAGACTTTATTTTTAAGTATCATTAATTTATACGTCAGCAAACCATTCACGAACGTATAATGCAATGAAGCAATGAAAGTATGTATCAATACGCTAATTATAATGAATATCCTCAATAATCTGGCAGGGTTCAGTTCCAATATAACACTTTGACGGTTTTAAAAATGCAGTTTATTTTACTTTACTAAAAGTCCACATTTGGCAAGATTGCACTTTTGACATCAAACTTTATATATAACTGTTTCTAGATATAACTCACACCCAACATTTAATCAAATATGTCGCCCCACCCAGTCATTCACTAGTAAAATTTTAAAATTAAAATTAACTTTTAAAGTAAAGCGCGCATTAAGATACCAAGAACAACAGACAGAATAGAATAATCACTCCACTACACTATACCAGGTGATGTTAGAGGTGACTTAGGTAACGGAACTGATAAATGGATATATCATCCACCTGAAAAGATGAAGCTTAGATACAACGGGGCGGGGATGAGCATTGGATGGGGATGGGCATTCCCGTCGCGAAGGTACGCTCTGTAGTTGCCACAGCTCAGAGCGGCTATTATGGGCAAAAATCTACTTTCATGGGGAGGCCGGTGTCTTGCGTGTACAACGGCTGCTGTGGTAATAATGATGACGATAAAGAGTGTAAGTCACTTATGGAAATTGGTTAATAGCTTTGTAAATAAGTGAGTTAATACAGCGTAACTTTGTGCAGTGGAGGATGGTGACATTTGCCTTTGTAGTATACAAAGGCTATCGCACACATCCAACGGTCCAGCCGAAGCCGGCCTTATGCCTTGTATTACCCATTAACCACGAACAATTCAAACATACTCCTGAATTGCTTGCAACTAGCAGTAGACAGTTGAGACTACATATACATATATATAAGAAACTACCTATCGTCCGCTCAACTAGTTTTGTTCATTTAGGGTGTTTGAAGACTACGGAATAATTTAAGGTTCATATAATTATTTCAAACTTTTTTAGACTCTATTCAATGCATCAAAACTTGTAGTATCAGCATAAACCGGTGCAGAGGGCACATACTAGAGCACGCTCAACTACTAGGTAACGCGCCGGCAACAAAATAATTTGTCACCTAAAAGTCACAGGATCACGTCATCATCACATCAGACATTGGACGTCTACTGCTGGATATTGGCCTCCTCAAGAAAGGGGGAATTTCGCCCATATTTGCCGCGTTGGGTGAGCATGTTGGCAATCGCAAATCGCAGCTTTAGCAACCGGGATGCTGCTGCCCATCCACGGCCTGTAAACTTGAGCTATATCGGATGGATATACCGCCATCTGTCGGTTCTGGAACCTTAGTCGCCTCTTACGACAACTGGTACAGGGGGAGGTACTATTCACGGCACACGTTATATGAAACCTGTGTACAAAGGGTAGCACACCATTTGTTGCAGCTAATGTGGAGGTTGTTTTTAATCTTGCGTACTGTATTATTGTTAGCAGGATAATAAATTACTTTCCTTTTTTAAATATGGTGATATTTGGCTTTCTTTGAGTGCCGATAGTGGGTCATACAGGCTGCGATGACGCTTACTAACACGCGGGCCGCTTGTGTGTTGACTTTGTAATATAAATGAGAAAGCAGCTAAATACTGTTAATGGTTCTTTTTATAAACTCAATTCCTAAAAAGATACAAGAAAAGAAAAATAGGATTTATAATTAAATAACACTATGGTAAACACTAAAAAATTCAATGAACGCACGAGATATATTTCCTCTATTTTCCCTCGCCACTAAAGTGAAAATCAGTATAAATGCATCTGTACTCCGTGCGATAGAGATTTTCTCACGAATACAGCAGATTATACTCGGTAGCAACATAAAAGACATTCGAAGGAAATCCGTGCGCGTCGTCGAACGGTGAAAGTGTGCAGCGATGTATCGGATTATGCACTGTGCTGCTGTCGGGATAAGGTATATTTTTATTTTTAGTGTGAAACTAAAAATAAAATAACGAATTAAAATTGAGATCGAACTAGCGACACATTGAAATTATTTTATATTTACACTTTGGGAGTTCAAATATTCTAATAATAGCCTCAATCATTTATGTTTGCGAAAATGGTTTTCAATGCGTTTGCGCGGTTCACTTGTTTTACTTCTTAAGACATGGGCTTTTTAGCGTGTAGAAGCTTGAATCTTTTTTTATATATTATGGGAGACAAACAAGCAAATGAGCCGCCTGATGGTAAGTAACCAGCGTCACCCATGAACACCTGCAACACGAGAGGATTCACAAAGACGTTGTCAGCTTTTAAGAAGATAATAGGTACTGCTTGTAAAGGTTTTTTAAATCATAATGGTTAGGGAAAACCGCAGCATGTATGTTCCATAGACCACTAGCCTGACAGGAAATGGATCTGCAAGCACACAATGGTTAATCGCCATCAATACATGAAGTAATGACATCTCATCAAAAACTTAAATGTGAAAAAAGGGGCCAAGATCAAAAACGTGGTTGTCGACTTTTCCGACAAAATAATTGATATCTAAATGGGTGCCAAGTTCTGTAGATAACCTTGAAATTTATTTAAAAAAACATTCAAGATTGTAAAGTAAAATAACGTAATGGATACTTTGGATAAAATTTTTACTACTTAGGATAAATTGAAGCTGTAGATTTGATTTGGCTAGTTTTTAAAAGCAAATTATTATGTTTTACATACAGATATAAAACTAAAATAAGCCACGTTAAATCTAGAGCTTTGATTTATCGTAAGCTTTGCGTTTTAGTTTTATTTTACTGTGCTGTATATTCTTATAAATTGTTTTTAATGCATCCCGTATATTTCAAAAACAAATCATGATTTTGGGTACAAAGATAATTATATCTAAACGCTTAACCCTAATATAATCTTATCTTTGCAAGATGAGCTACTATTTGGAGTTACTTTTTGAACTATTTAGAGTCTTTTCAGAACTTAGATTTGTTTTTAATAATAATCATGGCAATAGACACTAGTTAAATCTTAAACTTGACTGACTTCAAATCCTCTGTTGGATTGAAATTTAATTAGAATATTGACGATCGACTGGATCGTAAACGAATTCGGTCTTAATTAATAATTAAGAGGCCTTAATGAACTCGGCCCGGGGCAGAACAATCGGCGTGAAGCCGATCGTTTAAATAAACATCTACTATTACAGAAATCCCATCTCTGTAATGGAGTTGTAAATTTTTATTGGATGGATTTCTTTGCGGTTACATTAAAAGGTTCTTCTAATTTTTTTCACCGTATTTTTGTATAAAAATAAATTATAACTTCCTTCTGACTGAAACATGCTATACAAAATCAAATAAATCAAAGCGTTACAGACATCAGACACAGATATCACGTTATAATATCATATTTAAATACCCAGCCGCAGAAGAAACACAAATATTCTGTATATAATATTTATGGGGATCGAACCCACCATTTTTGGGTTACAACATAGGAGAACTATCGAATGGCATTTAATCCGTGTTTATCTTATGAAGGAAAAATATATAAAACTCGAGGTGGAGGGCAACTGCACATCTGTTACAAAATTATGCTCTACAATTGCAGAAAATATTGCTGACAATTTTTTTTCTTTAATATGCATTAATCTTACCTTATTTATGACCGGCCTTTGCTAAGAATATCTTTAATTTGGTCTGCGTATGTAGTTCCGTTACCAACCCCGCCAAAGCCTAAAATCGTACGCTGGTATGGGATACTAAAACGGCTCGGTGATCGCTTTAAATAAATAACCAGCAGTCTATTTAGCGAACTCATTCAACTCGCATGCATCTCTGCTCGCAGTCAAACTGATACCGCTTTAAACCACTAAAATATTAAATGAACGACTTGTTTAGATGCATTCGTATGAAACTCGTTTTATTTGAGTGGATTTAAATCTTAGTGCCAAGCGCGAGGGGCGCGGCGCGGCGCGGCGCGGGGCGGGGCGGGCGGTTTTTATGAATAAACATTTGCTGAATTTGCATTAGAGCGGTATAGCGGCGCCGGCTTAGGAGCGCGCGCTGTTCGTGGGACTGACCGATTGCATATCTTTTATCATGAAGCATAGTCTGCACTTTGCATAAATCGTGTATTGTATATAAGATTTATTCTAGGCTTTATGTCCGCCATTCCCACCGCGTGGTTTTTGTGGCAGGATCAGTCATGTAGGGCAGTGGCTTTGGAGTATATCCCATATACTAATAATATATACCCAGCTTTACGACAAATCTTTGCTTATCACATGTTAGCGTTAATCGACCCATTAAATCAGTGACTCAGCAATCGATGGTATCAGTTTTGTCCAGATTCATATTCTGTATGGCTTCATCGGTGATATTTGTTCGCCACAAAAGCAATTAGTCCCTCTACTTGTGCTACCGCGATAATGGCTACGACGACTGACTTTCTAGGCTGCCCATATCTTGAATCCGGCGAACACGTCTGCACTTTACATTGTGACGCCAATGTCGACAACAAAACTTAAGCATACGAGCTCGTATTCATTGCTTAGCACAGTAATCCTGGCAAAGACACCAGGATAGACCTTCAGGCTTGGAGGGGGGGGGGGAGAGTCATGTAAAAATTTCGCTAATGAACAGCACCTAACTTCAACCCCATACGTCATGCAAAAAATCGATTCATTACTGTCAGTGCCCTAGAGTCTGATCTCCTGGCAAAATTACTTGTTTATAAGATAAATGTGGATATGTCAGCTCTTGTCAGGAAATATACCCGCACGCACAAGTTTATTAATTTCCACTCACGCTAGAAGTTTAAACCCGCAACGAAGTGAAGCGTTTTGATAGTCAGACGCGAGTCGCCTCTGACATTAAAGACACGTTAACGCGAGTTTCAAATTAAATATCTAAATACGTAAATTTGCTAAAACAAGGGTTATTCATTATTTTTGTATTGTATTTGTGTTTGTTTCAAGTGTGACATAAACTTGGGCGTTTATAGATATATATAAATAGAAATCCATAGTTTGTAACCATATTATAATTGTCATTAATAATAATCTGATCTTTCATACTTTTACTTAAATAAATATATTTATATTATTATCAATATGGCCATATTGTAACCGCAGATTGGAATAGTACTTCGCTCTGCACCAGGTGTGGTAAAGGCGAATGAGTTACTGGTACCGAATATCTGAAACAGAGAAGCTTAAATGCATCAGGGCGGGAATGGGCAGCAGCATTCTTATCACGAAGCTTCGCTCTGCGTTTACCACCACGCTCGCCCAGCGCCACAATTACTATATCTTAGACAGGCGTTTGTCCAGCGGTGGTTTTCCGATGGCTGGTATGATGACAATGATATTTATTTATATTTGAATTATATTGCGGGTTATATTGAAAAACATATAATTACTTTACTTGATAGTTAAAGAACATGAAATCATTTTTCATAAGGAATATTATAAGTTGCAAAGACATTCGTGTAGCACGCGCGATGTAGCCGGCCAAGTCACGCGCGTGTGCCATATCACAATTTTGGAAAGCATAAAGGCTAAGCCCTTAGCCTCCAAAGTAGAATGGAACAATGAACACACAGAGAATTTTTGTCCTTGATCTAAAAATGCATAAGAGTTATTTGAACAAATACGAGTAAAAACGAATGGTTTATTTGAAACAAACTAGTCGACAGAATGTTTTACCTGTAAGAAACGATCCGTCCCAGTGATTCTATCAATACCTAGCAATTAAAAATATTGGTACCGCTTTCAAACCAATTTTAAAGTGGTAGTAAAAGCAATACGACCAATTAAAACTTACCTTCTATAATCACACTACGTCTCACAGACATTTCATATCTGTAACCATTAAGTTTCATTGTATCGTGCTATAATACAGAGAACTGTGCGCTAAGCCCCTTAAATTGTTTCCGTAAGCCTATTAGGGCCGGCACTCGTTTAGCTCGGCCAGAGAGAGCCTGCAGCACGCGCCGCCCGCCCGCGTCGGCCGGCACGCCGCGCGCGTCTTCACCTGCGTCCTGTTTATGCAAATGCTATGGTTTAATTACGATCTTGTTTTACAATAATGCGACCTGTCAAGTGAGAATAGTTTTGTCATGCGGTACTGTGGATCCTATTATTTTATTTTTTTATTCGCTAATTATAGTTATACATGCTGTCGTATATGTCATGCGAAGACTGTCCTTTTTCCGACATCCTCAACAAACATAATTTCAGCTAACTTGTGCAAATTATTTAATTATGTACTAAAACAATATTATGTATGCTATATGGTGATCTTTGTGTTCTTTCTGTATCTGGGAGTTGAATATATGTATTTATGTATTGTAATACCTCTGTTGTCTGATGTCTGTAACATAAGTGCTTTAAGTGAATTATCACAGAGTCAGGCCAATGTCTGAGCTGTGTGAAGTTATTATTACTGTAATTTTGCGACAATTCTCACTCACGGAGTTGGACCATTTGTTTGACTAATTCACTGGCACCTATAAATATTATATTTAACTTTATGTACATATATAAATCGATCTATATATTAGTTCTTTACATATGAAATTGACGTTTAGGTTGTAAGTACAAAAAAACAGTATTTTTTTAATACAATTAAATAATCAGAGCATGTATCGTTGCACCATCTACGCACTTTTGCCTACTGAGAGTTAGTTTATTGAAGTCTCATTGGAGTTAATTTTCTTTCCTTGTAATATATTGTTCAAAGTCCTGAGAAAATGGTAATCTGTTACTCATCTAACTTAGCGGTCATTTGTGGTACTGTGTGTGGTTTTGTGTTGACGTGAAGCAGTGGCCTAGAGCGAATGACCAATCTCGGTTGTTTAGCAGCTAGTTCTTCCTTTATTGTTTGCAGTTGTGGACAATAATTATCTGCCGTTATTGTGTGGCCAGATTCAAGAAAGCTGTAGTGAACAACACCGGCGCTGGTTTACCAAACACATGTAACTTTTTCTGAGTTAATTTTCATTCAAGGCAAAATTTGGCTGGGTCTCCAGGGTCTAGCCATTACCACGAGCGCTTCCGATTATCGTAGTATCCAATTTTCATCACAAGTAATGCTTCAATTTCAAATATCTTCATTACTGTATTGGTTGAGCGAAGTAACACAGCAGTCGAAGCGTGTTTGCAAGTTTGATTCCCTCAATTCATGAGGTTGTTCGATTTTTTTTACTTCAAGTGGATCAGTACAGTTTGGTGACTTACCCCGAAACTAGCAGCAATCTCTTTAGTAGTTTGTGATGGATCCGATTCCTCAACAGTCTTTTACTCTTCTATTTCCACTTTGGTCTCCACCGTCTCAAAAAAAAAACATTGATGACTGTTTCAAAATTATTTGAAACCTCCAACCAAAAAAAATAACTACTACTATAAACAAAACTAGTATACAATACAGAGAAATGAGGGGATAATTTATGGGGGACAGCAGAACTAAAGAAAATACATAAGGACCTCTTGAATGCAGATTTACTAGATGATTTTTTGATATAAAGAGGAAACGCATTCCAGAGTCGTATAGCTATTACAGTATAAAAATGGGACACAGCACGAGTCGTGACGAGGAATAAGAAGTGAAAGAGCGAAGCTAACGATCATCGGACGAGGATCACAAAAATTTAAAAATATTGGGTTAAAGTGGCAAAAGAAGATAAAACCTTAATATTCCGGCTTTGTCAAATAGGAAAACATTGAAAAGAAAACGGGAATGGAAAATATGATCAGATTTTCCCTAGACCAAAAAAAACAATGTCAATTGTTTAAAATTCCATCTAGCTTATTCAGTAATTCCTGAGAGATGTTCGAGCAGCACACATTACTCAATTGATTACAAGTAGAACTAAGAATTGCATTAAAAGTGGTTTGGTACTATCAGGAAGAAAGTGATTGAAGCAGTATAGAGCACGAAGGACACCAGACACTTTACCGCATATCTCAACCACATATTTATTGTGAGGGATAACTACATTGTTTAGGATAATATTCGAAAAGAAACATCGAACAAGAGATCGAAAATAATTAAATACCGCTTTTTAAAGCCATTAAAAAGATTTTTCACTAATTATAATATATTAATTATAAATTAAAAGTATAGTTTTTATATCTTCATAAAAAACTATGTACAACATGAAAGGATAGCAACGTTAATGGACTATAGTTAACCTCCATTCTTCCACTGTGTACTGTAACAGTTATAAAAGTTACAATGAATAGCATTTTCATGTTATTGTAAGTATGTATATGCACTTGTACAAATAAGTGCAACAAAAGCCTTTGTTTGGAGGACGATATAAAGCAAAAAATTAAACGGAAATACGAAATTCAATTCGTTATTTAAAAAATCTAATTGTAAGATCTTAAACAACGAATTGACCGCTTTAAAATTAAAGCGGTCAATTCGTTGTTTTACATCGTACACAACTCAACAGACTGTGAACAACAAGCACGCATCCCCGCCGCGCCTGCCCGCGGAATCATTGATTCTTCCGTTATCTTTAGTTGCCAATCCACCTTCGTTCTTTTTCTGAACAACAACCATTATATAATGAGTTAAACCGCGTCGTTCAAATGCTTTTATCAATCATAATATTTATGTTGTAGAAACAAAGCGCTAGCATTAGACGCGGAAAGAAAGAGCTTAGAATATTACTTTTTCGTTTCAGTCCGAGTCTGGGTGTCACTGATAAATTTATCCTTTAAATCATATATGCGGGTAGGCAAATATCAATTCTTTTTGCAACAATCCGGGTACATTAAACGTATTCGTTTCACCAACGTAAGTATTTCCAGATATCTCTAACAATCGAGCTTTAGCTAACAGCGGCATTCGCCTTTTGCTTTGTTTTTGTCATTTTAATTTCTCCCACTCTGAACCTTAGTGATTTAGACTTTTTTCATATTCCATATTTTATAATAGAAGTCGTAAAATACTACTAGAATGCACAAACTGTATTAGTCCTCAAATAAGTTGTCATGGGAAAAGTGCAAAGACTGTTAGGAGAGCCAAGTATAAGTAAGTTTCGAATGACACCTCGGGGGTGATGCATGTGCTCTCTTGTCTCCTGCTGTCGGACTCGATTGCGCCGATCCCACAGCGAAGGACAACTATTTATATTGGGCCACAGATAAACTAAACAAATAGAATAACTTTATCCGCACTTTATCGCCCCGGGATTAGAGCAAACCTTTTATAAACACGCTCAACACTCTCCTTATTGAATGTCTATAAAAAGGATTTATTTCTTGTGTTACGTTGTCGTCTCTATTCTGGCAACATACCTACATATAAATAAATTTGAAATATCTGTTTGTCACATCCTAATAACCAATTTTACTGTGACGATAAAATAATAAATGTACGATATACGTAAAAAAATCTTAGATGTGGAAGAAAGCTGTTAAAAAAGTGAAGTTTTATTATGATAGTGAATAGAAATAGTATAATCAAACATAGTACGTAACGTCTATTCAGTATTAACTGAACAAAAAAAGTATATTTGCATTGTATGACTGTCTGATTGTAAATCTAACCTAATCTAAAATTGATAAATCTAACGTTGATAGAAATAAAACGAGCAACTTGTAGTTTCGTTGTGTTTACGGGAGTCGAGTTCACGGGGCAAGTTGTGTGCAAGTTCTAATTTATAATAAGTTCGGTGAGGCAAGGCCCGTGACCAACTTGGGGATAGAATACACTTCTTACAGAATGTAATGTGTAACATATCTGGTACTTGTATTTAGGTAAACAAGCTTATATGTAATTACAGCTGGACATAGGCCTCCCCAAGAAAGGGAGATTTTTGCCCTTAATTCCGCGCTGAGCAAGCGTGTTAGCCATAGCAACGCGTAGTTTTCGCGACAGAAACGCTGTTGACCATCCTCGCTTTGTGCATTTGAGATACACTGTTTTAGATGGACATAACGTCATCTGTCGTTTCTGGAACGTCATACCAGGGGAGGTATAACATATTATACACTGCCCATGTCATATACGTAATCACTACATACTAAATATGCTGTGGCAATTAACCGCTTTTCAATCCACTAAAAAGTTACAATGTATACCAGTTTAAGAAAGATAGCTCCATGCAAAAATGAAACCCATCAATGGTCATCAAAATAGCGAGCTCAAGTACCATTCGAAACTTTTACATAAACAAAACAGTGGACAGCAACTAGTAAGTAAACAACATTTCGATATTTGTATGCGTGTTTTATTTTAGCGATAGCCGCCCGAAATAATCCTTCCGATGTGTTGCGTAGAACAGGAGCCGCGAAGGCCCGCAACGGCGGGCGGGTACGTGACGGCGCCCCGCCGGGCGATATTGTCGGGCTCAGTGGAACCTTTGTTCACTCGTTTTAGATATCTCAAAAAAGAATAATAGCATAGTTGGGTTATATAAAAGTCGTCTGAAAATTATTTCGACAATCTAATAAAAGCATTATATATAACATTCCTTTTATCTTACACCTACAAATATATGAGTTGTTTATTTTTATAGCCTAATTCAATTTAATACAGAATTAGTTTGGGGTCCATTTCACCAAAAGAGAGATGATATTATTATATAGTTAAATTAAGAGTACACAACTAATCTCTCCACGCACGGTGGCGTTGGAGAACCTATTTCTATCGCTAAGCAGTGTTTTTATTGCTGTGTTTTGGTTTGATATCATATATTCAAGTCACAAGGTTGGCGATAGCTGTTAGCGCTGTTGATAGCCTTGTGATGATATTCGCGTTTACATGCAGCGAAAACGCTTACAATAATCTTGCTTAGTGACTTAGTCACAAAAAATCATAAGATAATTAAATAAAAGAGCATATCCCTACTCCCTACTCATACATACTTAATTAAAATATTCGACATCGTAGCAGCCGTTAGACGTCTACTGGTAGACTCAGGCTTCCACAAGAATTTGGTGGCAATTCCAGTAGCTCCGCGGATATGCTCACCTGGATACATTTAAACTGATTGAAGCTTTATAAATACCGCCATTAGCTGGTTTCGGTACCTTAGACAACACGTCGTATGGGCGAATGTACTATACTACACTGCCGGATCCTCATGACTATAAGAAACAGGCATTCATTTTATGAGTTGGCTAACTTTCATGGAGCGGCTTTGGTTTGGTATGGCCCAACGTAGCAATTAACTAAAAGATAAGTAGTACAACTACGACGTAGCATGAAATCATAACTCGTAGTTCTACGGCGTAGCATTAGACCGTCGCACTTGTGTTGAAATAAAAACGTTGTAATCTTGAGGCTGTCTGTCGCGCAAAGCTTTTGGACGAGGGTCGGCTAGCGGGAGGCTGGCGGGCGAGGGGCGGGCGGCAAGGCCGGGTGGCCGGCGAGACTGCAGACAGCAATAAGGGGCGCATTATACACCGCGTGACGGAGGACTCCGCTTGTCAAGACCACAATAGAACAATGTAAACGGTGACAGGATTAGCGATATTAAACCACAACAACCTCCTTCATGCCACTCACCTGGATTTCTTGCCATTTTATGTTAAAAAAAACGAATATACAATTCCATTATCACACATGTTAATTACGAAAGTTCGTTTGTAATCTGGGTGGTATTAAAACCCGCATGATGGTAAGCGGTTAAAGCTGTGAAAGTTTAAAAAACCCTATACTGTAGTCTATTAAAAAAACCTCCTTAGGGAGCTCATTTCACAACCGCAGCGTACGAGGGTGGAATTGCCTTTGATATTATTGGCTACGCGACCATTTCGGTTTTAAAGTGTGGTGAACACCCTGACGATGGTGAGAGGTGCGGTGATACAAAGTAGAATACACACAAGGAGGTAAAGTCTCTCCTTAGACGTAAGAATTCAATACTTAGGTACTCCTGTCAAGAAATGGTAGCAGTACCTCATGTAACCGCGACAGTTTTGTGACTTATACAGCTGCAGCCTTTGTTTTGTCAGTAAAGTGCTGCTTTGCCTTGTTAAGCACACTGAGCTCTTTATCAGCCAACTTGGTCTTGTTCTCTAAGTGGTCACGGAACTGAACGTCGCTGGAGATATTGACTCTTAAGATGCCTTAACTCTTAAAGATAAAAAAGGGCAGGAGTTGACGAGTAACAGAAAATGGGGTTTTCTTAGAGGTGAAAACGGAAACATTTGTCTTTGTGGGGTTGAAATTGACCTTATAGGTTCTAACCCAATCAAAGACATAGGTTAGAACAGGACACGGCTTTCCTCCACTGTGACTCGAGGAATTTTAGCTTGGCCCATATAAAAAGCGTCCACAGCGTGGTCGTCTTTATAGCAGAAACAGGGTAGGAGACAACACAGTTTTTTGTCATTTGAGCCTATTTGATCAACTGCCAAAGCTGGCGACCCACTTATACAATTCCTTTGGCTTTCTGTAGCAGGGTAACTTCGCAAGACGACTTCGATGCTAGACCCGGTCGGACGCCTATATTTAGGTTCAGAACCAGTGCCTCACCGCGATCCTCCATAGCTGGGCTAGAGCGATGGACTTGTTTTGATGAATTTGGGCATGTTAGTCGCTTGAAAATTAAAGAGGTTCTTAGATATTTATTCGATCCTGGAAAAATAAGTGTATACGAGGGAAACTTTGCACAATAAAGCGAATGAAGTAATTGACTGTGTGTAAGTGATTTTTAATAAGGCAAATAAAACCGAACTTCGAATTGTAATGATATCCGTATACAAAACATTGTGTCAAGCGATCGATAGGTATTTTTTCTTGCTTTTTTACTTCAATTTATAAAGGAATTAAGGCGTCGTCGTATCACATGGTTCTGAACATAAAACGTTATAAAACTAAATTTGGTCTAAAGTATGTAACACCCAGCACTTACCTATTGTATTATAAGAACCGCCGAAACACCCCTCAAACCTTACGCGTAATTCTTTTAAGGCTCGCTTATTGTATAACGAGGAGCATTGTGTTAAAGGTTCAGACTGAATTAGACACGCATTTATGTAACGAGGATTTAGGCGCGAACATCGAGCAGAAAGAGAACGTTAACACATTCAGAAAAAACGTGTCCCGACATGACAAATATAAATACATGTTCGGATGAAAGGGGCTGCCCCAAGTGACAACACAAAAAGGTGTTTCTACTTATGTATGGCCATAGTAATTAATGCAAACGTTCTTTTTGATCAGGATCTATGACTATAATGACTTTATGGGATTAAAATAGCTATTGAAACTGATGGGTCATCAAGCAACCTACTTCAAATCGCGTATACCGGCACCAGATGGGTTTTAATCTAACTTTGCAGCAGTCGGTTCCTTCCGTTCATAACTGCATTTATTTTTCATCTGAACCAATTATAACCTAATGACTTTATTTGCTGTTAACTGTGTTATAAACAAATATGAAATCAATAATTCTTAAAATAGGTCTTATTGTACCGAGTAGAATAGTACTTACCAGATGTCGTAAGAAGTGACTAGGTACCGACAGATGGCGGGATCTACAACTGGGTGGAGATGGACAGTAGCATTCTCGCCGCGAAGAACACTCTGCGATTGCCAACATACCTACCTAGTGCGGCAAATATAGGCAAAACTCCCCCTTTCTTGGGAAGGCTGATGTCCAGCAGAAGTCGTTCTATAGCTGCGATGACAATGATGATTGAATTACTCTGATTCAAGATTTACTGTAAATTGTAACTAACTGGCAGGCATTCTGTCATCTATAACTCTGTTTATATACAATAAATATGTTATTATATTATAAGTAATAAATCTAAAAGTGGCGATATTCAAAACTTGTTGTTTGCCCCCCTTGAGCCGTCTCAAAGCAATGTACAAGAACAGTGAGTTCTTTTTATGAGCACAAACCGACGAGATCAAAGTAGCTCAAATAAGTCACGACACGGAACTAAAACATTTTAATTTCGTAAATTCAATTATTTCCGTACATATCTTTCAAGTGACAAAGTGAGATGCTTATGCTAATAGCAACCGCAGATCAGTACAAAAACCTCGACCATAACACTCACTATAAAATGTGTGATATCTCCATCTTCCACCGCCCCCGCCCCTCCCGCTCCCCGTCCACCCTCCACCCGCTTAGCACATCAGCGGTGATTTAGTTGCGCCACGACGAGGGACCGATGTCGGCGTCAAGTAATGCGCTCGTAAAATTTCCATATCACCCTAATTATACGTGGATAAGCGATCCGATCCGACCCGACGCGACCCGACGCGACCCGCGCGCCGACACCCGCGGACTTCCGCGACACGAGCTAATGTAATGTTACATGGTATGATTCATGAAATGTTATTAAATCATAACAATTGGTGGTAGGACATAAATAAGAAATACGCACACAAATATACTACCGGAGTACTTAACAGAACAAAGATGAATATTCTTCATTTAAATATTTGTCCTGAGTGGGATTCGAACCATAACTGAATGTAGCTCGTGCCCGTCAACAACAACTTTCGCGCCTCAACGAACGACGCCGACCGCAATGGACAACGGCGTTTTTCTTTGACGTCGCGAAAGCGAAAAGAAAGAAAGACAAAATCTGGCATAACGGCCTAGTCATTAAGCTCCACTCTCAAGGAGTGCCGGTCAGACTCTGTCTTATCCTCAAATACTTCCTCTCAAACTGATCATTCAGGTATCGCGTCGAAGGTTCCTACTCCCGCAGACACCCTATATCAGCCGGCGTCCCCCAAGGATCCGTGCTCTCTCCGCTCCTATTCACGCTCTACGTGAACGATATGTCTAGGTCCCCCGGCGTAGAGCTAGCCCTGTTCGCGGACGACAAGGCCCTGTACGACTTGGGCCGACACAGCGACCACTCACTCTGTTTCAAACACCTCCAGCGCGCGGTCAATATTCTAGGCGACCGGTTCCGTAAGTGGCGCATCGAAGTGAACCCCGAGAAGAGTGCCGTCATGCACTTCTCAAGGTCCAATCGGTGCGGTTCAGACAGTATGGGCCGCGAGGTGGGGGTGTATAAACTTTTCGGTCGACCCATCCCGTGGGTCAATAAAATCAAATACCTAGGTGTCACATTGGATCGGCGCATGACGTTCGGACCACACATCAGAGTAGTCAGAAACAAGGCGTCCTTCATATAAGGTAGGCTCAACTACTACATAGGCCGTAAAAGTAGGATGTCCCTCCGCCACAAGAGGACCATTTACAAGGCCTGCATCCGTTCGGTGATGATATACGCTCTGTCCGTCCTCTTTTGCAAAATTCCATAATTAAATTCACCCCAACTATGGCCGCCCGAGCCTAGGTCGAGCCTCTAGAGGCGCCCTCGGGCGATCACCGTCGGTCCCGCTCAATCTCCCGAACCTCATGGCCGCGGGAATTGCGAAATGAAAACGGGCATCGGACCTCTCATTTATGAGAGGCCCCGTCCCCATTTTTCGGTTGCGCTGGAATTGACGTCTGAGTAGTGCAGCAATAGGTACGTCTTTCTTCCAGAACCAGGCTTTATCTCGACGGAACCAGTGTCTTGATACCGCTACCAGCTCCTTTGAACCGTCGAGCGACTCACACTTAGCCTCTAAGCGACGAAGCATTGGCTGCAACCCTCTTCGAGCAGCGCAACAATTTTGGTAGCTTTTACCACTTTCTCTTACATTATTGAGACAGCTAAACAGCAATAAATGAAGCTTTGACAATTAAGTACATGAAATAAATTTATAAAAATTTACTAAAAGTTATGAAAACCAATATTATCTTTTGAAACTTCGCACCAAAAATGTAGAGAACGTGGTTTTCTGTAAAAACGAACATCAAATGAAAATTTGAATTTAGAACGGACTGATTTAAACACCTCGGCATTTTTAAAACCGGCCAGTAACATGTACAAATGATTGAAATCATTTTAGTACCGTATTTTTTGAAGAAGAATTAAAATCAAAACCGCCTGTTTTTTTTGCAAATGTGAATGAAATGTGAAAATGCAAAAAAGTGTATTTGTGTTTGTTCTGTGTCTTGGTGTTGAATGTATTTAAGTATTATATTCGTATATATTTAACTAATATGTTTGTGTTTCCTCTGTTGTCTGATGTCCGTAACAAAAGTGCGATACGCGACTTGCGTGCTTGTTCGGTGTCAGTTAAATATATGAGATGTAGTGTTAACTGAATTATCATCAGCATCCACTGCCTGGACGTCCACTGCTGGACCCAGTCCTCCACAAGAAAGAGAAGATTTTGCACATAATTGCCGCGCAAGCATAACCATTAAGTGTTATATAAGCAAACAATTTTACGCGCAGATATTACTTCAAAATAAACAAATTTAAAATGCCTTACAGTCAGGGCCAGAGCCCTCGTGGGCGAGCGGAGTTCGCTGATAAAATTTAGATGAAGCTTGAAGCCGCCGATAAAGTTAATGTGTTTAAGCCTGCGGCGCGAATGCGTTATTAGCTTAATCTGGTGAAGCGGCGTCTGCGGTCCAGACGCGTCTGCACCGTGACCTGCACTCGACACAGCCTTGGCGGTCGACCTTTGCAAAAAATATCTGAACCTCTTACAAAGGTCATGTGTGTGGATACTTCACTACGACCTGTCCCTGGCGCTAAACGACAGTGCTCCCGTCAATCCCGATTTGAAGGTTCATAATATTTTATTTGCAATATTTATACCATATTATACTTGCAATATTGCGAGCATTTACACAGACCGCAAAAGACCATATATATCGACGGTCATAAATTCAATTGGTCTAAGGGACATTAGGCAATCAATTTTGTATTTATCTATTTCTGACTTTTGTTCATAGTTTCAAGTATAAGAGGTTTTAATTTCATTCATATTTTTTAAAAAAAAGCATTAACATAATTATAAATATAGCTTTTGAAATTATGAAGTTGTAATGATTTAATTGATTTTATTTTCTTTTGTATTCTTCTTGTACTGCTCATCGTCCCTTACGACAATTGAAATTATGTTGAAATACCAAACTCAGTATCATTTTAAAATAATAAGCTAGTATGTAAATAAACTAATTAAATTTTGCGTTGATAATCATTCATTATATAAAACTTGAATAAAAAGTAACGCCTTTCACATGACAACAAACCAGAATAAATACACCCACAAACTTCAAGATGGATGCATATTTTCAATTAATGAAAGGTGTCAACGGACACCCAAGTTCCTTTAGTGGAGGGATTATAATATATATTTTATGAGTCATAATAATATTCTTTTACTATTAACAAATAAAATGTTATATAATCAGTAGGCTCAACTATTATTATTATTTTGTATTATTTATTATGTACAAAAATCTTGTACAATTTTGATGACTCTCAGTCACTAAAAATAATCGTTGCGACACCACACTGCTTAATGCGAAATAAAAAGATGAAATGAAAATAACTGTCTTGCTTTCTATGAGAGAGGGAAAGAGAAACAAATAAACAGAGAAACCCGCGGCTCACAACTATAGCAAAAAGTATTGTTACAACTTTTGACCTTAATTTTTTCTGCCCAGCCCCCCTGTACAACGCGTGATAAGGAACTTCGTTCCAAAAAGTAATTAACGTATTTATTACTTTTTAGCGTATCCCGCAGATATTGTTTTAATTTATTTCAGAACAAAATATGACCCATTAGTTATAAAAATAAAAGCTACAAATCTATTTGATTATCAAGTGTTGACTAGACGCTCCCGTTTATGTTGTATGTCGAGTTTTACTCCGAACGTAAACCATATGGAAATTGCCAGCGCGAGTTTGAGCTAATAAAACATTTTAGACGATAATTTTAATTTGTACAAATGTGCTTTTACTTTTCTGGTACCGCTCTCTCCAGCTTTTTGAATAACTCAAAACTAGTCATGATGTCGAACAACAACACGTTCCACCAAATAATTTAGTTTTCAATACCGCCGCTTACTATCGTGCGAACTGCATTCTGGTTTGTCGACCTGGTCTAAAAAATAATAAAACTATTTTAATTTGGTATTAATAAAATCTCTATAAATTTAATCTTGCAGGTTATTTTTTGGTTGCACGTGTAATGCACTTGCATTAAGCTTAGTCTCAAGTAGCGTAACTTAGAGCAGACTATATTATAGGAGAGGGGGTGGTTTTCAAAAATTTATTTACATGCGGAAAGTAAAACTTTAACCTTTACAATATTGATTTATTGTACAAATGTTTACGATATATCGTTTATCCTTTAATTATAGCTTGATTACAATGACAGGTATCTACGTCGTAGCGGCGCAAGGATTATGTATATTCGCATTATGGTATATGGCATCATATTATTATTAAAATTGTTTACATTACAAAGGTTTCACTCATAAAAAATAAAAAATAACTTAAATTTATTTACCTTAAATCCATAAAAGCCATTCAATTAATAAAATAAATTTAAAGGACTGCAGAATAAAATAAAGATTTCCGACATCTGTCATCTTAGAAAAATGATAAAACTGGAAGTGAGCATAGCAAATATATATTATACTTTATTAAAATACAATAACAATGAGAAATAGGTCATTTCAAATATTTGTATCAATAAGTAAAAATTTATACTTAATATATATTTTCCTGTCTCACTAACACCTTAAAGTAAAAGTCTTTTACAAATTAAAAACCGCACGAGAAATAACTGTGGTAGAAGCGGTGAAGCGACGGCCGGGCGGCCGTACACTGTTCAAGCGGCACCGCGGTTAATTATTTGTAAAAAAATAAAAGTTAACGTTGAAATAGTAGTCTTTATAATATATTTATGCCAGATCTGGCCAGGAATAGAAATTGGGTAATTATCGCCAATCTATACGTGAGCTAAACATTCTCTTTGTCGACCAAAGTTCTCTATGTTGGCCGAAGAATAATAAAAGTTTTTTAGACCGGAGATCCGAGCAAACAATATTTAAACCAAACCGAAATCTGCCTCTTTTGACTTAAAACAATGGATTTAATAAATTTTTCATGAATATACGGTTTAATTTATAGAAAATGTACGTGCCTACATACTACCTGTATATAGGCACGTATATTTTAGGGTATGTTTCTGATAACGTCATTTCTAAATCCCTAAGAGTAAGCGAACAGCATAAGGGCACATACATCATTCCAAAACAAGGTGAGTTCCAATAAATTATTTGAACTCGAGGTCGTAAAATCTGTGCAATATTATTTTTTAGAAGACATGAATAATTGTTGTACTTGCAAATGAAGGTAAGGAAGACTGGTCGCCCGCGGCCCGAGGGGCGCCCGCAGGCTGAGGGACAGACGGCAGCATTCCCGCGGCGGCGGCGGGTCGCGTGCGGTCGGCTTGCCCTTTTGGGCCTCCAAGGTCACTGCGATCATATTCCACACACATTCCAACACCGATCTTCAGGCCTCATTTTTAAAATATTTATTTATAGCTCAATTAACAATTTATGGCGCAACAACGGGTTACGGGAGAACGAGTATATTGAATTATTCATTAAATTTTGCAAAAGCAGGTAGAAGTCGCAGGTGGTTTATTATCCAGAGGTCACTCATTGATTTTCGGATGAGCACTGATATACTTTAATAATAATTCTTACGTGAGTAAAATCACGGACCAGCGCTGGTATAACAAATTCGATAAATGGTCTGTGATCTTTTTTTTGCATGCACCTTTAATTTCACGTCTTTCTTGGGATCATAATTATGTAGCCTATTGCCTAGAACTCAATCTACAGACCAAATATATTTAAAATCGGTTCCCTGACTAAATCTATAATAAAACTACTCTTTAATCGGCTTCAAAACGCGATCTATATAACTTTCTTTTTGTTCGACATTTTAAATAACTTGCGGCAATCGGATTCAAGTTATAAAAACGGTTTTGCATCTCAAAACATCGCTTAAAATTCATTCCACGTAAATAGTAAAGAATTCGAAAATGAAAAGACAAAAAAAGAAAAAGTTAAAATCCAAGCAGACAGATACATTGGCTCAATCTAGTGTTAGTAATAATATTAGGCTTGAAGACTGACATCGCTCATTGAGCGTAACAAATGGCTCATGTCCCGTGTCGTGTCAATTTGAGCAAACGTCTGAGTTACAAATGGATGCGATTCTAAGTCATAACATATGACGTGTTCTGGCAAATACGAAAAAGACTTATTGAGTGGTGGCCGGCTATTATGCTTATCGAACACATCCAGTTTTGGCGACGAAAATTTCCACGTGGTATTTAGTTATGTTATGTTAATGTAGCATTATTGCGGCTAACACTGTCTAAGTGCAGAATGACTACTGTAAGTTGACTTAAAAAAAGCGAAGAAATTTCTTTGAGTGACGTAGACAAACTAAAAAGTGACTTTAGACAATCAATTCCGATTTGAGGGGCTTGGAATGGTTTATGTCCAACATTTTATTATTATATAGTCAGAACGCTACCACGCTGTAGCAATAAATAATCAATGCTTGCAATTAAATATAATTAAAATCAAGCATGAGGTTATCCTCAAAGAAACAGGATAAGGCATTCTTAAAAAGAGATGCACTTGAATAGATATTAAAAGAACCGTTTCCGCGCATGTACGCAGTACGCGCCCGCAGACTACAGCAATTGCTTACCATCAGGTGAAGTCTGTGCCACCGTGTAGTATGGTAAAAGTATCTGTGAGTTTTTAGTCCCAGCTATTATAAGCCTATGTGGATTGGATAAGGATATTTGTAATAAAGTAGAGCATTAGGGTCAACCCTTTAAATTAATTTCAATAATTACATATTTGTCATGCTTAGTTTGAAAATAATCAAAATAATTTTCAAATAAAGATTGAGTTCATTCGGATTTGTATTTGTGCAGTACCCAATAGCGAAGCAACCCACCAAATATATGCGATAAACCTAAGATTGGTTCGTAATTACAACTTTTTTTCCTCACGACCAACCAGTATTACTCTTGTTACCCTTTCCGCACACCCTGTAGAAGTTAACGAACCGTGGCCAAGATCGCAAAGAAACGGAACCTCATTACTTTAATCGCTCCAGAATTAATGAGCGCTGGTTTAATAGAATGTTAATAGAGAATTTAACTGGAGATTAATCTGCGAGATTAAATCAATATGGTCACACTATCAATTTGGGTCGGATTTTCTCGTGACACTGCAGTGAAGTCAACTCACGGCGGGAGTCTCAGGCGTCAGACTAGTCTCAGAGTCGAGTACCTGCTCGGATGGATGCAGACGGCTGGATTCTGTAAGTGATTAAACTCGCATTTTCTTAACGTCGTTGTCACGGTTAATTTGTTTGGAGTAAATAGCTTTTATTTATGTATTCCATGCATATGCTATTTTAAAACAAAGATAATAAAAAAATGCACTTACGATAAATATTGCAGCTTCTGAAGTTTTGAAAGGTCGTCTACATTAAATCTTACTTTTAATCTTACAGGGGTTTTGATGCGCTAGTAACAATTATTGGCTAAGGTGTCGATTGCCATCATACGGATTGTAAACTCGAATGCTGGCTTAGTGACTTACTAAAAAAAATCTGCTTTTCTAGGTAGATCTTTTACAAAGGTCGTCTTCATTGATACCTCTCTCTCACCTATTTCTACCGCTAACAGCAGTGTCCGCATTACTGTGTTCCAGGTATCTTCAAAGGTTTGGTGACACGCTTATGATGTCTGTATGATGACATAAACGGACCGTGTGCTGTTACACTGTCTTTGTCAAATAAAAAAATTAAAATTTCCTCATAAATTAACGACTTAAAGAAAGTTCAGGCGCGTAATTTTTTGACCTGCGCATTTAAAGATGCCAATATTAGAGATAAATACCTTAACAGTTACGCCATCTCAGTGTATTACAGTTTTTAAAACATTAATACAAGAAAACTTGTTTAAAAAGCATTTACACGAAGAAGCTACATCTGCGTAGGGCGAATCTCACCTCAGTAAATTTTTCAATACCTCTAGAATAACTGATTGGTTCGCGTAGACGGCGCCGGTCGCGGCGTGAGTTATTGCTCAATTACTCCCGGGATACAGTGCTTCCCGACCCCACACCCCCCGTCTTGTCGCCGGGGGGAGGCGCCCCCTCGCGGGACGATCACGCACTATCTCTCATCTACACATTCGATAAAAACCCATCACAGCGCTCTATTACAGTGTTGTCAGCTCGGAAATATTGTCCCTCTTGAGAAATATACGAGTATTTTAAAGCAACTTTCCGTAATGGCTCACTCCGGGCCGGGCGCCGACACACGCCAGCCGGTGAACGCTACTTAATGTTTCACGTGAGGACAGCTTTTTCCCATTACATATGAGAGAAAAAATATTTTGTAAATGACGCTTTATCACGGACCCTCAACCAGCGGTCGAATTGGAATTTGTTTATTATATTCACACTCAACATCTAAGGTTATTGAGACGTACATTTCTGACATCGCACTACTGCTTCTATATATGAAGAAAATGCACAAAAGAAACTTAATACCATAAACTATAATATGCTGTTCATTTAAATTTAGGAGCAAATGAAACTGAGCGTTTGTTTTATATAATAAAATACGTCTGTACTTCAATGTCGATCACATTCGAAGAACTTCGTTCAGTTGTCTGAAATAAATTCTAATGTTTCAGTAGACGGGCTCATCTATTAGCATACATCAGATCTATTCAAGAAATTTCGAGGAAAAATATATAAACAGGCCACCGTCAACACGAGATCTATTAGGGTCGTGTTTACTCACAAACATAACAGAAAGCCGTAAAAAAGCTTTCTCGTCGGACAAACAGAGCGATCGCATTAGCCCAACTAAACGGGTTATAATAATCCAGTAATTCAATCCGGCCTCATGGATGCGGAGCGCGCACTTCTACGCCGTGTGGAGATGGGATTGGCGTTTTGTAAGTTTCAGCAAAGTCGAATGTTCAAAGCGAGCTATCGAAGCATTAGCTTGATGTCATCAACTGGCTGTTGCCCGCGTCTTCGTCAGCGGGAATGTCGGTTTAATAAAAAATATTACTATTCTTGGAAAGCTCACCGGTCGGTCTTCGTTCGTCGCTTGCCTCCACTCGCCTAACACGATTTTGTTACGGAGTTATTTTAAAAGTATGTGTTCTAAGACGATTGGAATCAAGTTTTGTCAAAGACAACTTTGTTAATAATTAAATACTTGATACGATGAAGAATATATTTTTTGATATTAGAAACGACACCTTCACAAAAAATGAGTGTCTTCGATCATGTTTGAATAGTACTATGAAAAGAGGTATAGTGAGCCAAACTTAAAAGACACGGCCTTTTTTTAAATTTTAAAGAGGTAGAAATACATGATATTTGTAACTTAAACCCTTTTATTATTCAGGTTCTCCAGTGTTTAATAATATCAATGCCGTAGTATTCTACATAACACTATATCTAAGAACTAAATTTAACAAACATTAAATGAGAACATAGCATACAAAAAGAAAAAAAATACTAACTAACACTTAAAACTTGACTAAGCTACTAAAAAGAAATCCTAATACTAAAACAAGAATACATGAAACAACTAAATTAAACAAGATTAAAACAATTTAACTGAGTAGCATTACGTAGCATACGCAAAAGAATCACTCAAATAGCTTTTTTCCTATATTTATAACATTTAGAATTGATGCTGCGCTCAAGCCGGGAACAGATGGTTAACCAATAGTACCAATATTTATTTGTCTGATCATATCAGCCTTCAGTTAGGTACATCGCATTAAGTCAGTTCCGGTGGCACAATTGTCACGGCACCAGATGAGAGTGGGGCACTGTCGCACTGTGCTGGCTCCGTCACGTTTTCTCATTAATCAAATGCAACAAACGATTTTGTGAGACGGATGTCCGAGCTTAGTGAGGATTGCGTCCCGGGACATCGAACGTCCCCTACCTCGAAGTACGCTTAGAACCAATTAGCCAGATCAATACTATATAATAATAGATACAATAAAATACATTTGCAGGACAAATGTATTTAAATTAATACATTCGTGATTCTTGTTTTTGACCTACCTTATTTACTGCAAGTGAGTGACTTAATTGTACGCGAGCGTTTGCCTTTGATTTAAATACGACTTACAGTTCAAGATAACTTTATATCTCATAAAGAATTACAATTTAATTCACTTAATGAAAAAATAATATAATAACGATAATAAATGAGCGTACGCAAATATTAAATAATGAAAATATATCGAATGGATTACACAAAACCGGCTGCTTTGGAGGAGAAACCACAGATGTAAAGCGCGGCGAGCGGAGTTGCAGTCTGGATGAGGCACTTTTGTTAACTTTATGTTTTCATTTGTGTTTATTCTGTTTTGTACAATTATATAATGGAATTTATTCAAGGCCCATAACAAGCATTCTCTATTCGTCAAAAAGAGCATTAATATTTCTAAGTCGGAAGCAATTAAATTTATATTTTTGAAGCAGAGATATAATTTAAACCATAGAAATAATTTAACAAATAGGTTATTTAATTAGGCATATCTAAACTAGTCTGCCGGTACCAGACGGGTTTTAAAATTAATAATTAAATTAATAATACGGGCGTTAATAATACCCTTATCGGCGTCGGCTATATTTCAAGTGCCTTATAAAACCTGATCAGAGCATTCGGATGTAACTCGAATAAAAATGCGTCTCTGGCTGATAAAATGTATTGCGAAGCTTACAAATGTTAGGACGAACACCGCACGCGACGCGGTTGGAGTAGCAGACATTAAATATATCTTTTTCTATTAAGTAACATTTGTGGCGCGTAATATATGATACTTAATAGAAAAATATCTTAACCAAGTAGAAGAGGTATTAAAGAAGGGCCAGGACAGAAGTACCAAGAATAAACGAGCGTGTATGAAAGGACTTATGCGAGTTAAGGAAGGTATGAGAGAAGTATGCCAAGATCGTAACAAGTAAAGATCAATAATTTCTGCCTGCCCCGATGAGATGAGATATAGGCTTGATGTATGTATATATGTACATATTGACTGGAACTGGTTCCCGGAATGCTGTTATAGTAGACTTGCAGGTACGCGTTTCCAGCACAGTCTTAGCGAACTAACAGTCAGAACTACTCCGGCAGGGAATGTTAATTATCGCGCAACTCGCTCCACATTTGATTATCACTGCCTTTATGTGCACATAGGTAGGTCGAATTAATTATGCACTGTGTACATTGACATCTATATATATCTACATCTAGACCATAGACAGCAACGTGATGACTTCAAATATCGTATTTCATCTAATTGAACTATCGCTGTAAGAGCTTTAAACTTTAACGCAGTTTGTATACATTTTATGTTTGACGTTTACTAAAGGTGGGCAAGAGTATTGTGTCAGTTGTCAGTGTCGTTTGAAATTTTTCACAAATTATTACTTGATTTTAACTTCACACGGTCTGCTAAATTCCTCCCCACGCAGTAAATTCTGACGTTATCCTTCAATCTGGCAGTGCTGCGATGTTGGTCTCCGTCCTTGAACTAATGTAGGACAAGATCTCAGGCAAACTTTATTTTTTACTGTTTTATCTATTAAATTTAGTGTATTTTATAATTTTAATATCTTCAAGAAGTATTCGTGAACGTAGACCATCCTAACAGATTGCAGATTTATCTGATTTATCTTTGCTATGGCCGCTGTTAGAGAGACCTTTGAGGTCGAGTTTGTACTTTACACCTAACTAATTCGTTAATCTTTTTGGACGGCTTGAAGTATGTCTGAAGTATGACTGGAGCACGCTTGAGATGTTCCTAATATTGTCACTGAATCCTTTAAAGTATGTAAGTACAGCTGATTGATGCTCAATTGTGGTTTTCTATACTTGGATTTTTTTACGATGATTGAACCTGCCTTACTGAAAGCAAGGGCTTAAAAATACTTGTGTCTGCTAATGTGGTTAAATGTTCCAGAAGGACTTTTTAAATTAAGTAGAAACCTAAATTGATCTGTTGAATAATTTACCGAAAATGTAGCACTAAGAGACCAATTGGCCACTTACGTTTTTAAAATTTACTTTGCTCTACACTTCCAAGAAAGGGTGTGAATGTTTACGTAAGGAGGCACGCGTACAAGTTTGTCTAGACAGGCAGTGCAAAAATTAATATGACTTCAGATTGTACTGAGTTGTGTATGCACATTAATGCCCTTGTAATCCCGTACTTGCGGCGAGTGACGCTACTGCGTCCGACAAAGAACATTAATTAACGTAGAGTTACTGCTTGCGATTTGCGACCGTCGCCGTCGCACCGCAGCCGATTCGCGTCGCACGCTGCATGTCGCCAGTCGCAGTCGCCCGCTGCCCCGCGCCGGGCGCTCGCCGCTCCTATCGCGACAACATAACTCCAATTAATTTAATTACAACTCAATATGCACATGTCCGCTGAGGACGTCGAACATTAAGTAACTCACCTTTGTATGGAAGTATTTGGATTCCTCGAATATAGTTGTTTATTGTTTCTTTTTTACACTACACTTTGTACGCGCGATGCTTCTCTACTCCAATTATGTGTAAATTGATTCTTCATTAACCTTTACACTCTTTATATTTAACAAAATAAAAAGAGCTTAAGTGACGATTTACAACATTTGTTATCTGTCATCTAAAATCCCGTTTACATGTATCTAATAGTGTCCATTGATCAGCCAAACCGAAATCTTAATTTTTTACTACTTTTGGAATCCTCAAACAAAGGTCATCTGCATTGGTATCTCGCTTTCACTTATTTCGACCGCCAAAAAGTTAATCGTTTGCATTGTTGGGTTCCGGTTTAAAGGGTTCTCTCACCCTTCTGTCACTGACAGTGAAATTACTGGGTAATATGGAATATTATCTTTAACTCACAAGGATCGCAACGTGCTAGTGGTATCCTTGTGATATTACGTTCGTCAATAGACTTCCGCAGTCTATTGACGCTTACCATTTCTGCGGCTATATGCTCGTTTGTCAACCTATACTAATAAGAAAGATAATCTCACAATGAATGACCAAAAAAGCTCCTTTACCTGGAGCAAATTCTGAATGCTATTCTCATTCTATGCATTATTACTGGAACTTAAGAACTGGATAAACAAATTGAACAAATATTTCAAATTATGTAAAAGCTGAAAGCCCTTTCTTCCGATATATAATTATAAAGAAATATTTAAATTATTAGCATTTACTAAATGTCATGAAAAATTAATTTTAAAATTACAATGAATAGAGAATACCCGCAATCCTACGTCCGCACCCCCCGTCCTGCCCTCCACACTTCTGTATTGTGTATAAATCTTATAGATTCCTAAAACAGGACCTCAGTGAATATTTTGTGGCAAAAACGCGAGACCATAAATAAGGTGCACAGCAAGCGTCGCAACAAGTCTGCAGCGCCGGCAGCGCAGAATGTACTTGACAAAATGCATTTTCGCCCAGTGGAACTTTTGACACGACCACATACTGACCCAGTCTAGAAACGGACTACTACGAATCTATACTTGTATAAAGTGAAGAACGCTTTTAACGCGTTCACACGGTCCAAAAATCAAAGATCTAATTAAATAACGTATAAAGTCTCTGTAACTGTAACTTTTTATTTTTCCATCGGGCACACTCCAAAAAATACTGTGATCTTTGCCAGTTGTGACTCCACAAATATATACAACATAATAAGCTTATCAATTCAAACACAAAATCTATACATTAAGAATAAATGTATAATTTTTGAATACAAAATCAACAAAATAAAATACTAACCTAATAATTGAGACTTGACTAGTGTCCACTTATTAGCGTAGATCCATGAATGTCCGGCACACAGCTCGCACTACTCTATAGTGAGTTAGACTCGGGCACATTCTGAAGATGGGCTATGAGAAGACACGTTATTGCATAATGGGGTTACAAACAGACAATGTATTTGTAATTTTTTTTGTACTATTGTCATTGTTTGTGCCTCGTAATTCGGGGCCCTGGTGACATGTAATACAGATCTCTGAACCTACACGGGCACCAGTCTCCCACGAACCATTTATATCTTTTTATGTACATAGCATTTATAAGTCTTTTGACATGGAAAAATTATTTCTTTGTGTGTGAAGGGAAGGGTACTATACGCTATATTTTACTTAAAAAATATTAAAAAGAATTCAAGTAAACGAAGTATACTTCGAATATTTCAGTTGTAAATACAGCCACCAGAAAAAGTTTTATAAGTGTACGTGTCGAAGTCGGTTATTTAAACAAATATATGTATAATTCCAACTATATTTCCTTTTAATATTTACTGAAATGAGTATAACATACAAACACTAGAATTTGTGCGAGAGTTTGAGTCTTGTTAAAAAATAAGACAATTTGTTCTAATAAATCTAATTTTCTTACAAATATTTCCTATTCCGTCGGAAGACATCAAGAGTAAATGATAACAATGCACAATCCAATCAGCAGTTGCAACAAGCGTTGCTAAATACTGCAAATACCACAATGACAGAAAGTCACAACGCCAGCAAAAGAGTTATTTGTCGCAAAAACGAAGCGATAAATAAGGCCGAGCGCGCGGCCGCGAATCTGCGCTGCCGCCGATAAATCGTTGCTCACCTAAAGGCATTCCACTTAGATTGCAGCCGCCGGAATGTCGCCTAATTGTTGTCCTCTACCCTCGCCCACCACTGTACCTCCCCCCCTCCCCGGCCGCCCTCCCTCCACTCTGCTGCCACACTGGCACAAAGGTGTCGCCGCTGAACATGTAATGTCCTTTAAAGTCACTACGGTCAGCTAGACAACTGATCTGACTTTATTGAACTCTTCTTTTCGCTTGGCATAAGTGTCGGTAAAGAAGGTATCATTGCAAATGATCAGTTCCGTTGGTTGAACAAAATGTATAAACGTGTAATTGAATCACCAAAACGTTTCTTGTGAGAATTACTTACATGACGACTCGGACTGAAATAAAATGTAATTCAAATAAAATGGGATTACTTTTATACTTTTACGCGAGTTGTTCTCTAACCACAAAATCCAATTTATCTTTAGCTGTCAGTTTCTCGCAATAAAACTGCGCGTCTGGCTAAAATTGTTTTCAGTCGATAAAACTAAACGGTGTAGCGTAGGCCCGCAACACTCTTAGGCGCCTAATCGAATTTGTGAGATTCGAACCGGCATATGGCTATCAATATTCCTTCTTAAATATGACTGAGCCAGAGACACGCCCTCACTAGTCCTGATGGAATACATTCACATTTACATGACGACATATAAACTCGATACTAGATACTTACATACATCACACTTATTTAATCGATAATTCCTGGGATGCTGATATAAAAGAAGAAAATATGAACAGTGCTATTACGTAATGATTAACAATGCTGATTGACTCGCAAGTGCCATACAGCCCTTTATTACCGGCAGAAGAGAATAGCACCCCCACTTCACCAGGCGTCATAAAAAGCGACTAAGATACATGTGCGAACAGTGTAGCTCAAATGCAATAGGGCTGGGATGGGCAGCAGTATTCCTTCGCGAAACTACGCTCTGTGCTTGCCACCACGCTTGCCCAGCGCGGTAATTATGTGCAAATATCCTCTTTGTTGGGGAGGCCTGTATCCAGCAGTGAACGTTTTACGGCTGATATGATTATGATAATAAAGTCTGGTTATTTGCAGTACCTAGCTACCTACTTAGTTTCTAGTGACTGGCAGTATCCATGTCGCCACACTGGTTCCCAGAAAATACAACGCTATCTCAGATCCGTTTAAAATCTCATTATAATGGATGTCATCGAAAAGGCATTCACTAATGCCGAAATTTCGACGGACTATACGTCAGCTTTAGAGCTGAGCGGGAGATCACGCTGACGTCATCAGGGTGCGCGTCCAGTCACGGTGAAAAATGGCTGCTGGAATTCAGTGATATTCGGAAATTCTCAAATCCTTCTTGCAACTCGTAATGTGACTGGCAAAAACGATCCGATGAAACCGCTGAGCACACACACTTGGAACGAAGTCTACGTTTTAATAAAAATTCCCACGAACAAGGCGTCTTGTTTACTTAAAAATGTGGCTACATATATCACCGCTAAACTAATTTGAAAGATTTACTGCAGTCTGAGGCATTTTATAGTGTTTCGAGACTTGAAAAGTAGGTCGTGTAGTACCTCTCGGCGAAGGTGCTTCCAGTGGGAAAATATTGGAACAACTCTTAGAAAAAACAATGTCGATGCGAACCACGCGAACAATGTATGATGTTGGAGTTGTGCACATATATAAGACTTACTTCTGCGATACGGTAATCAACTAATCATATTTTGTTATAATTGCATAGCACTCTACTCAACTTCACGAAAACAAAGATAGATTAAAAAATGTACCTAAACAAAAATTTTTGGTCAATAAAAACTAATGAAACGTGTATTTGCTCAAAACGGTAAAATTGTATAAAAATAATTGAAGCAGTTTTTGTGTCGCTAACAACATTAGTCATAATGTAACGTATAGTCTTAATTTTGTAAGTAATAATATGTCAGTAAAACTAGCTAGATTTTCTCAAAAACAATCCTTTACCATAGCAGCCATAAGACGTCAACTGTTGGATATAGGCCTCCCCAAGTAATCTCCAATAGGACCCGTTGTATGCGGCCTGTGTCTAGCGCGATCCTGCGGTTTTAGTCAGATTATAAATGTTAGTAATACAACCATTCCTTTAATTTTTTTTAATTAAAAAACTACTAAGCGTTCTCCGATTGCCAACTCCAAGCGAGTTGGCAATCGGAGGCGGCAATTATGGTAGAATTCTCTCTTTCCTGGGGAGGTCTACGTCCAATAGTGGACTTCCAATGGATGTCATGGTGATGAATAAAGGATTTTTGTATTGTCCACTGGAAATTAATAGAGATATATATATAGGACTTGTAAGACTGATAAATCAGTCACTGCGACGGCGGCAACATGTGGTGGAACCTTCTAAAGTTTCAATTCAACATAATAATACTCCGTGATAAAGTCAGTGAATTTACAAT
>JACJUM010003174.1:17203972-17220482 GCA_020976665.1 Heortia vitessoides | reverse complement strand
ACCCTTTTTTTAACTAAAGTAAAGCGTTACGCGTCATTGCGCTATGTTATCCATATCAGTGCGAGAACTCTTTTCCTTATATCCACCAATGTCTCCCCCAACCGAAGCTTCGATGGAATTTTAAACACAATGTGAGAATCATATTGGACACGGCCACTAAGTGACCCTGGTACATACCATTAAATCCATTAGACTAGTGTATTAATTCCGAATGTGTGGAGCAACCGAAGGGCGCGTGGCGCGGGGCGCGGGGCGCGGGGCGCGTTAATGCGCGCGATTATGCACCATGAATATGCGCCGCGCTGCGCACCCGCCACCGGTCTCGGGAAGACGCCTCGTGTAATCGCCTCTTGTGTGTACAGCTTGCTTGGCATATTTTTGTTTTTCAGTGTTGTTAAGAAATTCAAATTGTGGTTCAAGGACTGGTGCTGCACGTTATATTTAAACCTTAAGGCCTCTTCAAGATGTGTAGTTACAGTTTAGAATATTATTTTCCCGGTTGTTACAGGCACGCCATGTTACTATTACTAGATTGTTCCTTGTCTTAAAACTTTATGATTAACATAATTTTAAAGAAAGTAATAAACCAAAAAAATTTATATATTTTTGCCGGTAGAGTAGAATAGTACCTCTCTCTGTACCAGGTATCAGGTAAGGGGCGACTGCGGTACCAGAACCGACAGAAGGCGGTATATCCATCCCAAAACAGCGTAGCTCAAACGATACAGAGGGGTGGGGGGGGGGAAATGGGCGGGAACGTACGCTCTGCAATGCCACGCCTGTGCAGCGGGGCAAGAATGGGCAAAATTCCTCTTTCTCGGGGAAGTTTATGTCCATCATTAAACATCTGTTGGTACACAGTTTTGGAATAAATAAACATTATTAATCTAAAAAAGGTAAGACACATTAAATGACATTTATTGTTTTATATTAAAAAACAAGTATTTACAACATTTGTATTAATATATACTGTTACATTGATTATTTTGTTATATGTGTAGTGCATGACAGAGTTCAATTCAAAAACACGTGAAATACCATTTTCATTTATTGTTAAAAACAAAGAGTCATTTTACATGCGATCCAAATTACAACGTGTTGTTAAACCGACACCAATATTCAGAGCGCTCCCAAAGCCTGCGGGGCTTAACTACAGGCCGGCGTCGGTGGACATGGGAACAGAAAACAGGCACACGCGGTCACTCCATTTGAGTTTAGAACTTATTTAGTACATAGTTTATAACAGGCATCTTAACACTTGTAAGATAGCTTATGTATGATAATTGTCAACGTCACAGTGATAATGTCATCTCATCTAGATCCAATTAAATCTGTAGGTACTTAAAAACCTACATTAGTAATACCACTGGCTGGCGGTGTTATTCACGATTTATGAGGTATCAGAAAAAATCAACTATATGTGTTTGTGTGTGTGCGTGATAAGTGCGTGCATGCGCGCGTGCGTACGTACGTGCGAGCGGGCGGGCGGTCGTGCGTGCGTGCGTATTTGTGTGTGTTTATTCGGAGGCTGCTGATTTATTGTCAGGAGACGATGAGTATTATATATTTTTTCCCGTTGGCGCAGATGTTAGTAATCTTTTCTTGCACGCCAAATTTGCATGGTTTGATCCCCATCCAGGACAAATGTTTCAAACACTCGGACAAACTCAAATGAGATAAATATTCGGGTTTGTTCTGTGTCTACGTTTTAATTATTTATACAAATCCTATATAAATGTGAATCACCTTTGTTGTCTGATGTCCGAATCACTTGTGCTTTAGGCGACCACTATGGAGCAAGGTCAGTGTATGAAATATGTGTAATTTATTATTTTGATCTCCTATTCATTATCGTGTAACCATATCTTGAAAGTTATACAACAGCTCTGTAGCAATAATTTATATCCCACCATCTAACGGTTCATCAAACTGGAGTAAGACAGGTTGTTACATGGCGGTACCTCCTTTTAGAACAGGTGTTGTGAGACGTGGCAGAGGTAAATGTAGAAGTAGCTTGAACAGGTTTCACCACACATCACATCTGGACTGTTGGCCCTTTTATTGCTAGCCTTTCCTTTAAAAAGCGCAGCAAAGTTTCTAATTTCTAGTCACCTCCCAAAAAGAGGTGGCTGAGGTATCGAAACTAACAGATAGTGGTAGCCATTCGAAACAGGGCCAGGTTGGACAGCAGCATCCCCGTCCTATAGTTTCGCTCAGCGATATTCATGTCTGCCTAGCCTGGTACTTATTAGTGTAAGGTCCTCAGATGTCTTGGGAGGGCCTATATTCTACTTTGGTCATTTTTCGGCTGAAACCAAAAAGCCAAAAAGCGGCGTTTGTATATAGTGGTAGATCCAAATATCAACTCGCCAATAAACCACTTGCATCCTACTTAAGAGCGGCCGCGTACTTTGACGCTCCGTCAGTAAACATTGAACTCGTTCATGCACGTCTAAAGCGCCACTCGAGAAACTAGCGAATGTTGCATTCGGTGCCTCTGATCGCTACAACTCGATATCGCCTCCACTCCACCCTACCAAGACACACGAACAATATCAAATTGAAATGCTTTGAAAGCAATACATTGCAACGTGCATCACCCCCTGATCCCAGGACGGATAAACGTGCATTCCTGTGTGACCATCCAGCGCTTACCTGAGTTGGTACCCATGATGGTTGGTACCCATTTAATAAATTTTACAGAAGCCTTACCTTTCTAGTTATGTTACATCTGATTCTTCTTAGCCTTTGAGTCATTTTTATTTGTTTTAGCGAATGTTGTTATTAAGAACAGTTTCTTGGTGAGGTGTATCAATCAGCTGGAGCACTTTAAATTTGTTTAATCTATTATAGTAAGTCATCATCATCACCATACCAGTCATTGGAAGTCCACTGCTGGAGAGAGTGGGAATTTTGCCCATAATTACCGCTCTGGACAAGCGTGTTGCAATCACAGAGCGCAGATGCTGCCCATCCCCTCCCTATACATTTTAGTAAGTATGATAATATTGTGTTTAAAATAAAATCCATCTCACATACTACGTTTGTCTTGTTGTTTTTTCTCCCATATAACTTATAAATAATATAAATGCATATGAAATAAATAAAAGGATAAAATAACTATAAATATGTTATTAACAAAACGAGTTCCAGTACGATATTTGTTAGAAACAATGTTTATCTCTTAATCGTACTAAAATGATTGCTTTTAGTTTATTGTTAATATGTATGGTGCAGTTTAACCGCAAATATATTTTATTTTATGTGAAAGCTAAGCTGTAAAAGTAACGAACCAATTTGAACTGCGTGTTATCGAAAAAAGTTGCGTAGATTTTGTTATCGTAAATAAAATGGTTTCAGTTCGTACATCCCACATAAATACCACGTGCGATATATTCGTAACAGCATTCATCAAAAATATCTAGCCTTAAACGAGCCTTGTCACGTATATGGGAAAATAAATAAAGCAAAACCATAACAAAGTGTACCTGTCAACGGTGCGACATAAATGGCCAAAATTTTTTTTGTTTGGTGTACAACAAATTATTTATTATTATTATCAAAGACATGAAAAAAATAATAGAAATTTAAATAAGCTAAGGGTTCCTTTCTCTAAATTACAATTAGTTTTGTTCAATCCTTACAATATGTTAATAAAAATTTATAATTATATCCCCAATTACATAAAAAATTAAGAATTTCCAAAACTATTTATTAAAACTTTAAAAACCTTTCTTGAAGAACCCTTGTAGAACAAAAAATCATAATATACTAGAGTTTTTTGATGATAAAGAAAATGCTACTTAGCATAAACTTCAACGTCTCTTCTACTTTATAAAAATATTTGATAAATAACGAATGTATCAATGCTGTGTTTTTGTGTAACTTTCTATTGAAAAATCCAAATATTGTAATCAATTTTATAGTAGATTAGACGTTAATTTATTGTAATTAAATTTATTGTAATTTAGATTACATAAATTGGGTATTATTAGTTAAGCTAGCCTACTGGCTAGCTTAACTAATAATACCTACTACTACGGCAATATGTAAGAACTAACTACTGTTAGTTCTTACATATTGGCGTGCTCTTGCGGGCGTCACATGAAACTCCAATTTATAATATATTCTATCCACCATGATACATAATATACTCACACCATTAGACAAGCGATAAATTGATTAGAATTTGAATACGGTTGCAGTTACAGATTCTCCCAACTACCCGCAAAACAAGTTGAACAATGGCGAATAATAAAATAAACAAGCGACGTTAAAAAGCAAGGCCCGGGGCGGATCATGAGCGGATAAATTATTCATCGGGCGGGCGCCGGGGCGGGGGGGGGGGGGGGGGGGGGGGGGGGGGCTTGGACTTGTTGAAGGAAAGTGCAGAATAAATAAATATCAATCAGAGAGACCAGCGGACTGATGGCTGAGATTAGCATCCCGTCAATGTGTCACCTGTCATGTTGATATTAAGATATGCAATAACAGCATGAGGTCAGCCGTAGTACGCCCACTGCTGAACACAGGCTTGCCCGAGTAACGGCTAAATTTGCCCAATATTGCCGCGCTGCTCACGCGTCACGGCGAGGACGATGGGATTGCGGCTATTCATCTCTGCTCTGTCCAACCATGTCCAACCGTCTGTCTGTCAGCGGGCCCGGTGGCGCAGACCGTATTACTTCTGTTTAATACGAGTACAAGTACTAAAGGTATGGGGTTCCATCCCCACCTAGAACATATATTTTTATTATTTATTTATTTATGTCTATTATAAAATACATTTTTGATTCAACATCTATAATCTGTCAATCTGCGTAGCAGTTTGACGGCAGCAGTTTTCGTTGAACTTAATACATTCATCAGTTAGTACTAATTATTCATAAATAATTTAATCTAAACTAATTTTTTAAACTAATTTCAAGACAATTTTTAAACCACTTTTAAACTAATTTCGACAAATTAAAATTGATGCATTCAATGAAAACTTGCACCGTGACTTATGACAGTAATTTTGAAGGCTAAATCAACTTATTGCATTCGCTCTCATGCAAGAATATGTACATATTTTACCATTATAATTTATAGTATGATTGAAGTGCGATTACATTACCACAAGATATTAATGCAGATGCTCGGGGCTTAAGCATCTACAGCAATAGCTATTTGTATGGACATAGTGACAAGTAGGGTTTCTGAGGATAGTTTTCAAAAGATATTACGACATTACAAAGGAGGCATTCTAGCAGTTCATTATGTATGGTAGGTATAACCCACCGCGTCGTATGCCGACCAAAATAGTTACGTATTTTAGGAACTACAAGTTTTTTGGCTTTGATTGAACCGAGTGAAGATCTAATTTCTACGGTCCTAAATCTTGGAAATACAGTGATCGTCGTGATAAAAACAAAAATTATAAGCAACTCACCTATTGTTTTTAAACACTCCAGTATTCTGCCACGTGATAACATGGATCCGACCAATAAGGAAATATAATACAACTCACAAAGGCCATAAATTAAACTGCAAGACTTTGAACGCCGATGGTCCCGCAGGACCAATCATTGCCACAGAGTCACTTTAAAATGTAGAAAGCTTTATGCACTATCAAGAGACTTTACAACTACGCTTTCTATTGGACTAACTATGGAAAAATATTTACTAGGAAAAAAAACATACCTTCAGTGGGAATTGAAAATGAACAGGATTTGAAGAAATTATCCAAAGATTGACTACGTGTGATTTGCTATTCTACTTTGCATGTTTTTAGTTGTTATTATATGAGCACCTTACACTCTAACAATACATATTACATATCACATAGACTACCAACAAAATTAATATTTCACAAACATCATTTTTACATATCTGTTGGCTGTCGTTAATTTTGAGTACTTATCAATGTATGACGGGAGTAAATGTAAACGTTTCTAATCTTAATACAGTTTCTGCGCTTGAACCAGCTTGTGGTTGATCCTTTTTGACATGGAGAGTAAGTTATACTGTGATCGCCAACACGCCTGCCCAGCGCGCCAATAATGGACAAACTTCCCCCTTTTTTAGGGAGGTCTATGTTCAGCAGTGGACTTCCAATGGTGATGTAAATGATGAATATCTTTAGCGAGTTATTGCGCATGGTTCTGGCAATGTCTACAACCCTAGTGATAGGTAATTACTGGTACACACTTTATAAAAACACATTAATTTGTAACAACGTCAGTGGTTCTGTTTATCACGCCGACATTATTATTTTGTCTTTAACAATTAATAATTCGATAATCTTAACCCTGATTGTAACTTACTCAATTATAATTTGGTTGCACTGAAAATGATTTCTGTCTTCTTCAGTAAGACTCCCAGAAGAGTGCCGAGATATTACATCCACTCACTTCACGCGCTAAATATAATATCTCAGAATATTAGAAGCATCCCATGTAACTTTGACAACTTTATAACACTATTTGCCAAAATGAACTGAGATTTGTTTGTTTTTACTGAATGTTGTACAACAGTGTCGCTACTAGCACTAGTACTAACTTAACTCAAAACGAGGGGGGGTGGTTTATAATAAATGTATCGCCCCCCAGGCTATTAGGATTTGCAGATGTTTCTAAAATCTCTTGAAGCTTTAGGAGTCAGGGGGTTGGCTCTTAGACTTTTTTCTAGTTATCTTACTAACTAGAAAAAAGTCTAAGGTTAAGGAATGGGTGAGTGGTGAGCTACTTGTCTCCTTTGGAGTCCTACAGTGCACTGTAGTCAGTCCTACATTGTTTTTAATTTATATTAATAATTTATGCCAAATTTAACTTTCTAATGGTAAAATTATAACATTTGCCGATGACACTGCTCTATTATTTTACGCAAACTCATAGCTTGAAGCTTTTTATTACGCGCACCGATGGTAGATTTAGATTTTTGGTTTGGTTTGTTTCAAATTGGTTGTTAAAAAAACTTACTAACTACGCATCGCTCCCATTTCTGGGCCCACAAATAAAATTTTCAAATTTTGGGAAGTCCTCGCTGTTCGTCAATGTTTCATCCTCGCTTATAGTATTTGGTTTTATTTGGCGGTTGTAATGAGAGGACATGGAGGCACATTTTGTTTTGTCAAAATTTATTATGATACCATTGTCGAGTGCCCGTTTGGTTATGTTATCGAACACCTGTTGCATAACACATTGTATGGAGTCCAGAGTTTAATTATAGTGATCATACTATTTACAGGAATAATATATCCGGCTGGTCCGTACATAGACCGGGGCGATACGCTTTATTTTATTTTTCCTAGCTTGCTCTTAATTCCCGTTACACATAGCTACTCTTACTTTCAAATCGTACTTGATATATTTGTATGACTGTTTCAGTTTTGATTTAACTTCCTAGAATAGTAGTTTTGCCTTATGTGGCTGGTGTTCATTTATATAGATTTTTTCACCACTATTATTTGTAAATATAGTACGATTTGTTTGCATTAATTTGCCAAGTAGAAGCGGAGCCACAAGTTGTTTTGTTTTCTCGTATGCTGAGAAGCAGTCGAGTCGCTGTCTGTATCGTAGATCTGTTTCTGTCTGATTGCCTAGGATTAACCCAATCAGCAAGTATCTTTGGTTAATGTAAATTTTAGAATCTGAACCATACGCCTCCACTGCGTTTTCCGTCGGCAGCGTTAAAGCGTCCGCGGCGCTCCATTAAGACCTGAGTTGATGATACCCCTGTCGATTCCTCAAACATAATAGATTTTTAGAGGGCGCAGCAACTCCCACTTCGCACCGCTAGTCGTTACCGGATGTGCACGCGCTGCAGTTGTAGTTAACAAATGTTATATTGCCTCTCCCTCGCTTATCACTGTTTCACTATAGTTGTACTTTATCTAATATATAAACTTTTATAAAAAACATTAGCAAGGGTACGTCGTGCACGGAACTCGTCCATTTGTTCCAATACTTTTGACGTGGACGAGTACGATATGATTATATTTGAGTTTGTCCTGTGTTTAGTTATTCAATGTATTTGTGTATTGACTAATGTTCATAACAAAAGTGCTTTGAGCGACTCATCATGGAGTCAGGTCTATGAATTCCCAAAAATTTTTTGTGTAAATTCATTATTATATACATTATTATCATCATCATTATTACAGCTATTAAAAGTCCGCAGTTGGACACAGGCCTCCTCATGATTGGGGGATTTTGCCCATCAATGCCGAACTGGGCAAGCGCTTAGGAAATCGCAGAGCGCAGCTTTCGCGACGGGGATGCTGCTGCCCATCCCCGGCCTTTGCACCTGAGCTACACTGTTTCGGCTAGCTATACTGAAATCTGTCGGTTCTGGTACCTTAGTCAGCTTTAACGTCACCTCGTACAGAGGGAGGTACTATTCTACTCTGCCCATACCCCACGGCCATTATAATATATATAACTAGCTGTGCCCGCGACTTCGTTCGCGTGGTTGTCGGAAACTCTATCGAGATTATTTTTTGATTGCTTACGTTGGTTTATGTTATTGTATAATCGTGAATAAGATTTTTTTTAAATAATATGTAAAAAATAATGTTTTCGAAAATAATGAGTCAAAGTACTTCGGCATAAATTATATTTTTACTTTTCTTTAAAATAAAGCACGCTGTATTCAACCGTTCCGTAAGGAGCCGACCACGCGTCTGAGCCACGCGACATGGTACCTCGCAAAGATATACTCGCGAGTGGTAGTGGCAAGCACGGCGGTGGGGCGAGGCTCACCTCTCCGTCACCCTCCGCCGCGCGGCCTGCTTGCACATTATAATGGTAGCAAATAATTTTGTTATGAGTAAATCTTGAGAGATAGACATATACAATCGCAGACTTTTTTTTATTATTAAAAGGAATAATTCTTTCAAACATATTTTTATACAACTTAAACCGCTTACGCAGCGCGCGCGACGGAAGACCTCAAATAATAATAATAATAACTTTATTCACCAACAAAAGGAAACTTAAACTAAAATACATTTTGATACTTAGGTACCTAAACTAGGTCTAGCCTGTTCTTATAGGTCTAATGTGAATAATTTTCCCCGTTTTTGCAACGTTTCTCACTGACGCTTCGCTCCTATTGGTCTCAGCGTAATGTTATATAGCCTAAAACCTTCCTCTATAAATGGACTATCCAACAAAATAGAATTATTCAAATCGGACCAGTAGACCCTGAGATTAGTGCGTTTAAACAAACAAACAAACAAACTCTTCCGCCTTATAATATTAGTATATTAGTATAGAATATAATAAAAATATTTAATTTATTTGTGCTGCCATTGATATAAAACGAAATCGTTTATAATTTAAAGCTTTGGGGCAATATCCTGACTTTGAATATAAATTGCAGCAGTGGCCGCCCGGTGGTTGATATTGACTATAATACGTTAAATTTTGTAAAAGCTCTTTCATAATTTGTTTGTCATTAAATAGACACATTATTATCCACTACATATATATATATATAATATGTCAATGTGTCGTTCGAACAATAGTATGTGCCATGTAAAAGTCATTAAGTTGGTTTAATTGATGTAATATATTGTACAAAAGAGGATTTTGTACAAAAGAAATATGTTTTTGCACGTTGGCTTTATCTGTGTTAAATTTTACATGGGGACAGTCTCACAATTTCCTTAAAAGAGCACACACAGTTTCCGCATCAAGTTATAAAAGTAATTCAGTGCACCTTGAAGTAACTAACTTTACCCACCATCGGGACATGCAGCAAGCTGGATCATACGGTCGCAGTAGCGAGTGGTCCGCGGCCCGCGGTCGTGGAGGCCGCGCCTTGAATAATGCATGCGAGCATCGAGAGCCGCCAGCGCCGCCGCGCACTGCCCGCCTTCGTGCACGCGCGCTCGACAGCCGCCGGGCTGCTATTATTTGCTTGGGTAGTTTATTAAATAGTTTTTTTACCATGTAGTGGGGGCTTGTATCTAGCATTTTTGTTCTCGTGGATGGATGTATAACAGCAACCCGCCCCGGCTTTGCAAGAATGCATTAAGGATCATTGTAATCATACCAGCCATTGGAAGTCCACTGTTGTACATAGACCTTCTCAGGAACAATAATTTTAATCCAGACGTGGTGGCAATTGCAAAGCGTTAATTCGACGACGACGACGAGCGATGGGAATGCTGCTACTCATTCCCGCCCTGATGTATCTACTGGTCCCGGTACCTCAGACATCTCTTAGAACACCTGGTACAGGGGGAGCTATTATTCTATTCTGCCGGTACCTCACGGCAATGAGGGTACAAAATTGTTATTATGAGTTATTCCTAAAAGATAGACATACCACCGCCGGCTATTTGTACTTGTATTTTTAATGTGTACAATACTATAATATATTAGTTTGATCTAACTTGTCGGGTGCAGCCGCCGTGTATATGTGCGACTGTGTGTGTATGGTTACGTAAGTATGCTCTCATTCTAGTAGATGAGATTATTAGAATCTCATCATAATTCTATAATTCTATTCCCTTTGAGCAGTATTTACTTAGTCATCATATTTCATGTATATATATTATATTACATATACATATATATATATATATATATATATCGCTAACAGGGACAAAAATAAATACGTACATATAGGTACTGTATAATACAGATCTGCTGAACGTTTACTATATTCTATTTTCACAAATAAAGATTTGTGTTTTCAGTGATAAATGCCGTAATTATGTCAGCTATAGGATATACACAAATGTCTACTAATCACCGTTAGAGACAGCGCTGGCAGGCGCGGCGACTAACACGGAGCTATGCTGTTAAGGTGCTCCGCAACCTGTCAGTTCCGCCACCAAGGTTCCGCTGCAAGCCTGGAACAGACGGAAGCACTATTCTACTCCGCCACCATCTCACATTATGAATGTTATAATAATTATACTGCTTTGTTTGAAATTTAACAATAAAAAGGTAATTTAAATATTGCACATTAATTATTATTAAGGACAAAAGAAATGATGATAAATAACAATGAAATCAGTTATTTACGTTCAGGCACATCAATACCAATGAATGTAATCGAGTTGCAGTTAAACACAAAAGGCAGTTCCATAAATTTCATGACCTGTAAGTGTAAATTTCAGTCGTTGGATGGTCGGTGGACGTAAACGAGCGAGTATTAATCGCAGTCCGTCTTCCGAATCGCGCCGATGCGGTGCGGCGCGGACCGGCCCACGCAGTGCGGCACGCGCCGATGCGACACGATTGTCACATCACTATCACTGTAGAACTTGCCGACTTTTATTATGGTTAAAATTAATGTATGAGATGTTGTGTTATTATCTTTTATTTTTGCTAGAATAGATTGTTTTCGGAATAACATTTATCATCAAAGTTTATAAGTAAGGAGTGAAGAGCTTTGCCAAATAAAATCTTTGGCAAAGAAGACACGGAACAAATTTTGGTTCACCGACGCCCCGGCGGGGACTTGACAATTGGTTTTGTCGGAGCGTCAAATGTTTTATTTTCTTTTAAATAAAATGAAGGCGGTGACAAACAACTCTGTCTATGAGGTGATATATGGCGGCGGTCGGTGCAAACACATTTATTTCCACTTGCCGGAAACCACCAAGTCGGCCGGCACGCCCCAGCCCGCCGGCCCGCTGGCCCGCCGCGGCGAATGTGTTATGTATGGCCGACGACAGCGACATTCTGCAACTTTTAAATACATTAACAGCAGAAATACGAAATAAGTACTTGTTGCATGACTTATCTCGCGAGCGTTCACCGCGTGACAATACAAGGTGTCTACAATACTACTTGCATCAATATTAATTTACATGTAATTAGTTTTCCATGCTTTAGATAACTTCCTAGTTTTTAAGGTTTAATATTTGTTGACATTATCTATAATACAAAATGTTATTGAAGGCTTGGTGATCTGAAATTCAAGCAGTTCCCTGCTCACCTTGGACTCTAGTCTTCCACAACAGCTGTTAATGTACAGTTCTGATGCTACTTGTTTTGGTAAGAAAAAAAAATAATGTTTATCGTCACAGATATACTTTATTTACGAGTACTCTTTATCTATATAGGCACATTTTTATTAAATTGAAAATAAAATAATTATTCCAGGAATAAAGTAATAGAAACAAGGTTTTTAATACAAATGACCCTAAAATGTCATATGAGTCACCTAACATATAGGTCATTAATTTAGACTAAATTAATTAGTCTAAAGACTAAGCTCACTTGAAGTTTCTTACGCGAGTTAAAACCAGAAAGGAACTTAATATTTAAGTCACCCGTGTTTTAATGCTACCTTAAGGTGGTTTTATTGTGCTAAGTTTTACAGTGTTGTGGACGCGTAACTGTTAGAAAATATAAAGGGTACAGGGTGTGACGACACCTGGAGACGTTACGACTGACTTGTGCGCCAAAGGTCGTGGGTAGATCCCCATCCCAGAAAAATATTTATATGATTATATTTGTATTTGTTCTGGGTCTGGGTGTTATTATATGTATAAAGAATTATATTTGTAATTTCTCTGTCTGAAAGCCATAATTCAAGTGTTTTAAGCTACTTATCTCGAAGTCAGGTTAACCTATAAGATGTGGTCACAATATCGTAGGTAATCCGTTTAAATAAAAAAAGTAAGTAATAAAATAGGCAATCGGACGGATGAATAGATTTATGATAAACTTTGAGTAGATTAATAGAATTATAAGTGGTAGAGCACTATAATGGTTCCATTAAGTGTTTCATAATACTTGGTACGGAGTAATCGAAGTAAATACATTTTTATTGGTTGTATAAAGGGTTGGGATGGAACTCCTCGGCCTTCATGACAACCTGTCATTCCCAAATAGGGGCTATCGTCGTGCGAAGCGATAAGTGACGTGGAGAGGCGTTTGAGCGCGGCGCGCCGCCGCGCCCGCGGAACCTCAACTCCGGGACCTCTGACGGGAGATTCTCCTCGATTAAACAGCAAGGGACGATATACCGTAACTCTGCGCATCGCACTATCAAAAATCATGTATCTAGTTTGTTATGTAAGAGTCAAAGTCAAAGTTATCTTTATTTAAATAGACCTATCATAGGCATTTAAATCGTAAAATTATGAATAAAGATTTGCTAATCACAATTTCAGAATTCTAAACACAATTTTAGAACCAGTGTTATAAGAGTAATTTAAACAAATAGGTCGTCGAGTACTTTAATACTAATCTGCCGGCATCAGACGGGTCTTATAACTAAGTTTATAGCACGTTCATTACGCGAGCCACAAGTAAAAAAATTGCAGGGACTATTGATGGTGATATGGATTTCAATAACACCTAATGGTAGGTATTATTGGGACCCAAATCGGCGACGGTGCTAACAAACCGTTGTCTAAACAATAGATGCAGGTAGCAATTCAATTCAATCCCAAGCATTTTTATCGTTAATATAATCTTTCAAGCAGTAAGCAGTTTCCAGCAAGACCGGTAGTGCGGGCCAGCATCCAGCGTGATCATTTTATGACATTCATATTATTAGGCCTAAGATGTTCCCAGAAAAAAAAAGAAATTATGACAACACCATCATTAGCTGCTTTATATTAAAACATTTATGAATAATTGTATAACTAATTCATCTCGATTTCATAATTTTATGTTTCATTACGAGGAGAAATAAGAATGTAATGAAAGGAATTAAGAATACTAGAGCGTGGAATTCTTTTGGGACACATAAACAAGTGAGGGTATTGATTAGAGAACATTTTTTAAATGTAAGTCTTGGAGTCAAGTATTGTTCTACATCGAGATTACATTTCATGTGTGTGTCATCGCATCAGCCATTGGAAGTCCACAACTGGGCATAGATCTCCCAAAGAAAGGAGGATTTCGCTTATGATTGCCGCGCTGGGCAAGCATGTTGGTAATCGCAGAGCACAGCTTTTGCAGAGGGAATTGTGTTGCTTGATGAAACCGCCCGGTGCATTTGAACTATACTCGTTCGGAAGTATGTCGCATTCTCTGGTAGCTTGGTCGCCTCTTACGACACTTGAAGAGAGGCGCTATTCTACTCAGCTTTTATTTGTATGCTGACAAAGAATGATGGACAAAGTTCTCTTTAATTGAATCTACTAATTTGACAAGTGCTCGGCTCGTGCGGATCGGTGATGTACAAAAGGAGTATGCAACATGATATTTTCTCTTTCAAATTTAATTTAATTTAATGGTGGAAATATATTGCTTCCTACGAAAGTGGCTCACGAAATCTTATGAAGTGAAGGTGAGCGACTCGTGAATATTAAGCGAGTGTCAACCTTTGTAGTTGCAAGTTGCGACTTGTCGACGCGCAGCACTGGCGCTACAGTCCCTGGAATATTTACCGTGTGCCGGCCGACTCTGAATTAGTTATGACATAGAACTGTCTGTCAAATTTAGACTCCTACTCAAGTACTTGACTTATTGAAACAAACAAACCTGAAATCCTGTGCTATGTTTGGACAATGTATTGCTGAACTTGGAAAATAATACAAGTCTATATTTTACACTTCGCTTTATTGAGATTTAGGAGTAGAAATATTTTACCCGCTTTGCAAGATATCGCGGTTTATTTAAGTTTTAATATTTTTGGTTTAATGGAGGTGACCATTAGACAACCGCTTTCAAGTAAGTAAGAATAAGCTGTAGTAATATTACTTTGGACTATCACAATATTTTTAATTTGATATAATTAGGATCAGAACTATGGATTACCCTCGCTTCACTCTCGCTCCTACTTTTCTCGCTTCCTTTTTTACGTGTATTTATTAAAAAACTGTTAATTTAACCTTACTAACAGATACTCAAATTTTATTCATATGTGTGGATAAGTATATTCTGAAGATGTTACAGTTAAAATTGTATCAACATTATACAGGAAGAATATGTTTAATTCTTTACCTTTTTATTTACTTTTATTCTGCTTTTCTTCCGGCATACTCGTCTTTTTGTTTTCTCAACTTCAGGGCAGAGCAGTCTTATCTAAGTTACCTTCATGCGACCCACGTAACTCTTTGAAACCAATTATCGACAGCCAAGTCATAAGTGTCGAATAACCTGTATTAATAGCAGAATGTCAGCGGCTAATGTGCGGCCGTAAGTCAGCGCGGGACCTGCAGGGCTGAGATACGCAATAAATAATTGCAGCAATGGCGGACATCGCTCACCGCGCCGCCGCCCGACGCCGCCCGCCGCAGCCCGCCGGGACAATCGCCGCCGCGCCGAGCTGTACGCTCTCCCGTGGATCTGACAAGCTCTGATAGAAGTAGTATAGAAGAAGAAGACCACTGCACTCTTTTACTTTCGAAACTTCAGAAGTCACAACAAAGGCAATAGCTACTGGGCTTGGCTAGTTTTTAAAAGCAAACTATTGTTTTAACCTACAGAAGATAAATTGATTAGCCAAATATAAGATTCGTATATAACTAGTAGATGAAACCCAGCCGAGATCAGATCTTCAATTTATTAAAAGTTAATTATCTTAATTAAAAGCTTTCTGTTTGAATTTTATTTTACAATGTTGTATGTTCTTGTGAATAAATTTTAAAATTATTTACAGAATTTGGCACACTTACATATCAACTGTTTTGTCGGAAAAGTCGACGACGACGCATTTGAACTTGAGATTTCTTTATTGGCTGATGCCTGTAACACAAACTTTACAAGACTTATAATAATACAAAGGTACCAGAACCGTCAGGTGGCGGTATATCCACCTGAAATGTGTAACATATATACACAGGGCAGAGCAAAAAAAAAACTAAAGTTTCGCTCTGCGATTGCCAACACGCTTTTCAGTGCGGCAGTTATTGGCGGCCTTTCTTGGGGCGGCCTTTGTCCAGCAGTGGACGTGATACGGCTGCAATGATTACGATGAATATGTTTTTATGCCCACGATAATGAATACTAGCAAGACGACATTCGAAGGAGTTGTTCCTAAGCCTGACAAAAGCCGGCGCTCAGTCACGTCATGTGCCGCGGCAAAAACGCGATGGCCCGCTACAACGAACATATAACAAAAACCGGCGCTCGCCCGCGACCGCCCGCCCCCGCCCGCGCCCGCCCGCGCCCGCCAGCCTCCGCTGCTACAATTTATTTATTTATTTAGGACTCTGCGTCCATTACCTTTTTGTTGCAAACAAATACTTAATTATGTTAATTAGATGTGGAGTTTGCCGTGATATGTATCACGGGTTAGGCATTACCTGAGCCCGACTCGTGTTTGGCCGCACTTTGGGGATCCTCTAGTATCATTTATTTTTGTTATCTGTTGTATTTGACTGTTTTAACTGGCTTCAGAAATATCCGCAAAATATTATATTTACTTGTGGCGCAAAGGTTTTATCAATGTTTAATACACACAGTATAGCTGTGTTGTTGTTATTACAATTAACTCCAATATCAATAAAATGAAGGCTCGGGGTACAGGCAGGTTAAAATAGTACCGTAGTTCCTCTACTAGGTGTCGTCACTCCGCCGCTCCACACTCCACTCCGCCGCTCCACACT
>JACJUM010003174.1:17186855-17203962 GCA_020976665.1 Heortia vitessoides | reverse complement strand
CACTCCGCCGCTCCACACTTCACTCCGCCGCTCCACACTCCACTCTTATCGTTTTTACAATTATTTGGTGTCTAAAAATTATATCAATTTAAATATTCTCGCCCATTGGACTAGATTGCACGTGTTTGGCAAATCTCTTTACCTAACGCTGCGTCGCAGAAGGAAAGCTTTGCGCCGATTTAAGAATATTTGGTTATTATTTTAGGCTTGTTTTATTAAACCCACCTATCTTAATATGCATGAAAATTCATATCCACGCTTGCCTTCTAACACAAATCTAATGGAAATGAGTGCCCAAGTTGTTGCCCAACTAGGCATATACGTGCCAAGCGTATACGTGCAACGGCATGCCAGCGTCCTTTATTTAAAAACAAAATAAAAGATAAGATAGTCAAGCATTTACAACTACAATTTATTGCAGTGAAAGAAGTTTTTGTATCAAAAATAATATATTTATACAAGACACAATGCAAAAAACAAGTAAATTATAAATTTGAAAGAGTTGACTATGATTTGCCATACGTTACGTATTTCCAACCGCAATGTATTGTCAATTACGGTTATCGGCACTTTTATGGTTCCTAAAACCCTGTACAATATAGCTTGAAACAAAGTCGCTTTCCGCTGTCTGTGCTATGTACAAAATACCCGCGATCATACTTTTAGGGATAATCCATAACCATTTTTTTTCCTTTTTGCACGCGTGCGAAGCAGAGGCGAGTCGCTAGTTAAATAAAAGTTGATTCCTAGAACAGATTTAGTTTACCTGCAGAAGAGACTGGGTGATGGGTAAGCATTCAATTTAATTTGAAAGCTGTTTTAACAATTAAATTAATCGAGACCAACGAGGGTCAGACGTCAATAGTAGTGTTGCCGCAAGCAAACCAAGACATAAATCGTGGCCAGGGTTGCCACCAAGCAAGAGTCATTTAGTCATGGACGAGTCCACGCATATATTTTTGGGGCTAAAGTAACCCCATCTGTCACTTGCTGGGTTGGTCATTAGGTTGGTGACCTCGCTCGCTATGAGGCGGCTTGCTGGTGGTTTGTATAGTGCAAACACACGGATGGGGTGGTCGTTGACGCAGATTTCTACGCCCGCAGTATAGAAAGACGTCGGGGGCGTTTGAGGTGGTAGTAGTGGTTGGTGCAGGATTCTTCTCTTCCGATAGCTCGTCCTTCCGGTAGATGTGGTAGTTTGGGACCTTGATCCCAACTGCAGGTTTTAAATGGGTCTCAAATATTAGACATATGTCTACATTTTGTTCCCGAAGTAGGATCCGCAGCAATCCTTGCTTGTTTCTGAGCCCATTGGCGTTCCAATCTATTATCCTTAGACTATTTTGCTGGGCCATTGGGTTGCAGCAATTGCGCTACTCCTCCAAGGATAATGGGAACAGCGTTCTCTCCCGACCTAATCGCCCCGAGAACGTCCTGGCTTTGGGTTGTGCCAGATCTGGGCCTCGCCTTCTGCCCCTGCTGCGATGCGTGGGCGGCGACTGCCTTCACTTTGGGATCTTTATTCGTAGAGGCACCCCTCTTTTTCTGGCCTCTAACTTTTCGACGGGGCATTGTCTCCCCGTCGTTTGATTCAGCCATTAGGTGGGGAGTCGTTTTTGACGACGGCACGTTGTCAGTACGTGCCGTGTGGCGCCCGGCCAGTGCTACTGAGCCGACTCCTTTGGTCCTTTCAGCCTGCGTAGGAAGAGTACTCGTAACTATCTATTGGGGAATTAATTCTGTCTTAGCGAGCAACTACGTCCAAACAGGAAGCACCATGCAAAAGTCGAGACTCCGAGTGCGTGCAGTTTTTCGGCCGGTCTCAACAAGTATCTATGTTGTTCTCTGTTATCTATCATGTTGTATTTCTAGATGAAACATTAAGATCATTATGTTGCAGTCATATGAATTAATTTATTCTTGCCTATTTGTGAGTAAACTTTTTATATTTAATGTAGATTAATATTTGTTTTATTGTAGAAAATATCAGCAATAGTACTTAATTTGAAATAAGCTAATGGTTATTTTTAAATGTCTTAAGAGCTGAAGCATACGGAGGCGCGGTCGGGCGGGCGCGGTGCGCGCGGGGGGCGGGCGCGCCTCTCTCAGTGCGGATAATTATCCGGCCGTACATTCACCACACTGCCTTTTATGTCATTTTTAACCTCGTGATGTGTCATTAAATTTTTTTTAAATCTGAATAGGTATTTAATTATGAAGCCGTTATAAGCGTTCTTTTGTCCGTTGAAATTTTCAGCAACTTTGCCTTGCCTTTTAATTATTGTTTTTATCTTTATTTGTAGCTATGCGCCATTATTTAAAAAAAATAAATTATTGCATTTTCTTGATTTTAACATGAAACAAAAACTACCCATATTTTGGTTGGTTGCTGGAAGCATACTTGCATATAATAATAATAATAATAATAATAATACTTCAAACAATAGACCGGATATTATTTTAACATTTAAAAAAGAAAATATAACTTAACTTATGGACGCAGCCATACCCAATTCAGAAAATATAAGAAAGTAATTTACAGATAAAATACAATAATATATTTCGTCAAAATCATTCCCGTCATTCTTTCACCAACAGGACTCTACCAGAATCCCTACGCACATCGCTCAAAGAAATAGGCTTACAAAAATATATACATGCGATTCCAAAAATCCGTCATTTATCGATATGTGTTCCATAGTTCGGCGTTACGCAATGAACCGACCGACGTACCGCGTAGGTCCGTGACAGTCCAGCGCTATGCTGAAATTCGAAAGAATATAGGAAAATAATAATAATAATAAACTTTATCGAAGCAAAATAAACATATTTATACAATTACCCGATAGCTGTTAGGACACACTGGGGCAACCTTAAATCGTGGGACCATTTATAACAATTTCACAAAGTAGGTTTAACAATTATTGGTAATAATCGGTAGCGAGTTTAATAACTATTACAATGTTTTCCAGATCAAAGGTTTAAGTGGGATGTGTGATGTTCACGATCCTTTCTGTGTATGTGTGTAATTGTAATTGCGTGTGTGAGTGCGCGAGAGTGTGTGTGTGTGTGTGGTGTATTTACTGTTTTTTGGTATAGCTTTGGTATAGTTGAAATCTTTTTAGGGATTCCATATCCATATAGCCGTGAGGGGGGTGAGGTAACGGCAAAGTAGAATAGTACCTGCCAAAGCAAGTGGTCTCCTAAGAGGCAACTAAGGTACCAGAACTGATAGGTAGCAGTAGGTATATCCATCCGAAACAGTTCAGCTTAAATGCTCAGGGAGGGGATGGGTCCATGCATCCCCGTCGCAATCACGCCACATACAACCGGTCCTATTGGAGATTACTGGGGAGGCTTATATTTAGCAGTGGCTATCTTTTGGCTGATAGGATGACGATGATGATCCCAGTCGCAAAAGCTGCGCTCTGCGATCACCAACACGCTTGCCCTTTGCAAAACTATGACTAAACATAAACTAAATTATTCTTAATATATCCAGCGGTGGATTTCCAATGGCTTATTTGTATGAGATTCCTATACAAGCTGTCTCAAAAGAAAGTTTATCAAGCATATATGTCTGATATCCTGGGCGTTTAATTCTTGCACCAATTGAATTTTGTATGGGTGCAGTTATTGCAAACGCTCTGGCTTTCACTCTCCATGTTTTTTTGTTGTGCTTGATAACTTTGACCGACCACACTTTTTATTTATTTTAACATTGAACCAGTTTTCTTCACTCAGATTTCAACTCAGATTTATTGTCCTCTTTCCCAATGAAAGGGACGTTTGGCGTATCAGTTAAGCGACAAAAACCTTGAACACAGTAGAATATTCGACGTGCTATAGCCGCTGAGTCGCCGTTGCTGTAAAAGTCGCGCGCCGCGCGTGCGAGTGACGCGCGGCGCGCGTCCCGCTCACGAGAAAATATTAAAAAACTTGTGTTTTTCCTATGTTTAGGTGTTAAAAATATATATTTATTTATTCTATTTGTGATTCCTTTATTATCTGATGTTTGTAACGTAAGTGTTATAAGATCCGGTCGACTTCGAGTCGTATATGAAGAGAACCAAGAACGCGAACTGAGATATACTAAATTCAGCGCGTCTACTTTAAGATGCCACGTTTCAGTTGTAGTGGGTTCTATATCAAAAGGGGGAACCTTAGTTATAGAGCCTATTCAAAATACAAAGTAAAACAATCGATTGTCGGTTCGTTAATTGTTGATTGTGAATAACAAACTGTGCGTTGTTGCGAAACAGTTCACTTCCACTTGTTTCGGCTTATTTATGACCCGCACGAAACATTATCATATTTATGCGCAGAAATGGAATTACTGCAGCACAAACAAACGTAGTTTGCCGTCCAAATTATGCCAAACAATTAAATCATCTCATTTAAATAAAACATGCGTGCAATTATGCGCGGATACAGGCTTCGATGTGAACGTCCCCCGCGCACCGCGCACCGTACACCGCACACCGCGACGCTACATTGTCAAAGCACAATAAAGTACCTATTCATTAATAACAATCATAATAAATTCCCACTACGTCTCACACATTGACCAGACTCCGCGGTAAGTCGCTTAAAGCACGCGCGTTACGGGCTCTAGACAACAGAGGAGTAGAAAAACCCTCTGTGGGTTTTTCTACTCTGCCGGTACCTCACGACTTCACGATTTGTTATTAATATGGTTTACCATACGAGGGTTTCACATATAAAGCTAATTATAAAAAGTCGACCTAATATTAGGACAAGAAAACATTGCAGCATTAAAAAACTCGTTAGTTTGACAGCATGCCGAATTGAAAGAAACGTTTAAAAAATACACGAACAGGTACAGTACAGGAAAAGACAACTTTTTTATTACAGTTGGACCTCGGACCTGCCGAGGGCGCATATGGTGGTATTCCTATCTACCTTATGCATCAAGGGTTTGATCCCCACATAATGATGATCATCATCAACAGTTGGACTTAGGCCTACTCGAAAAAGGGAGAATTTTGCCCATAGTTACGGCGCTAGGCAGGCATTGTGACAATCGCAGAACGTAGCTTCGCGCCGTCAATACTGCTGCCTATTCCCGCCCTGTAGCATTTGAGTTACGCTGTTTTAGATTGATATCCATTTTGGTCCTTGAGTAGCCTCTTAAGGCTTCTGATTCAGAGGTACTATTCTACTCTGCCGGCACCTAGAGCAAATATGTACATATATAATTAATAATTTGTTCTATTAGTAATTAGTACTATATTTGTGTGTGTATAGTGCTGTAAACAACTTTTCTCGGAGTCATGTTTTGATATAGTGTTGATTGTTACATACATCTGTAGCTTTATATGGGGACTGTTTCTAGACGCGCCATCAACGCGGTAAAGTCAAAGTGAAATATATTTTTATTTAACTGATACCGAAAACCTTCCATTATCTCCAATCTGCACTTCACACGAACTCATATCATTGAACTCTTAAATTAGTTGTGAAAATTCAAAGTAGAAACATTTGTAAACAGTGGACCTGATACAATTTCAAATTTCTGCCAACAATTAAAATGACCATAACTTTCAATCGGCTCGCCGCATCCAGGACGAACATTTGTGTTTGTTCTGTGTCTGGTGTTATATGTAAGTATTTCATTTGTAAGTCAACCAGTGCTCTAAGCTACCAACCTCGAAGTCGGGTCAACATATGAGATGTTGTGTGAATTAATTTATTTTGTTTCTCCTCGTCCTAAATTATTCCGTAGATCTCTCACCACGGCCATCAGCGGTCACACCATGTACATGGAAACAAAATCGAAACCTGTTTCTGCCACCAAATGGAGTTGTACCCACTGTATACCGGCTAGAAGTGTGCGAGGGGCCTGTGGTGACAGGTGGTGTGGCGCTAGCGATATCCTTGCAAGCTCGAGAATGTTTACGTCACGGGCCGATTCCTCATTTGCTGTGCTAGTGATAAAATAAAGTACCGATTATCTCGAAATCACTTTATGCTCTTCAATGTGCTAAAATGAATTACGGACAAGGATGTTAGGGACGAGCAGTCAGGCGAAACAGTCAAGAACACACGTCTTCAATACGAGACGCGGCAGGTGACATGTTCACGGCACGCGTCGACACGGGGTGCGGGGTGCGGGATGCGGGGCGGGCGGGGAGGAGGCAGATCAAAGGACTCTTTGTCTCCCGCGAGGGCAGATATAATCTGCTACGAGCCAAGTTTTCTAACTTTCATAAAAGTTCCCGTACACACTCGCCCCGGACTGCGCTAGTTCACCCCCCGAATTTAATAACGCCACTTACTCAACACTACTCGGCATTACTTAAGTCCAGATTTCTCGCAAATGTAAATATATGTCTTGTCAATTTATTGACTTCGAAGAACTAATTGCATAGAATTCTCCAATAAATCCTCAACACGCTAGCAGACTTCCTTAAAAAGTGAATAAAGAATTAACTTATTCCGATACTAATCCCATAATGCTAAAAATATTTTAACAAAAGACCTGCTTGGTATTGTATTGCTTTATATCTCTCTAAAATCATATCCGCCCAATGGTTTCCGAATGAAGGGAGGAATGTTGCCCAAAAAGGTCTCACTGCGCGCGCGTGCTATCAATCGTAGCTGCATGACGCAGACTGCATCTGAATCAAGCTGTTTTAGATGGATATACCGCCATCTGTCGGCTTCGAGTTACTAAAATTAATTCAAGATCATCTACACTAATAACAAAGAGGAATCGATGTATTTTTGTATGTTTGGCACGAATAAACTCAAAAACTACTTGATGGATTTTGATATTTTTTTCACCAGTAGATGCTACATTATTCTTGCGTAACACAATCTCTAATAAAAATTCTATAAATTATTCCAAAGCATGAAGAAAATTGTCATCAAATTACTTTCACCGCATGCGCGGCAGAAACTCGAAGTGATAGAACAAAAATATTTTGTTCAATATTAAAAACATGTTAATGTTACCATATAACTTTTACGTTACCATATAACGTTACAATGAACATATTTTTGAAAGAAATCTTAATATAAACCACACTACGCTTATATTACCTTTCTGGGTTGGACCGTGGATACAAATTTACCAGTTTAAGCCAATCTAGTTTTAGCCAATTCAGTTTAGGCCCGCTAGTTTTTAAAATTTAAAAATCATTAATGTGTAATACTTTCGTTTTAGTTGTAGCGGATCCAAAGTTAACTTTAATCTCTCAAACGATAATCAAATTTTGACCGATCTACATTTTCGGATGACATGGGGCTAGTTACGCTAGTTTTAATTTTCGGGATTTGGATTTCAAATAACGGATATATCTTTGAAATGATTGAATAAAATTTGAAAAAAAAGGGAAAACTAGAATGCTCGGGTAAAGGAAAGTAATGACTTCCCATTGTACGCGTTGTTATCAATAACACTTTGCTAAATAGCAAATTCCACACAATATTTTATATATATATATTTGTTTATCCTACATTCATTATAGTTTTCTGTAAAGTTAAAGAATCAGGATCAGGTAAGGGATGAGAACATTTGCATAGAAGAAGAAATATTTTAATAGCAAGTAGGTGCATAGATCAGAGGCTCAGAATCGAGATTAAAACTTCTACTCTAACGGAATACAGTTATACTTTGTTCCCAAAAGAAGTCATAGTGAACCACTCATTAGAATACTAACTGTGTGCCCACGACATGTCTTAATACTATAAAACGAGTCGAGAAAAACGATTTTGTCTAATGAAACAAAATTAGCTATAACGATAGTGTGAGTATCTTTTTAATATACGTGGAAACTAAATATTCATCGATAGTTTCTGACAAATGTGTGTTAACAGCAATGACTAAAGGCGCTGAAACCTGTTCTCTCAATATGGGCCTTAGTAGCCAAGTTTCGAATCAAGAATAAGGAAAATCGAATACGAAACAAAATTGCCGATATTACTTATTTTTACCGCTAAATACCCCTGTTCGCAGTCTGTGTTTCGGATTAAAGGGTGAGAGGGGTAATGAAATAACATCTTCAAGTCCTGCCCAAGGTCGACAACGTGCTAGTGATATCCACTTACCATCATGCATTTATTTGTCGACCTTGTCTAATAAAAAAAACAAAGCTTCCTAATGGAAACCACGTACAGGCTAAGAAGTTCCTTCCAGGGTGGACAGGCGGCCTGACTCAATGCCTATGCAAATCAGATCCTTAACCACGTTAATTATTAAAAAAAACAATATTTCTAAGTGGAATCGCTACGAAACAACTCGGGCAGTGGTTTTGAGCAAAATAGATAACGTGAGTATACATAGCATGTACATTTGCAAGTGTGGAGTTCGTGGAGTGAGTGGCGTGAGTGGCGTGTGTGGCGTGTGTGGCGTGTGTGGAGGCCGCGGGCCGCGCCGCTATCGAATGTCCGTGAAATTACTCTTTTGTTTCTGCCGCGTAACTAGATACTGACTGTTGCCGAGACTTTCTTTCTCAGCCAATTCTGTCGCTGCGTGTGTGTGTGGATACGTCACACTTTATTAACTCGGAATAAGGAACATTACACGCCATTTATAATATTGCTTTTCTCAGATATCCGTGTCCAATGTGTTCGGCGAATTTCAATGAGTGTTATCCAAGGCGGGTGGAATGTTCTCGCACTAATGTTTTCTAATTTGACAGCCTCACGTAGCGCCTCTGGTATAACTCGAATTTCGTTAGCGAGGCCGCGAGGCTTGAATTATTTTACGTGAGGCGATATTGTGCGTATCACATTAGGCTTCGCTGCCCGCGAGATGCTCGGTTATACCTACCATAGATTTAATTGGTGCAAGTACGATAACATGCACTTTCTAGCTGCATCATAACAATAGACGGCATTATTTATGAGGTATATTTACATAACAGCCAAAATTTGGCCACGGCTGGACAAAGTCCTCCTCAAAAAAAAAAGGAAATTTGCCCACAGAAATGCTGTTGCCCATTACCGCCCTATTGCATTTGAGCTACACAAGGTACCTGAGTTGCCTCTTATAACACCTATACGAAGAAGTCACTATACGGCTCAGCCGGTACCACTCATGATTACTTTTTTAAATGTAAAATATGACGATATTTTTTAAAAATTTCTCATTTTCTAACTTTAGTTACTACTAATTAAGCAAGCATGAAAGTGTTTGTTACTGTTGTGATTCCCGGACCTAACAGATTCTAAAGATATTTGTCTTGTGACCAGCTCAAAAGTTTCCGTGACACTAGACATAAAACTCACACGAAGGGAGCTACGCGAGGGCAGCAGGCGATCCTTGGTGCCCAGGTTCAGCAATTGCTCCAAATGGTTACATAAACATTTGATTGTTCTTTTTAGATCTAAGCAGTTAACAAACCACGGCACATGGAGGTGTACTTGTCCACCGACAAAAACAGTACTTGTTTTGAAAAGATACGCAATAACTAACACTAAGATCTCTTGTTAGGTAATTTGTTAGGTAAATGCCACATAATTTTGTCTTTAAACATGATAAGTATAATAAAAAATACACTGGATTTGAAATATGTTATAACTACAACGCGCCCGCGCAGAAATGATGCGAAGTGCCGCCGTAGCCTTGTGATTACAAAGATATTATGTAACTTTTCGCAGTCATTTCACTTCCCTTCGTTCGTTCCAACTGGAAAGATTTAATTTAATTTACATATATCTCGACCATTTATTGAGTCAATACAAGTTGCGCCTTTATATATTTTGAATGTAAACAATGGAGTGTATATAATTTAATTTCCCTCGGGTACTTTTATTTGAAGAGACATTTTATTTCAAATACAATAAATAATTAATAACATGTAACACACATTGACCTGACTCCTAGATAAGTCAATTAAACTTAATTTACACTTTGGACATTTTTGCTATTACTTGCTTTTTCTTGCTTACCAACCTTATACAAAATAATTACATCGTGTATTACAAATCAATTGTATCACCACATAGAAAATAACAACATTTTAGCAGAATAAAAGGCTACAGACGTAATCACATGGGATGAAAGGAGCATTTAATATTAGACTCTGTAATACTTAAGCATGCGCAATAACACAACAGAAATTTAAATATTACTTATATAGACTACAAAAAGGCATTTGACAGCGTCCCTCACTCTTGGCTTATCCATCCATACAACATCGGTAAGCCATTTATTGTACATGGATGTCATAAAGCTTTTTTCCAGATCAGAGAAATCGTTGCAAACACTCTGAAATTTAACAGATAGATTTAAAAATTAGCTATATAGACATAAAAATATCATTCAGTTTTGACAAATGCAGAAGCAAGGGCAATAATTGTAATAATAATGAGTTAGTTTAATTTTACACTAATTGGAGCCAGAAGAAACATACAACAATAAATCACAATAAAATCAAACGTGATTTATCCTAAAAATATTTTCGCCGCTTAAATTTACTTTGCAAAAAGCAACTTCACTCAAAAAATCTTTTTAAAGCCATCAATACATTTGCAATCCCAGTTCTTGCATATTCTTTAGGTATTATAAAATTTATAAAATGGCCAAAAACAGTCATAAACAGTCAAAAATAAACTAGAACTTCATTAACTAAACACAATGATCTTCATCCTAAATCTGCAATAGAGAGGGCTACGATAAGTAGAGATAAAGGTGGAAGAGGATTGATTAATTTGAAACTGTTGTGGGGGAGACAAGTTCAAGGGCTGAGGATTTTTTTCTATAATAAATAAGTCGGCATCTATTCTTATTCATATGGCAGCTATAGATTCAGACGACAACTACACTCCATTAAATTTCAAAATAAGTCGTCGTGAATTTAGCAACAGAGAACAGCAAGAAAATTAAAAGATAAATACTTGGCGTAGAAACAAACTGCATGGCCGATACTTTCATGACCTTCAACAACCACATATTGATATGGAGGCATCAAATAAATGGCTGCAGTTAGGTGCACTTTTTCCAGAAATAGAAGGTTCTATTATAGCAATTATACAGGAACATATAGGAACCAAGTTATTAATACAAGAAATTATAATAATACATCCTCAAGGACCCAAAATTCACCACTGACAAATGTAGAAAATGCAATAGATAATCCGAACACATAACAAGCGCCTGTCCCATCCTCACCCAAACGGACTATACTCACCACCATAACCTAATCTGTAACATAATTCATCAAAAATTAGCTATTAAATATAAACTCGTTACTGCTAAACTCTAACCATACCTCCAATATAGGCCAGAACCAGTGCTGGAAACCACCAGCTATAAGATGTATTATGACAGAGCCATTCTGACTGACCGAACTGTATATAAAAATAGACCAAACATTACTCTAATTGATAAGACAAATAATACAGTATATCTTATAGACAGCTTGCCCAAACACTCACAACCTACATAAAACTATCACAGAAAAAATACATAAATACACAGAACTAAAGGAAGAAATAGTTAAAATATGGAATATGAATAAAGTGTACATTGTACGGCTGGTGCTTTCAAACACTGGTGTCATTCCTAAGCACCTACTTGATCCCATGCGAACCCTTGACTTACCAGAAAGCATTTAGATCACTATGCAGAAAGCGGCAATTCTTAACACCTGCCGTATTATCAGAAAGTTGCAAGATGATACTCCTTCCCACTGTCATGATCCTGGAGTTCACTTGGCCTGGGCCCGTGAATTTCGGTTATGTACCAAGGCACCCCCAGTGTTTATTGTACACAAAATGAGATGCACTTTTTGGAATAATACAACCGCTAATGGTATCATGAATAAGATTGCGTTTTATTATTTCAAGCTATCAGCAATGATGTCGTGGTATCTAATTGGTGTTAAAACTCCATTTTTACGCTTGCTAGCACTAGTCACCATCTCCAGAACCTTACGACTCAATCGGCCATCGGTTCTACGTACCAAGCGCCCTGCCTGCTATCACTTCACTTACTAATCCACCGGGTGATGTCGGTAAATTGCATTATTTTACGAATCTCCTTTTTCCTGATTCAATCGCGCAAAAAGACTCCGAGCATTGCCCTCTCCATAGGTCGTTAAGCTATTTTGAGTTAGCTTAGAAGGCCAATGGTAAGAGACCACGTTTCCGACCATAGATTTATAAATAATTAACATTGAAACAGAAGTCTTAAACGTTAAAGCCTCTTGTGGTGTCAATTAAATTTATCGAATACTCTAGCTTTTTCCGATCAAAAAAACACCGAAATGTCAAAAGTACCAACGAAAAGCCAATACGGTGTAAACATATTAACAGTATGTCACTGATCGAGCGAGCGACTGATCGCGAGTCAACAACGCTGCCCTGGATCACAATTAAATCGTTCATCCATTCCCCGTTTGTTTTCTTATCGCTTTACGAGTGAATGACGGACAGATGCCGTTAATTTTTTCCGGTGACGCGATTACATGTTTGTGTGATGATACAGTGAACACCGCACCGCACTCACCCGACACTTTACTGATAACATGATTTTAATTACTTTACTTTGTTACTTATGTAATAAATACAAAACCAAGAGTTACCACAAACAAAATGAGGCTGAAATTTACCAACAATCATTCTGTCTATTGAAGAGGCCTTCTGACAAATAATGATGCAGATAATTTTGCCTGCAGTGCATGATGTAAACGAATACCGGCCGACGACAATTTGATTTTTTGTTAGAAGCTTACGTTCAGCGCGATCAGACTTCTGAAATATTTTATTACATTTAGTGAAGGGACCGGGTCTCGCTCCGGGCACCAATTAGTTCCAGTGAACAATGAACACCGTGAACAGCTCGAGCTTGTGGTGATTAAATTATATCACTAATAAAAGTGATGTCCAAAAGTATGTATCCATCACCTGTCTTACAAATATTTTAGTTCTGGGATATTCATATTCATGTATAGCGATCTTATTGTACATCATCTTCATTCATTTAATGTATATTATATTATTTTACTGAATTATGTAAAGTATATTTAAAGGAATGGCAAATTTACTAAATTGGAGTGCTTTTAGATCGTTTGGTAAGTGATTGTACACTCTGACAGCCATTTGTAACGGATCTTTAAGGTGTGTGCACTGGCGTAGGTCGTTGGCACGACGTATCACGTAACGTGCTGGTACATCGCCAATTCGATCAAAATATTGTTCTTTCTTCGTTCAAGTCTATATACTTACAATTCTAACATGTACAAAGAAGTGACCGTCAAAATTTATAACATTTTCACGGTCACGTTTGAAACGCTTCTTTTGGCTGCAAGTTTGTAATTAACCAAATGCAGCGTTTATGCAACGTGAAATCCGCCTGCGCGTAACTTGAGTCGCCCCAGCGGGCGATCGCACATCGTATCCAAGCCGCGGCGTGACAGACACGCCGACAGCGCACACCGCAACTTGTGCATTTTGTGTTTTTTCTCATAGCGCGTATGTGAAGCTGCAGAGTTCACTCATCACTGCGTGTGCACGTGGTGCACGTCACGGTGGAATCCATCGTGACCTAACCTAACAATATAAATATATATAATAACAATATGAATATATAGCCAACTATGATTGAACATTTATGACATTATTACCCGATGTTATAGAGAGAGCTAAACTTTGGTGACGTCGAAGTTTAAAAAATAAATAGACCTTCTACTTCGTAATAAAGGTATATAGAAAATTAGGTCAGTGTTTGTTTAGTTCGAGGTAATAATATACTGATAGGTTTACACGTAATACGTTATTATGAAAGTCTATAATTCGTTATTTTGTGGAATTGAGATAATAAATACTAATGTTATATCTTTAAAAGTTGATGTTTTATTAAAGTATCCCGATCCCTTTTAAGATGATGAAAGTCGAGTCGAAAGCCCAGTCGAATTATCTAAAATAGATAACTGTCGAATGTCTAAGGCGTATTTCTGTAACAGTAGGTACACTTGTACGCGGATCAATTTAAAATCGGTTGCAGAAGAACGGGAGAATAAATGTGCAATTCTGAATAAAATATTACGTTTGACATAAGTGTTTAGGTTAAAATGATATCCATAAAACTTTAATGAAATTCAGTATCGTAGTCGGCCGCGATCTTTTGTTACATTTTTTGATTCGTACATGATTATACTTAAGCAGGGACAAAAATAAATTACTGTGCCAGCCATCATATATTTACTTATTATATTTACATATATAACTAATTAAACTAAGCAATTATTAATTCTGCCAACTTCTCTTTTCAGTCTTTATTAATAAAATAAATACTCTCATGCTTAGAACATACAATTACGTTATTTATTCTTAAGTATTAAAAATTACTTAAATTAAATATATTCTCATACGTTCTATGTTTAACGAAACAATTTTTCTAAACAAAATACCTAAAATTACTGAAACTATAAGAACATAACAATAATACTATAATTTTTACCAAAACGTAACCAGCTGGGCAGGCGCAGTGGCAATTGCAGAACATAGCTTTGCGGCAGGAATGCTGCTGCCCATTCCTGTCCTATTGCATTAGTTGTTTTAAGGTAGTTATACCGCCATCTTGTGGCTTCGGCTCCTTATTCACCTCTTACCCGTTACAGTCGACTGGATTTGTCGTTTATCTACTCAAGCCTTAGCCATCAACATCAAAAGACACTAGCGCGAGTCCCAAAACGACATTTTGAAAACAGATACAGTAGAATAAAAAAGTAGTCGTTTCAAACTATTTATACGTGTCGGTAGGCAAAAGTATTTACCATGAGGTACCGGCGGAATAGAATAGTACCTCCCTTTGATTCTGGTGTCGTAAAATGCGACTGAGGTACCAGAACCTGTACCTGGTACACCTTAGTCTTCTTCTACGATACCTGATACAAAGGGCGGTACTATTCTGCCAGCACCTCACGGCTGTTAGCGAATGTAATATTATTATTTGTGTCGGTTTTTGAGCGATGTTGATGATGTTGCGCCATAGTTTTTTGTATGAACGCCGTCCTTACATTAGGACGTGACGTTGACGCATTTACCGCGAGGACACGTTCGTCAAGGGCGCGCCGCCTGTTACTGGTGATGATGAAGCAAACGTCACCTTTGGTGCTGGTATTACAACGCTACAGCGCGTGATTGATGACGCGGGTGATAAATAATGATAACAAAATAAAACATTAATATAAATATCAATTGAACACCGCGTACATATTAATTTATATTGCGAATATGTGCTCGTCATATTTTGCTGTCTATCTAAACTTTACGTTCCACGTGCTAATAACGCTTTTGAATTATGTAGATATAGATATTAGGTAATGTGTGTATGGATATTCCACAATATACTACTGTAAATATATGTGAGTGTATTTAAGTTGCATATCCCAATTAACTTTAACAAACCGTTTGGTTAAAATAGGTAACCAAAAAAGCTTCACGTACAGCAAATTTAGCTTACAAATTTGCAAGACATCCAATTTTTACCTAAAATATATGTTCCCATACTAATGGAATAAAAACAGTACCAAGTATCTGTTGATAAGGCAGTTCGCTGGTGGACCGCTGGTGGACCGCTGGTGGACTGCTGGTGGATTTCGCGCGATAGTCATGATGCGGCACTGCTTCGTCTCTTCTATTAGCTGGCACTATCTTCCCACTGTCGGTTCCCAATGTCTTCAAACTAAACAAAGCTTACTCAATTGACATATCCTGGTTTATTACGATTCTTCTTCTTCTTACAACAAATGTACAACGTCTGAACAGAGCTTATGAAATTCAACAAAATATCGATTATAGTCTGGAATGGCACATAGACTCGGTATAGCTGATTGCAGCTGTAGTCAACTTCGTTTTAAGACCAGTGTGGTATCAACAAACTAGTTTTGAAGTAGGATGTGTGTGATCTTCTTCAATATTAGGCTAGGTTTAAATTATAACTATCAATTTGTTTGGTGGTTTACCTGATTACGAACGAGCGGTGAAGGTTGCTGGCTCGCCAACTAGCTGTCGCCGCCGGCGACACAGTTCATTGGCGTTATGGAATTAAAACGTTTGTTAATGTAAATATTGAGTTGTATTGCGGTGCGCCGTTCGTTGGTAAGTAACGATTGATACGGTTTGTAAACAGTGAAGAAATCAACCATAATATAGAATCAATCTAAAATTAAGGCGTGAAACATTAAAATAATCAAATAACACCTTAGTTTATCAGTTAGTCTATTATTCTAATCAAGCGTCTTAACTAACACGTTTTCACTTTCCCCCGATGATTTCGTCCAAATAGACACCTTATATCGCGTCCCTGGGGAACTCTCGTTTTTCTGCACTAAAGGTGTCCCATGTTATTTTCTAATTTAAAAACTCTTACTATGTAAGCATGAACTCTTCTACGGAAACAGCACAATTTTCAGGATATAAACTAGCCCATTTGCATGTCCAGACCATGATCTTCACACTTAACAGGAGAATATTTAAATATGCCTTGATAATTTGATGAATACCCCGCATCCCGTCCTAAATACGAAACTGAATTGATCAATCATCCCGACATCGAGGACCGAAATAGATCGGTATTGGTGGGCGACCAGTTGTTCAGGAAGAAAAGGTTTTTCGTGGATAAATGTATATAATGAAGTCCACGTGACTTACAAATATGAACCAACACGTGCCGATGTCAATGATTTCTACTGCAATTTTTAAAATGTATACACATGTAAGTACATGATAAATTAAAATTAAAAATCCTTTTTGTGACGATCTGGATCGTGAATCGTGATCGTGATCGTGAATCGATATGGATATCGATAAGAATAATATTTGTGAAACGAAATCCAATATTTATAAAGCCTTTTGAAATTCAATATTTATCCTTCAAATTGTCGGCGGCTATCCATCGATTGTAGGTGACTACAACAACACGCGCTTTTAAAAGAACCTATATTTTTACAATTTAAAATGTTTCTGGGGAACTGTGTGTGCTCTTTAGTTATTCACTCTGAAATAATTTGTTTTCCGCGATAAATACATTTTAATGGAACAGCGGCAGTCGACAGGAGCATATAAATCCGTCGCCGCCGCCCGCCGCCCGCCGACCCAATATTTATCCTTCAAATGCACAGGATACCGATAG
>JACJUM010003174.1:17125167-17157965 GCA_020976665.1 Heortia vitessoides | reverse complement strand
CGCGGAGTCAGTTTCCTGTCTGGTTTTGATCGTTTCCGGGATAGATTTCAGTAGGGGAGCGTCAGTAGCTGCGAGTGTTTTCCCGAGCTTCTTCCAGTCCACCACTGTCACCGTCTCCGGAGCCGAGCCTACGGGGGGACCTAGTTGCAATTTGACCGGCATATGGTCGGACGACAAGTCATGAACGGTTTCTATAGAATGCAGCGTCAATGCCACATTCTTCAGAAGCGCCATGTCGAGTATGTCCGGCCTGTGATTAGCCTGGTTAGGGTAACGCGTCGGCGCCGAGGGAGCCACCACGACGAAGTCGAGCTTATCAGAAAGGTCGCACATCCTCGTACCGTTTGGGGTAGAGGATACGCAACCGAACCGTATATGTTTACTATTGAAGTCGCCGGCAATAATGACGGCTTCGTCAAGAGCAAACAGCGCTGCGAGATCCGCCTCTGTTAGCTTCCCCTGCGGGGACAAATACGCTGATACTATAGTGACGGGGCGATGACCGGTCATCGCCAGACGGCAAACCGAGACTTCGATGTCTGTGAGCGCGGGCGGGGGGTCGACCGGGCAACATTGTAAAATCCGCTTACAGTAGATCAGAGTCCCACCGCCCGGGCGGCCGACTCTGTCGTTCCTAACCGTCCTGTAGTTGGCTATGTTGGGGGTCCGCCTACTGGGCTTTAGGAAGGTCTCTTGTACTAGGAGGATATCCACGTCGTGATCGGACAAGAACTTTGCTATCTCCGTTTTTTGATCGCTCATACAGTTGGCGTTATAAAACGCCAACGTAAGCGAGCGGGGTTTAGATCGCGCTGACGTCCCTACCATTAATGTTTAACGAAGGAGGCCAGGGTCTTAATTAGAGCCGGATGCTCTATCGACGCCTGCATTAGTGCCCACTGCGATTGGGCCACAGATTTGAGGGTTTTCGCTTCGGCGAATTTGTTTAGGAGGAGCGGTATCTCCTCGATGAAGGGTGCAATGCCGGCCGAGAAGGCCATTAATTCGTCTAAGTCCTCCGGCGAGAAACCTAGACCAGCCATCGGGGGCTGGGTCGGAGGCGGGGCCGAGCGCGGTGTCGAAATTGTTGATTTCACGGCTGACGGTCTCCCTACTGTATTGCCCCTCGCGGGGGGGTTATTTTTAACTAGGGAGGCTGGCGCTCTTTCTACGGTATTGCCCCACGCGGGGGGGTTATTTTTGACGACGGCGGGGGGCGCTGCCACTGTTTCGCGGGTGCGAAGCGCGGGGAATTGCCTATCATTCTGTAGGTTGGCCACGAATGGGCGCGAGTGATTGGACTGGGGTCCGGAGGGGGCCCGCGAGCCCTGAACCGTCCGACGACCAGGCCTCGGCGCTCTGCGCGGCGCCTTGGGACAACCGCGATAATTCGCGGTGTGTCCCACCTCGCCGCACAAGACGCAGGCCGGGGGGGTCGGGGTTCCTGGCGCGCGGGAACACTCAGCGGTCCCGTGGTCCCCTAGGCACTTTACGCATCTCGGGCGCGCAAAACATCTAAAGGCCGAGTGGCCGTATAGCTGGCAGCGGTGGCACTGGCCTATCTGGCCTCGCTGTCTGGGAGCCTCCACTCTAAGGGAGGTTAGACCGCAAACCGAGCGGACGTCAAAGATTTTCTTACCCTCGGGGGTAAGGTCCAATATGACTAGGACGAGGTCCAGCGGGGACGCTCGCCCGCGGCCTAGATGAAGGCGGTGGACCGCCAGAACCGGTAGGCTCTGAGCCCTAAGATCCGCGGCCACCAATTCCGTGTCAATTTCCTTGGGGATGCCCCGGATGACAACTCTGAGTTTGCGCTCCTCGGGGAGCGCATATGTGTGGAAACTAATGTTCCTCGATAGCAAGTAGGCCGTCAGCGCCCGGTGCGCGTCGGCCGTCGGGACTTGCACCCGAATTCCCAGCTGGGTAGCGGTTGCCCTAGTGTATGGTATGGACTTGTCGCGCAGGGCTGTCGACAAGTGGTTCCAGGACGATTTGTCCTGGATAATTACTGGCGGCGGCGCCTTTTCCGAGCGCGCGCGCGGTGCGGGCTGAGCGGAGGCGGGTGCGGGTGCGGGGCGGCGCGGGGGGTCGTTGACCCTCTTTGATGCCTTCGGGGGCGGCGGGGGGGAGTCGCGGATGGGATTCCTCTTACGCCTCTTTCCAATAACGGTTGTGAACCCGTCCTTGTTGACAATCGCCGATCGCTCGGCCCCATCTGATTCAGATGCCGACTCGAATCGGCATTCTATTTCCATATCGGAGTCGTAGGCCATCCTCCTGCGATCCTGGAACCTCCCTGAGTTCGACCTCATCGAAGAGGCCGGTGATCGCGACACATTTCGCGGTGAGAAGAATCGCGGGGATCCGCGGGGGGAACGCGAGCGCGAACGCGATTGCGACCTTTGTCGCTGACGGCGGGCGAGGCGCGGCGAGCGGCGGACCGGGCACGGCGGCGACGGCGAACGCGAACGCGATTCTTGTTGCGGTCGTGACACGGGCGCGGACGTGGCGGAGCGCGGGGAGTGCTGAGGGCGCGGCGAGGGCCTGGCTGAAGGCTCAGCTCTAAGCGGGGGGTCCGGTGAAGCCGGTGAAGACGCGATTCCGGCCGGGGCTGAGGGCTCCGAGCGGAGAAAGTGCGGCGCAACGGTCGCGGGGATGTCGCGTGAGGCGCGCTGGCGCAGGTATTGCGCGTACAGCTCGGGATTTACGGCTTTTAGGAAGTCCGCGAGTCCTGAGTCAATATTGGCCATTACGCCGAGTGTGGGAGTGAGATTGTGTGAGTTAATGAGTAGAGTGTAACCTACTTGTCTCTTTGGTATGCCGGACTCCAGCTCCCGACGGTCGCAGATAGGCAGCGCAGCGGAGCTCAGCTTCTCGGTTCGGCAGCTCAGCAGGATCCACTTTCTTCAAGCACACACACTTAACACTATCTATGGGCACGTGTGGTCACTTTTGGGCCGGCGGTTGTAGCGGCAAATAAGGTTTCGGACTTCGACACTTTATTCTTGAATCTTGATGTTGTTTATGTTCGGTCTCCAACTCTCGACGGGTGCAGGCAGGCGGCGGACAGCGCAGCGGAGCACAATCTCTCAGTTGCTTTGCGGACTGTGTTGGCGGCGAAACAGAGGCGGTGAGCACAATGACGACGAACAAAACGGCGAATGACGCGCGCGGGCGCAGGCAGGCGGCGGACAGCTCGCTTAGATTGGGCGTTGATGCGTTTGCAGGCAGAGATGAAGGCGATGAAAGCGGTGAGCACAGTGACGACGAACAAGGGGGCGAATGATGCGCAGGCGCAGGCAGGCGGCGGACAGCGCAGCGGACACAACCTCTCGGTTCGGCGGCTCAAGCGGAACTCCTCTCTTCTTAACCGTTTAAATACTACTTGTGGTGACGTACATATTGTACATACGCATGGATTGATTAAGTGCTGACATTGCGTCACAGACGTGATTCAATGGCGTCTATATCAGGACATGGGGTGTGAGGGACGAAAGTTCAGTTTCAAACGGAAGGCCTTAAAACAAACTTTATTCCACAGACTTTTACAAATCCCTTTTCTACACGGCTCCTATTTTGTCTGCAACCGCACAGGAACCGGGCGATCTCGGAACTATAAATAGCTTGTAAGTCATCATAAAACAAAAAGACATTTGGAATTGTAAAAAAACAAACAAAATATATCTACCGCTGGAAACTGGCCAACCAGAGGTCCGTGGGCTACCAGTGGAGTGGACCGCGAGAATCGGAATAGTGATCTGCGATGAAATTAGTAATGCTAATTAGAGCTGTATGATATAATTCATTCTATCTTAACATTGTCATAAAGCACATTAATTCAAAAGAGCCCCTAAATTTTGTATGTTATCAATATAGACCATTATTTTTTTTTCCCACACTTTATGAACTCCAATGCTTTCGCACCTGCCGCGGTGAACCCCCCCCCACCCCCCCATCGCGCCCGTCCCGTTCCGCGCCCGACTAGCCGCGACTACAGTGAAATGTAATTACTGCACAGATGTCGCCGAGTTACTCGCCAACTTAACAAAATGCAATTTGTTGTTACTGCTTTTAATTTAATTTTATTGTTTTCAAAGCCCAGGAATATCCGGAGATTTAAACAATGGCGGCGATACGACGCCGAGGTTGTACTTCAGACGTATTAATAAACGTCGGCACGAAAATGTTTCCGTGGGGTTTGGAAGGCATCGTGTATTAGTCGAAAGTATTATTTTAAAGGTATTTTTTCTATGTTAGTGAGTCCATTTCAGGGTGAGATGAAGTGTGTTTCGGGGATATCTTCACTGGGCCGGTGCCGGTGCCGGTGCCGGTGCCGGGGCCGGGCCGGAGCCGGCGCCGGTGGCCAATGTCCGGTGATTTATCGCACACCTGTGTGAATTTACTACGGAATCGCCGCTCGTGTTTCATGAAAAATGGAAAAACGGTAGGCACGTATATCCGTCCCATATCCGGGAAATGGAGCGCGGTCTGGATCCTAGGAAATACGGTGAGAAGTGGGGAGTAAATGCCGGCGCGCACCGCCGGCGGCATGTTGTGAGTGAACCCCCAGACTGGGAGTTGAAACACGCACTTTACCAATCAGGCTGGAATGGCACTAACTAATGACCTGTTTATTTGAACAGTTCAATTACATATATATATATTTTTTAATTTAATTTAATTACATATACATATATATGTGTGTGTGTGTGTGTGTGTGTGTGTATGTATAAATATATACATACACTGGCTGAGCCGGCAGACGTCGACCCTTAAATTGATATTAACTATCCTTTCCCTCAAATTGGCTCCAATTATACAAATTTAGCAAGAAAATAGTAAATGAAATATACGGATATAAGTACGCATTATTCTAATTAAGATTTTAAATGTATATAAAAAATTTTGTAAAATTATGTATCATTGTATGACATACATTATATATGTATATATATTGAGTTTGTCACATAAAATTGATGAACTAGAAGTATTTTTAAAAGAAACATAGATGTCCTAGTTGTATGTGAAAACTAGCTGTTACCATTATTGACTTTACACACAAATGTGTGGAATTCGCAGTGGAATTGGTCACAGCATTAGGTATGTGTTTCAGTAATCATTGTGATCAACTTACTGATTGTATCAATCTTTGTTGCAGGAGAGACCTTAAAACAGATTCTTCTCAAGATGCACTTTAAAGCCACATTTCCAAGCAGCCGTGTAATTAAAAAATAATTATTGCAGGAGATATATAAACACAGATGTGATGAAGGACACAAACATAACGCACAGATTTAAAAATCTCTTAAAATTATTCGGTTAATTATTTATTATAGACAGCTCAGGTCCCAATAAGTAGTGACTTAAATCGAGCAACCACTTACAAGATGAAAATACTTTTAACAGATCCAACAAATAAGCATTTATAATCCAATTGAATCAAATTAACTGGGTGATATTTATCTCCGCACAATGATGTCAACACAAATTGTGACAATTTTGAGAACAACACTTGAAGCCAGTACACGCTACAAAGTAAATATAACCAAGGGTATAAAGAAATGCTGCTACCGTAAAAGAGTTCTACGTTTTCTGACTACTCATTGTTCTAATAATGATACCTTAAAAATATACTCTAAGACTTAAACTAGAACACTTAAGAGAATCATATCATCACAAAAATCATATATATAAATAGGATACAGGCATCACATAATAAATACAAAACTATGTGGGCTGCGATCAAAATGAAGACAAACAAGCAGACAAGTTCTAAACACGAAAACATATATTTAATCAGTGAAGTAAATCAGTTTAAATCGATAAAGTAATCGAAAAATTTAAAAACAAAATTTTTAACTTTTTCGATTACTAAAAAAACTCAACCGCCTACAAATTCTCTGCATCTCTTCGCCCACCGGATGAATTGTAAATTTAAAAACGGTACTTGTGATTATCCAAAATTAGAAAATGTTTCAACATATAAATATCTTGGCATAACATTAGATTCCTTATTAACTTTTAATCTCACATAAGTATTTTAACGCAAAGAATTCGGAAATTAACTGCAGTCTTTAGAAATATAAGACATATTGCTACAGAAAAAAATTTGAAAATATTATACGTAACTTTATGTCAGACTCTCTTATCGTACTGTATTACTATTTGGGGGGTGCTACTAAAACGAATATGTTACCGCTAGAAAGGGCACAGAGATTAGTGCTCAAAGTTATGTACATTCTATCCTTTAAATACCCTACCTCAAAACTCTATATACATAGCAGAGTTTTAACAGTGAGACAATTGTACTACCAAGAACTTATTCTCAAACAGCATAAACTATGTAAACCTGAAAATAAACTAACTCATAGTAGACGAAAGTATGTGGATTTCCAAAATATACATCAGCCATGTCGTACACGGTTCGCACAACGATTTCTAAATTTTACAGGACCATTTATTTATAATAAAATTAACCAAGAAATAGATATTCATGACATGAATAAATACACTTGCAAAACAACAATAAGGCTTGACTACAACAAGACAGAGGAATTGCTAACAATATTATGCTAGACTGGACTACATTTATTGTTACTATTATTGTTTGTGTATACTGTATGTATTGGCTTCGCATTATATTCTGTGTATTTATGTAATGTGTGCATAAATAATGTGTTGCATTAACAAGCCTTGTATTACACAATACCATATAGACACACATCCACACCTACATGCACACTGCAAAGCATAGGTGCCTATAAGAACAGGCTAGACCTAGTTTAGGTACCTAAGTATCAAAATGTATTTTAGTTTAAGTTTCCTTTTGTTGTTGAATAAAGTTATTATTATTATTAATTCATTCCTAACTTCAACAAGTTGCTAATACATTTAGTAACCATGCATTATATTTCTGTAACCTCGAGCTACCCTAACCGTATCGTAAAACGACCACTCCATACATCTATGCCAAACTCATAGTTTCTGAGCAGTGTTGCAGAGCGTGACATCCAGAGAACCATATTAAGTTTACAGCTGACAAATTCTTGTGGACACGATTATATTTCAGACACATGTATTGAAACACTGTATTAATGAATTTACAAAGCCCGTTACGTTCCTTGTAAATCAATCATATGAAGAAGGTGTCCCTGAAAGCTTGAAAATTGCCGTTATCAAACCGTATATAGAAGAGGGGCCGTAAACATTGCGTTTCTATTTATCGATACATTGCTTTGCTATCTGTAATCTCAACAATTTTCGAGAAATAATTATATATAAAAATAATATATATTTTTATGTTCTCTGAGAAATACTGTGTTTTGAATTAACATCAGCTTGGGTTCCGCACAAACCATCCATCCCTTAATCTTAAGCTACAATCCCTGTGTACGTGGTAAACCTTATGATTGGATGTCTTCCTAACTTGCCAACAGGATGTAGTATACAGTTCTCACTACTAAATGAGGAAAATGGAATGATAAATGATATAATGTCTCCCATGACCACCATATCTGGGTCTGTACTGCGGGTAGCGTATTGGGGTCTATTATTCTTAGCCTACATTAATGAACTACCAACAGGGATGGCATAGGGTTATTTTCTTGGATGACGCCGCCTTTATACAATAACTGAAGAACAAGAAAATATTTACAAAATGCAAGAAACGCTGGGTGCCTAAGCAAAATAAAGATGCATTTATGAAGTTGGATCTTCTATTAAACTTTGCAAAAACTGAGATAATACTATATCATCCGTAACAGAATGAAAGTCTTAAAATAAGCGTAAAATATTTTATCGAAGCCCCAGTACCAGCAGAGTAGGATAGTACCTCCTACTGCACCAAGTGTCGTAAGGTATCAGAATCGACAGATGGCGATATATCCATCCGGAACAGTTCAGCTCAAATGCACAGTGTGGGGATGGGCAGCAGCATCCCCGTCGCGAAAGCTGCGCTCTTTGATTGTCAACATAGTCCCAGAGCGCAGCCCGACTTGCCCAGCGCGGCAATTATGGGCAAAAAATCTCCGTTCTTGGAGAGGCCTATGTCCAGCTGTGGACTTTCAATGGCTGATGGTATGATGACTTTATCGAAAATCACGCCTTAAGGGGATAATAGAGCAGTTCAAAGTAAGTCTATTGCTGTTTGTATATGTCTCTATGTTATGTATGTAGTTTGTGTTGCGCCAGTGTGCGCCGTCGCGTCGTCGACAGATCATTACCGAAAAACATATGCCTTTTTGGCACACAACAATGTTTTAAAAATGCGTAACTTTGTGTTTTTTTATTACTTTTCTTTCTGTGCTAAATTAATATGTTATTACTATTTTTAGTTACAGTACCCGTGTACTGCTAATTCATTGGGACAACGTTTCCAAGTGTACATTGACTTTTGGCGCCGACGCTTATTCATTACTATTTTGTATATACTCGTACATACCGGTGTCGAGAGTTTCATTTTACTCGTTCCAAGTAATTAGCGGCGCGGTAAGACTTCCGTTCGACCCAGACACGGTTTTAGTTATTATAGTTGAAAAGATGGGATGTTTCATAATAATAATACACTTTATTGTACACCTAAATGTATAAAAGCCACCAATAATATTAATAGTAATACATAGTGAAATACAATTGGCGGCCTCGTCGCATAGAGTGGTTACTTCTAGGCAACCTTTGCATGAAAAATATGCGGAGAACATATTTATAAACATTGTTGAAATAAACTAACAAGATTCCATTAATTCATCATCATCACCACCATATCACTTATAAAATATCCATTGCTGTACATAGGTTTCCCCAAGTAATCACCTCAAGGACCGGTTGTATGCGGCCTGTGTCCAGCGTGATCCTGCGGCTTTAGTCAAATCGTTTGACCATCTTGCGGGTGGATGCCCTACGCTGCGCTTGCCGGTACGTGGTCTCCAGTCTAGAACCTTACGATTCCATCGGCCATTGGTTCTACGAACCAAATGCCCTGCCCACTGCCACTTCAACTAACCAATCCACCGGGCGATGTCGGTAACTCTGATTCTGTTACGAATCTCCTCATTCCTGATTCGATCGCCTAAAGAAACTCCGTGCATTGCCCTCTCCATAGCTCTTTGACCTACTTTCAGTTGGCCAATAAGGCCAATGGTAAGAGACCACGTTTCGCTGCCATAGGTCATCGTTCATTGGTTGAGAACTTTCGACTTGAGGCCCTGAGGTATGTCGGACGAAATGTTTCGCAATTTTCCGAACGCTGCCCAGCAGAGTTGGGTTCTGCGATTGACCTCTTTCTTGAAGTTAGACTTACCTAATTGGACTATTTTTCCTAGGTACATACGAGTCTTAAACTTCAAGAAACGCGTACTCAAATAAAATCGGAGTGGGTACAACATGGGCATTACTCAACCTTTGATGAGTTTTTTGATATTTAGATTAAATTCTGTACAAGTATGTAGTTACACACTGCGCTGAAACTTCCTGATCCATTTATTAGTATTTGTGATTAACATAATGTATTGTGGAACCATTTATTTACAATTTTTGTACTAAATATGGCCACCATGTTTGAGCGAACTTTAAGGTGGGGATAATCTTATAGTAGGTTATGTAAATAATTATTGTATGACTATATTCACATAGTTATTCGGCTAGTTTCACTGGACACCTCTCAAGGAGCCTTTATCGATAACTTTGGGTCATTGCATAGCCCTGTATATAGTGTACCGGTAGTGGATCAAGCAAGACAAATGATCCGCAGTACCAGTGGCGAAACATAAAAACAGTACTTCATTCGCATTCTTCACAAGATTTCGAAATGCGCACATCTCGAAGCGTAATAATATAATTTTCTATTAATGAATCATTATCAACCTAATCAATGTACTATTGAAGTAAGCAGTACAGCATTGTTAGTTGTTCTATACATTGATTTCCTTCGATGCCAACATGTGGTCCTTGTACTCGCTTTTAGTAAACTTGCCCGTGTATCAACCGCTATATTTGTCTACGAAATTGGATCATCGGAATCTCAATCATACGTTGAAAATATAGAAGTACGTGGCGTTCCGAGGCACGACAAAGTACGTGGTATTCGGTGCCCGCTCGTTGCCGCGTGCGGAAGTAAATATAGGATGTGCGACGCTGGGCGCGGGCCGCGGGATGCAGGATGCTGGGAGCACATGTCCGCATCTGAGCGACTAACCCGCTCAGCTCATCGCGGCGTATTACTGGCTGATAACTCCGCTGTCGACAAAAACCAAATGTGGCGATGTTGTAACCTTCGTGGCTGCTATTGTTGCCACTATACCATGCTTCTAATGATACTTATTAACTAACTTACGCAGTTCCCTTAAACCGCACAACTTCCAATGTACTACCGTACTAACTAATCTAGCTGCCTAGACTCGAGAATATTTAAATCCGAGCTATTAGTAAGTCTTGTTTTATTAATTTTGATATGTGCGCGAGTCAGTGTCGTGGTGTCCACGCCGCTTGACAGTTTACAATTTTCGTCTTTCACAATATAATAAATAAAGGAAATCTATTTTACCATAATTTGCTGTTTTGTCTCTATACCTCCACTACTATAAATAAAAAGATGAAACTAGTTAACTAATTAATGAAAAATAAAGACCATGATATACTTTGATTTTAATAATATAGTCGTAAAGGAAGAGACAGTATTTTTAAACGAAAAATTTAAATGAAAATGGTGCGTTTTAGCTTCGTCGTATGTCACAACAGTTAAAAAGATATGGTGTGACGGTAACACGTGAGCGACCCTACGAAGACACTTAGTTCTCTGACACAAACAATATATTTATTACTTTGTGTTATATATACAACCTGTTTTTACTACAACTCAGCAGTTTTAAACTACGTGTTTGCGGTTGATATATGAGGTTGTTGAATCGTATATAATATATGTAAATCATAAATTATCATATCTGAATGTTAAAATAGCCATGCATGAACCTGGGCTGTCAATCAACACAGAGCATTGGCGAGCTTGGTCAAGGTGCCCGCCGCGCCCTGACCTACGGCAAACAATAATCCTTTGAAAGGCTCCACAATATTTCAAAAATAATGAACCATATTTTGCTTAACATGAAATTGATTTTATTGAAAGGGGGATTTGAACGTCTCCTGATAAATCGGCAGCTGTTTCAAATAGTTTGAAAGTATAAATAACATTGCTTTGCCTCGCCACTCTCTCGCCGATAACACCTTTCCGTTTCGCCTTTTTCAGTGGCTCAAGTGGTGACAAAAATATTTTAATTAAAATTATCGCGCCTTTCCTGTAAGTGGTATTCAATCTGCACAGAATTGTAGAACAAATATTGGACAATCATTCGTAAGATCGTACGCCTTACTATCATCGCGCATCGTCGAGAGCTGTGACTACAGGAAATGCTTACGGATAAACACAACATTCAGGAACAAAATAATATTGGGACATCAGTTCTGTTGGTATATTTTTTCGCGGGTACAGGCAGAGTAGTATAATACCTTCTTTTGACCAAGTGTTGCAGGAGGCTGAGGTATTAGCGCCGAGATTTCATATATTCAATGCAAAAATTCTGCGATGCGGTTGGTACGATTGATACGATTGGCTCCACCAAATGGCAATGACAATTAAGAATAATCCCACAAAATGTTAGTCCTTCCGAGCGATCTAAGAACAATGGAGATTACCCTACGGCAGATTTGATGAACCTGCATTAGCAAATATTAGTAAGGCCGATGTTTGAAACTCTTTAAGCTGTGGCAGACAGTCGGCGGCCTGTGACAAGGTGATCTATTGACGGAAACAGCGATCACCGGTGTCATTCGACGGGCAAATATTCAAGAGTACAAGTGTCAGCAATAACCGTAAGCTTAAGTCGAGCGGAGGCCGGTCCAGCGTCGATATTGCGTCGCGAAAACGTTTGGGACAAGGGCGCGGTCCCGTTGAACACTTTATCAACTTCACGAGGTTGTGCCGTAAAATGTTATTTGTCATCCGTTGAAGTGTCGCGATGTGCCTCGCTCGCTTTCTTTCACGATTACCAGCAGCGGCATTATACGCAAAATACAGTGATGGCAAGTTTATATTTACCACAATACCAGGGCGACGAACATTACAATTGGGCCTTGGTTAAAATAAACGGTAAAGGAAAATAAGAAATAGTGATGCATTTTTAATTAGGATTAACCACAAAACATGTTAAACAATATAGGTATATCAACCTCCTATATGAAATCTGATTGAAATTAAGTTGAAGTCAAGAAAACCGAATTCTATACAGACGACAGTCGCTCCGATGGTCCAAAATCAAGTATTTTAGGTGCAAACTACTTGATCAAGCCCCGCCAGGACGTCAGCTTTCGAGTAAAGCTTGAACCTAAAGCAGCTGCAGGAGTCACATTGCGGGTATGTCTCTGTTTCAATGTTAACCTACTTCCCCTCATAATGTGTTGTAATTAGTGGGATGGGAGTAATGTTCGTTGAATATTTGCTAATGACATGACTGGAGCGGGTGACGAGTGCCCGCCGCCGCCCCCGCCCCGCGCGCGCCTCATCATAACAAGAAAACGGTGCCTTTTGTGCGCACACAATGGCGCATTGTGACGCGCCGGACGCAATCACCCGCCCGCTGACATCCCCGAGCTCTCATCCCCGGCGACTTCGCCTTGCCTCGCATACATCGATTCTTTATCCCGCGACTCGTTCAAATGCAACCAGTCGCAACGCGCAGTATACGAGCGGTTACTGGGATGGCCGCTGCCCGCGCCCGGTTAAAGAGCAGCGATGCGCTGGGCCGGTCATTGTTTCGGGCGGCGACAAATTAAGTTTTGTTTTTCGCAGCGATATTTCGCTCCGCTTTATTTATTGTATTCCTCGATCGGAACACTCGCTCACGGTGTCGCACTTTAAATTATTTTCCGGTAGAACAAATAAATGTTTACTCATTTATTTTTAGAGTTGCGAGACATCACCAAAGGAATATCAACGCTTTTATATTTATTTACTTTCAATCTTGCTCATTGATTGTAGACTCGTCCTTGTTAATCTCTTGTCCGTTTTCAGAGTCCGCTAAAACAGCTCGGTCAGGGTGGCGTGGGGCGAGGGGCGACAGCGCGCCGGGTGCCAGCTCCGAGAGCGCGGCGTGCAGGCGCTCCAGGTCGTGCTGCTGCAACGTCAGCTCTCGCTGCAGCTCCTCCAGCCCCACCATGATCGCCACCCACTGGGAGCGCTCAGCCAACACCTACACCCGTAGTCAGTTTAGTTTCCACATGTGTCAATCATATTACTTCATTTATAAATTGCATTTCATTAAAACCCGAGCTTTTTACAATAGTCTTCAGTAGCCAACTCATAAAAAAGATGAGAGAAGCGAACGACGAGCTACAACGGTTTCAGTAAAACGGCAGGATTACGCCAGCCACATACATCCGTTGGTATTTGAAATATTTTGGAAAGACTAATTCTAAATTCCAATCTAACGTGGTGCGGACCTACAATACATACATGACGATTTATGTATTTAACGGCTTAAGATTAGAAATTTATAATAAATAGTATATTAATGACTCCTAATTGCATTCAGCAACTTCTAATTGTAATCAGAATTTGTACGGATAAGTCTTCATCAAACCCTTCCAGCCAAATTAGAAATGTGAAAAGAAATGATAGCTATTAATACTATACATATGAGATAAAAGATAAACTTTCCGTTTAATTTCGAAAGTTAAATAATAATATTTGGTTTTACTTTAAATCAAGGTTATTGATGATCTGCCAACGAAGTTATTTATATTGTTGTACCTAAACACCATTTATTATCACTTATACTTACAGGTAAAAGTAGATTTGAAGTTGATTTTTGACGTGACAACGTCTTATATTAGGTTGTGGCTGGGAGTCATTAGAATTTTGTTACGTCAATTTATACAATTTTCGATAAAAATTGTTCGGGACCCCGTGGTATAATCGTCCAACTAAAAAAAATCGTCAAGTCAAGTCAATCAATCCATTTAATATCCTTAAAATCCTTTTCTCACCTTGGCTTCTTGTTTCATCGCCTGACGGTTCACCTCAAATATGATAATGAGTGCTCCCAGGCTGAAGATTATTATTTCACCTATGCAAAGGTAAATTAACCACATTATACAAATGCTTAGAGACTGTGTCCATCTAAGGATAACAGAATAAATGATTGCATTCTTCGACTAGCATTCAGCGGGGCAAGTGCTCGCAGCATCGACGAGTTACCGAGGATGTCGCCGCCGATCTGCGTGGCCACGGCCTCTGCGACGGGCGGCGCGCGCGCCGGCACGCCGAGCCGCAGCAGCCACATCTTGTAGCGCAGCTCGCCGCCCGCGTACCAGCGGCCCGCGCGCGCGACCACGGCGCGCCGCACGCGCGGGTGCCGGCTGGCGAACGCCTGCCTCGACACACCTTGCCTTACTAAATCATAGCATTTAGGATAGCACAATAACTGTTAAAGACGGTTTCATGTGTGTACCCGCGTTGTATCTCCATCATAGCAGCAACAGGAAGTCCACTGTTGGACATAGGTGTCCCCAATATAGGGGAATTTGCCCATAATTGCCGCGCTGGGAATGCGTGGTGGCAATCGAAGAGCACAAGTTCACGACCAGTATGCTGCTGCCCATCCCCACCCTGCCGTATTTAGTTGTGCTGTATCAGATGGATATACCGCCATCTGTCGGTGCCAGTGTCTTAGTTGCCTCTTTCGATACCTGGAAAAAGGGATTCTACTCTGCTAGTACCCCACGGCTATATACTGTATCCTATTACCCGTGTTGCCCAAGACAATTACAATATAAGTGTCGAAAATTGCATGCGATACACGAATTAATGTTATAATAATATTCACTTCACATCTCATAGATTGACCTGACCCCGAGATAGAGTCCACGACCTTTGGAGTATAAGATAGGATCACTACCATCTGCGCCATCGGGCCCGACGAATGTTATTCGAGGTGGCACGTTAGAGATGTTTGTGTTATTTTGCCTCCCACCTTAATCCTGGCGGCGAGGGGCGAGCTGAGCTGGCGCGCCAGCAGCGTGGCCAGCCGGAACATCGGGAACTGCTCCGACGACATCGGCCCGCGGCGCTCGCGACCCGCTCACTGTTCAAATAGTCGCTGAAATTTTGTCGCCGCCACTGTTTACTACTTTGTTACCCTTGAGATGTTAATCAATATATGCCAATTTCTTTTTGTTTTTCATGAAATAAACTTGCATCTTTCAATTACTAAATCTGGTACAAATGATTTCGCATGTTATCATAAAAATTAATTGTTTTAATGTCATCGGTTTTAATGTCAATGTCAATGTTATAAGTTGCCACACCTCAAAAAGTTGTCACCAGTTTCACGAAGTAAGTAATAGACTCGAACAATATACTATTTTTTTTATTTGATAACAGGTTTCCTCAAACTATGCAACACAAGATGGCAGATGAATTAATGCTGGCAGTTGCTCAAATAGTAGAACTGGGATGATTATTTATTTATACATTTTATCAGGCTCCACGGCGCATATGGTCGTGATCCTATCTTGTGCACCAAGAGTCATGGATTTAATTCCCACCCATTTATGTTCGAGTACATGTATTGTGTATGAGCTGCTTAAGACACAATAATTTCAGTACCGGAACAAATATTATATTTCTAGCCCATGTATTTTCAGCCATTGATTACTTCAGAACTCCTAGCAGGCGCGTGGATGTTCTACTCCTGTTTTGTTCTTCTTGGTGTTCCGACTCATTTCGTTTATTAATCTTTATTATATATTTGTACGTTTTTGACATGCAGGTGTCATAAAGAATCGAATGTTTCTCAATTTTCGTTCATGTACACGTATTTTTGAATATATGTTTTTTGAATCACAATGGACATTACGTTCCAGTACAGTAAGCGGCGCGCGGCGTTCGGGCGACAGGCGCTGTTCTGCGAGCTCGGGCCGGAGATGTGCGACAGCGTGCCCGCCAGCGCCACCGAGCACCGGTTCTTCGTGCTGCGCAACCCCGTGCACCAGCCCACGCAGCACACTCCGAACTTCGCGGAGCACCGGGTCAACACCATACGGTCCGCCGCCCGTCTCTTTGGTGCTGCACGCTCACACACGCTGGACAGGACCAGCTCACTGTTTGCTTTCTTCTCCGGGTCATAAATGTAGGAGCTTCCGGCACTTCATATGTCAAGTCATCAGGAAGTGAGAGAGCGGTTGCCAGCGAAATTACACACGCGATTTCATTAATCTCTCTCTTGGTAGCTAATAAGCTATATTTCACGTAGTTCTATTGTCATCGAGTAAATGACTGATTTGCTACGCGGAGGACTGCGGCAGTGAGCCGCTAGCTTAAAATCAACTCAAATCAACATATTCTCTATTCAAGTAGGTCCATAGCGCTTTCGAATCGAAAAATATTAAATAGATCAGTTTTAACTCAGAAATATGAAGTACTTTATTGTATTATATTCGTAATACTGATGACTCTGATGACCCGACGGGATAATAAGAGACCTAGAACATCTAAATTATGCCTATCTTATGCTAGCCTGGCAGCGCTAGACGGGTTTCAAAACTAAGTTTAATGCAGGTTCAGTACACGAGCCACCAGAATGGAACCTGCAACAAAAACTGGTGGTAAATGTTCCATCAATACTAAATAGTCAGTGTCAATGAAACCCCTAACGTCGTCGTTGCTAACAATTTGTTAACTTAAAGCTAAGTTAGAACAGTTCAATCCCAGGCAGATTTATCATTCATATAGTCTTGAATACTATAATAAACTTTAGAAATAAGATTACTTTATATGTAATTTTCAAATTTATTCATCGGTCAAATCTTATGCACTTGCCCTTGAATTAATTATTTATTTTATGGAGCCGTGTAGCGGGACTTGCGTACTTATATTTACTTTTGGTATTAACGTTATATACGACACAGTTTTTCTTAAGCATGCCCATGTTTTTATAGACATACACAATGTTTTCATATTTACTGACGGTACACAGTCAGTTTATTAATTTCTTCAGTTTTTTCTATCAGTTACTCTTTTTGAGACATGTATAGATCGCACGAATAGCCCTCTTGTTCAGCACAAATATTACATTTATTTAGCTAGTTTAAGACAGGATCTCAATAACCTGTAGGATTATTGAGTGTCGGTCAGTAGGTGCTGTAGACGTTACAATACGAAGAAGGACGTCCGTGATAAAAAAATAATGTATATATTAAAAGCTAAAAACAAAAATATTGTGAAGCAGTAAGTAGCCGGCTTATTTGAGTTTTAATGTTGAATGACTGCTATACATAGAACCGAGTACACGAACAATGGCATCAACCACGCCGAGGGCGGCTGGCCCAAGGACGTTGTGGTGACAGATCCTGAAGCCACCCAGCGCTACCGGCGGAGGGTCGAGAAAGACGACGGATACATACACTGTGTCATGTCACTGGAACAGGTCCTCTTTTACCCTTACATACGACAATTTACTCGGCTGTTTATTTCGTTATACATTCAATAAAAAAAATCTGCAGGACATAGAACATTGTATACACCAGAATAATGCCATCGACATGTACGAAACGTACTTCACCGAAATGAACGCGGCTCCTGAGATCGAGCGCAACAGCGTGCGCACTGTGAACGTGTTCCGCGACCCGGGCGCGGCCCGCCCCGTCGGCACGCTCGCGTGGCAGCCCGAAGGCGGCAACCACTTCGCCGTCACCTACATCGACTTCGACTACAACCGCAACGCGCGCTCCTCTATTGTCTGCTACATATGGGATATCGAAAACGCCAACTCGCCCCATACCAACATAACCCCTCCGTGCTCTCTGCTCGATCTACAATACAATCCTCGAGACGCCAACATTCTAGCAGGAGGCCTCGTCAGTGGGCAAGTGGCCATTTGGGATCGGCGTCAGGGCGGCGCGCCAGTCGACATATGCCCCCCGCACGTGGCTCACCGAGACATGGCGCGATGTATCCTATTCGTGAGTTCCAAATCCGGCCGAGAGTTCTTTTCTTCCGGGCCGGATGGAGTGTGCCGGTGGTGGGACTACAGGAAAATGAATAACTATACAGATGAAATGATTCTAGACACAGTGAACACTTCAAACGACGTGCCGTCTATGGCTAACGCCCACGGAGTGAGCGCCCTCGAGTTCGAACCGACGATACCGACGAGGTTCATGGCGGGCACGGAGAACGGGCTCGTCATTGGAGGGAACCGCAAAGGAAAAACTGCGTTGGAGCAATTACCTGCTAAGGTATACAAATAAGCATGATAAGCTTGGCATATTATTCAATTAATTAATTTTGATCTTAAATGTGTCATTCTGTAACGAGCTACATACTTGAGCAGATTGAGGCGCATCTCGGGCCTGTGTGGTCGTTGCAGCGCAACCCTGGCTTCCTGAAGAACTTCCTGACGGTGGGCGACTGGACAACGCGTGTGTGGAGCGAGGAGTGCCGCGAGTCCGCCGTGCTGTGGTCGCCACCGCAACGACACAAGATCACGGCGGGCGCTTGGAGCCCCACCAGGTCTATCGCTACTACTTTACTTCGCTATACCAAAGCTTCTTCTCATACTCAAATATTAAGAATATTGTTGAATTGGTTACTTAACAGATGGTCGAAATTTTATTTCCTAACTTTTCATTGTTCTAAATCTTTTCATTTACATTCATCCTTTTTTTAATTGTTCAAGAATTCGTTTACTTCTTTATCAATCAACCTATTGCAGGACCCTTCTCTATCCTCCCTCACCTTATCTACCCGAGTAGATAAGGCTTACAGAGAAACCACAGGTTTTCTATCCAGACTATTCGGTACGCGGGTTGAGAGACTAGCCCAACGGATTGGCAGTTCTCGCCAGGATCACACTGCGCGGTGTCACTGTTCTGAGGTTTGATTCACAATGGCTTTAAGTGGTTAGCTGCAAAGGTGGGGCAATATTGCGTCTGTTCGGTGTCTAGTAGTGCTAATAGGCGGATGTGACCGATACGAGGCCCGAGGAGCCTTTAGTTGATTAGTGGGGTTGGTTGGACACGACAACTGCAAGTGATATCAGTCGCTATTGCGTGAGTGCTACATTAGTGCCTGCCTGTTGACTCAGCAACTTTAGGTGTATTCGGGAGATGAGCGCAAGTACAATGGGATAGGAGCGCGCCTTACAGCTCCGGTACCTTCTCGGAATGAGAGGGAATCGGCTTACCCGATGTCTCGAACGAAGATTCGTGTCGTGGGTAGTCAATTGTGACTACAAATGGTGAGCTACTTCCAGCTCCGGTACCTCTATAGACAAGAGCGAGTAGACTGTGGTCCACGCGGTACTAGTCGTTAATAGTAATGAGCCTTGCTGTACCGGTAAGACTTCCGCATCCCGCATGAGATGAACGTCATAAACTGAGCAATCAGTGCACTCCGTGGGAGACAGAGACTTCCTATAATATCGATTTCTTTGCTTATACCAAGGTTTTATTTGGTCATAATGTTTTTAAGCTAAATTAATTTCAAGCTCGGTTGCGCGCAGTCGCAGCTCTAACCTAATCTAACCTGCTAATGTAACAAATGAAAGTTCTTGAGAGACTTCGGCCAAAAACAAAAAGTTATTTTCTAAATCCATCAGTTGTTGTTTGGTGAAATAATAACAGTGTCAAATAATATTTCGCTGTTAAAAATGTGGCAAAACGTAAACTAAATTTGTACAATGAATCAGTTACCTGTTGTATTAGTGACGCCGACAGATGACGATCTCAAATGCACATAGAATAAATAAATAATAGTATATTTTTAACTTGGTGTTTCTAGGAGATAGACCGATGTGTTTTAGGTTGGAAACAAGGAAGCCTTGCAGTCTCGCTATGCACCCATTACGGATAGATGGCCGCGGCAAAGGCCTTAGCTTCGAGACTCTGTGAATGCAAATTTGAAATCTACAAAATGTTAAAATCTTCAAAATGGGGCAATTTGTAGGATACCTCGCATGTATAGTTCTCTTTTGCTTCTTCAATAGTCGGCCAGGACATCTGCCTCCAGCTTGCATTTTCTGGCCGTTGGTATCGTGCGTTAGAGCTACGATGTGGCTAGTACGTGCTCCGGCGGCAGTGACGGTCGCTTCACGCATTTTAACGTACTGTTGTTGAATTGAAATATTTTCACTTAATGGAACAGTGTTCTAAGTGCCTTGAATGCGTTACAGTGATCGTGACCCAACTTAGACCTCATGTCGGGGTACTGTCCTTTGGTTTGTTATGTTGAATTGATGGAGAAGTCCAAATGGTAAAAGGTCACTTTATTGTTAAAAGAACAAAGATGATAATAATTATGCACCCGACACCGCCGACCGTAATTGTTGGTTCTACACCGATTGCTGACGTGGAAGATGTTCGTTTGCACCGATCATATTCCCGGGGGATAGAGATAGGTCAGGGTGAGGCGTATTCATTGATGTTTATGTATACAGCAGTAAAACAAATTTAGGAAAGGAAACATTTGTTTTGTCTTCATCTATTCTTGAAATGTCTGACGTATGTGGAAGACTGTTATTGTTTGTCTATAACAATGTAATAAAGAGGAAAGATTTGATTGTTTGTTTGTTTGTTTGACGGAAATAGGCTCCGAAACTACTTTACCGGTTTGAAAAATGCTTTCATTGTTAGAAAGCTACACTATCTCCGGTGAACATAGGCTATATAATTTTGTTTTAAAAGTTAGAGATCCGTACTGAAACTCCAATAATGTAAGCCAAGGTGTGAAATAATTCTCAAAAATAATCTTACAGTGCGTACGCTGCAAAAATTATTGATTATAGAACAACATTTTTCGTCCATCTTTCACGACGAAGAGATTGAATTTTGAAGAATTGACATGATTTTTTAAGTGGAGATAGATGAGGGGATGGAGATAGACATAGACTAATATGTGTATCTTCCTAACCCCCTACTTCCTTAAAATAAGCGATGGAACCGACGCCGCCCAGAGTGCTCGCTGCATGTTGCGTCAGAAGCAGCTGATCGTAATATTTGACTCGGTACGTTTCTGTCGTAGTTGGGGTACGACCATGTTATTGCATGTTTTTGTCCATCATTTCGCACATTGGTTCCAGAGAAGTTAATAACTTTGTGAAAGCATCTTCCCAATTTGGTGCCATTTTGTAATTACGAGTCCATTGATCTCGAAGAAGCTATAATTTAGCCAATGGATTCAAATACAATGTTTGTTTATCGTCCTTATGTGTAATATTGTTAGTTCCGGCTACTTCTGATGACATCAATGTTGTAAAAATTTTTAGCTATAACATCGAGTGTAGACTTGTGTGTTTTCTGACATTCTTCTCCACCCTGTTTGCTTGAAAAAAAGCCTTAAAACTTTCCTGTCCAGATTTAGTCTTAGGTATAATATCCCTACTGGCCCTCATCAATTTACGGATGATACTGTCATTAATTGAATTGGATTTGATTTTTTGGTAAGGACACAATGTTAGGCCTGCTTTATTTTTGTATTTTGCTTAGCATCCTGGGCTTTTCCAGTATATTTCCTCAAGTTTTGAATTGATCTTGTATTTTATTATTATTTCGTTATTTCTTTCCCATAGAGAAAGTATCATCGTCTTGGTGAGGTTCGTCTGTTGGTGTTCCGCAGGTTGACGTTAACTTATTTATCTTCTATCTTCCTAGGATCTTCAAGCAGACCTTTTACACATTCATTACCAGCATCACCCTCCGACGGTGAACAATGGTATTAATTTAATTAATTGTTTTTGATTACGCGGACGCCAGTTACGTAGTTTTAACTGAGATCCAATTTGAGAGGCAAATGTGAACTTGTATGTAATTATTTAATTGACTAATGTTTTTGTGTGTGTGCTTATTTAATTAATCTACAATATAACGTTCTCTTTCTGTTTTTTAGGGAACATGTGTGTGTGTGATCATTTTACTTAATTGTTTAACAGTGTGGACCATCCACTTGCTTACTTTATCCTAATTCACCATTAAGTCGTGCCTGCAAGAAATCGCTCGAGCCTCAGGCCGCCAATTCTACAGTTTTAGTCTACGATAACATATTATTATGTCTATATATTAAATGTATATGATAAAGTAAATTATTATTATTGGTTTAGTGACATAGCAAAAACTCTTTACCTTCTCGATAATGTTCTGCTAGGCAAGTAATGGTACGAAACCCTCCGGGTTCTTTTTCGTACCACATAGATTCCATTTGAATTGTGTACATGTTGAAGCAAGCTAGCCAGTATTGCGTGCAGGTTATCGCTGATGCTGCTGACGCAGTGGGACGGCGTGCTGGCGGCCTGGGACCTGCTGCGGCGGCAGCACGAGCCGGCGCTCACCATGCAGGTGTGCCCGGAGCCGCTGCTCCGCGTCTGCGCGCACGCGGCGGTCGGTGCCGACGATCCTACTCACGCTTTGCATCTTCTTACTTTGTTTCTACTCGCCACTTCCTCCGTTTATGCCCGATGAAATGCCAACGAATTCATGTTACACTAGAGAGATCATAATATCAATGCGATCCACAAAAGAAGCAATTAGCAAGACTCAGAAATAACTGTTTCTAGACCGTGACCGATGTGCTAAGTACTCAATATTCTGTTTTCTAAAAATGACTTATTGGTAATTTAACAACAAACTAAATTCCAGTATTTGTATGTTGATGATACTCCCGAGAGTTTATATTTAGGTGAATTTCTCGTAACGTGTTTTAGTGTAACTGATAGAAAGTTCTTATAAGTTAGTGGCACAGGTGCTGCATAAATAATGTCTGTGTTGCCCGGGTAGGGGTCGCTGGCAGCGCTGGGCAGCCGACGCGGCACCGTCTACATGGTGGAGCTGTCACAGCAGCTCGTCACCTCCGACACCAACGACAAGGCTCTGCTGACTCTGGTTCGCTCACGCATTTATTACGTGTACACGATTATCATTAGTTTATCGAACCAAATTTTAATTATTTTAATAAAATGTTTACAAACGCTATTCAACATGGAACATAATATCAGATATTGGACCGCGAGAGCAAACGCGAGCGCACGCTAGAGGCGCGCCTGCGAGAGATCCGCCTGCGCACGCGGCAGGCGGGCGAGGGCAGCCCGGCGCGCGCGCCCTCGCTCGTGGACCTGGAGCCGTCCGCCGCCACCGGCGACCGCGACCTCGCCGAAGCCGCCCAGGAATACTTCGCCGCAATCAAAAAAGAAGCCGCTGCTTTCTGACACCATGCTGGAATTTATTACTCTGCCTCTAGTGTTTTTCGTACATTTTTTATTTAGGATTGTTACAGATTTGTTTATCTTATTTTTAATAATAACTCTTTTACGCAGAGCTTTTCTATGTTCTGTAATGTTGAAGCTAAAACCTTACAGCACATACTAATACGTTTGCCCTTAGTTCAGCTGCCACGTAACTTATTTTTATGAAACGAAAGGAGCTTTTGCATCGTTTTTATCTCAGCTAAATGCGTCACACCATTGCGACGCGCCGCGGCGGTCTATTCTATTTTTATCGAACATTGGCGCGTTGGCACGTCGCGCGCCGCGGTGTAGTCTCGACACTATTTATCTACCTGTAACAATTGTTATTGAAAACGACGCAAATATTTTGTAAATAAGACATAAATCACTTTCTGTTGGTGGTCGAAAGTGACAGTGAAGAGAATACCTAACATATTATCACATTATTTGTTAGTGCAGTGTAGTGAAGTGATGTGATGAAGTGGAGTGAATCGGGAGGAGGGCGGAGGGAAGCGGGCGCGGGTGAGGAGAGCGAAGAGGGGACAAGCCCGTGGCAGGCGGACAGCGGCTTGACGGCGGAGGCGCTGCGCGCGGTGTTCTCGTGGCTGGGCGGCGAGCAGCTGGCGCGCGCGGGCCGCGTGTGCCGCGCCTGGCGCGCCGTCGCCGCGCTGCCCGCGCTGTGGCGCCGGCTGCTGCGTGCGCCCTGGCCGCGCGCGCAGCTCGCCGCGCTCTACGGCGAGTGACGCGCCTCCGCGGCTCTTACTGTCAATAACAGTTGATCATTGTTTGCAACAATTAAAAAATAATATAAATACAATCAAATTATTAGTGAAAAAATTAACAGCATATTAGGAAAATAATAGGGAGCTTTTATTTTGCGTCTTACGTATCGTATCTTAACGAATACATTTTATGCAGTATATAATAATTGGCCGTGGGGCACCCGCAGTGTAGAATAGTACCTCTCCCTGTATCAGGTGGCGTAAAAGGCGACTAGGGTACCAGAACGGACAGATAGCGGTATATCCATCAAAAACAGTGTAGCTTAAATGCACAAACCGGGGATAGGCAGCCGCATTCCCTTCGCGAAAGCTGCGCTCTGCGATTACCAACATGCTTTTTTAGCGGGGTAATAATTATGGGCAAATTCCCCCTTACTTGGGGGAGCCTATGTCTATCAGTGGACTTTCAATGGCTGTAATGATGGTACATAATACTTTGATACATAATATGTTACATAAGATATAAAACGGATACTATACTACTACTACTACTATAATTGAATTAATTGTTCTTAAAATAAAACCTAACAATCTACTTGCAGTTTTGCATAAGCTCATCACGTGTTAATGGTAGTCCAACGTTAGATACGTTATTATATATTATTCCTAAATCTCTTACGTTGTCAACTTTTTCTAAGGAAATGTCAAACAATTTATAGTCTGCCTTTACAAAGTTCCGCTTTCAAGAGTGTGAAATGTAAAATACATTTAGAGATATTGAGAGCCAGGCGATTTTTATCGGCCCATACTGCCACAGAGTCAGCGACACTTTGGAGAGCTAACGTGTCCGTTTCACTGCTTATACCAAAATATAACTTGAGATCGTCCGCAAACAAAATGCTCTCTGCGTAATTGACACTTTCAGGCAAGTCGTTTACCATAACAAGAAAAAACGTAGGGCCTAACTTATTACCCTGACTTACTCCGGATCGAGTGTAGTAGATCTCGGACTCGAATACCACTTAACCTCATGAATTGACAGCAAATCCCGAAACAGTTTGCAAAAAACTGCAAAAGACCAGATGGAAAGTCTATCACTGACAATTTGTGAAGCAACCTATCAGTATCGACAAGATCAAAAGCTTGCTTAAAATCAAAAGAAGGCACCAATTGATTTACCCGAGTCTATCTCCGAGGAAAAGTGATCAATAAATTTTATCAAGTTTCAGTCGAACGCGATCTACGAAAGCTATTTTATATGCTCTTGTGTCTGTTATACTCGACTTGTCTGTTTCCCATACAAACTTCTTACCTAGCAATAAATCTCAAATTTATTACCAATTAAAGTGAAAGTCAAGAGGTTAGAAAAAGTGTATGCGAAACGAAAAAACTTTGTGTTTGCATTTTATTTGAATCCATCCAGACCGATGTTTAAACTTACAGATGAACAGTTATGTGGAATTTTATAAAAAAAGTGACGGAAAAAAATAGCTTTGCAAAAATCAAAGTTTGATGAGTTATTTTATAATGTTAAAATGCTGGAAGACATTAAAGAGCATATAATAATAATCACGCGCAACGACTTGTCGTCAGCACGTTTTACTTCTACCGTTTTACAAGATCCTTGCATGTACGCGCCAGCTTTGTTGCTACTGCGTGGTCTTTTGCAATACGGCCTTTAGAAAGGGAGACCTTCACAGGGCAAACGGCAAAATCAAATTTTCAGAGAAGATACAGACCTGTAGTCCATATTACGTTCACTTTTAACCGAAAATAACGAAATCATACGATGGTAACACAGACAGATATTTACGCTGCACAATTGCAGCTCTGTTTAACACTGAAACCCAACTCACGTAAAACAACAATTGTTGAGTTTAGAGGAAATCTAAATATCCAAACCTATAAAACCCAAAAGAGCTGTAATTGAGGAATGGTAATTTATAAGCTGTACAGATGCAGGGTATACGTGGAACTACAGAGTTTACACTATGAAAGGAAAAAAGAAACCAGGGTCGGTTAGCTTATTACAGCTAAGTTAGCTGTAATAAGTTGCTATAAGGCTATGAAATTATCTTTAAAAGACTACTGAATCTCCAAACTCCTGCACCATCTACTGATATGCCCACCCCGCGTTCTTCTAGATCGAGCCAGTCGATTGAGCAAGCTAAAACTTACCAGCTTACCAAATCACCGAGGCGTGACCCCAATAAATATTTCTGGCTAGTTTGAATAGTTTTGATTTTATTTTATTTAATGTCTACTCAAATTTTTTGATAATATCGGTAAGATAATCGAATATTCTTATAAAAGTCATCTAACACATGGATAATTTTAATTAGACCCACCTTATACGAATCTTCTGGCACCAAACGAGTTCAGTGCATGTTGATTACAAGACCCACCATACAGAAACCTGCAAGGTGGTGATAAAAATTTGACCAACAGCAACCCCCCCCCCCCCGTGTGGTGGTCAGCGCCGCGAACCATCGGAGTCGGCGCTAAATAAGCTCTTTATTTTCAACATATTTCTTAAAATAATACAAAGGTAACGATGTCGTCCTTCTTGGGGTTTTATTGTAAGATCTCACTCAATAGCCCTTGAATAAATTATTTATTTGATATAGCCGAGTTGTAACACGAATGGCCCTCTTCTGGGGACAAACTGTGTGTTAACATCAGCTGCATTACCGCGCAGAAGTATACCATTGATTGTATATATTGCGGAAGTTGCAGAACTCAGTTGACTGGAGCGATCCACTATATGAGATCCCCATTGCAACCTGTGTACTAGTGTTATGCCTATAAATACAGTAGTATTAACCATTTTATTTTTTATAACTACATTAACCAAAATTATGTGATTGTATAATGTTAGATGTCACAAATTTAGTCATTTTGGAATGAAATAACCAGTTATTTACATTAATCCAGTTTACGTTCTCATAGCAAACGTAACCGATTGTTGAACATGAAATATACAATCAACTTCATTAGTTAGTTATATTCAAATCTCTGTAAAATTAGTTTTGCATCATAAACCTGCACACTATTACCAGCCATAACAGATAAAAACTAAAGGAAATAAGTAATTTGTTTGCGAAAGAGTGATTTTGACATCACAAAACGACGCGGCAAGCGAGCGGCAATAATTGACTCTCAAATGATGGAGAAAAAGAATCTACGAACTCTATCGCTCTAGTAGAATTTGTATAGTGCCTCCTTGATTGCCTACTCATAGAATACAGTATGGTGAGCTTAGATTTCCGAGGTAGTCATTTCATATTTAGGTAGAAGTGTCCAGTTTACAAAAAAACGTGATAGAAGCAGAGATTTTAACAGGTTGCGCAGCAGATGTTAGTGTTTGATACGCAAGATTGCTCTCATTCACCCAAACAATTGTCTATTAATTTTAAACGAGTCCAGTTTCCAGTTAGTTTATGTTGCGCACTGACACCGCATGTTTCGAATTTTAGGTAACTGTTTTAATTCTTGAGTGCTATATAGCAACTAAATTTAATGTAGTATTGTATAGCATATCGAAACTTAAGACTTCATTTGAAGATTACGTTGTAGAGAGTGCGCTCTGGCGTGAAGAGTACGTGCGCGTCGCCGCTGGGTGGCGGCCGAGCGGGCGGCTCGCGGCGGGCGGCGCGCGCCTGCTGCACGCCGCGCTCGCGCCCTGCGGCTCGCGCATGGCCCTCGCCAGCGACGACGCCGACGTCATGGTAACGGGGGAGCATGCGCGCGCACGCTAGGTGCAGTAGGCCTATCAATTATTTCAAAACTTCGATCGCAAAACAACAAAAAATATCTGTGAGATTCGCTTATTACATATTACACAAATGACTGATGACCCTGACAACCAGTGTTATAAGTCTTTTAAAGAAATAGATCATTGAGTGTCCTACCTTCATACTAGTGTGCCGGCAGTAGACGGATCTTATAACTTAGTTTAGAGCACATTCATTACGCGAACCAACAGAAAATAACTTGCAAGATACAGTGGGTTGCCATATTAATAGGAACAGTAAATATTGGTATTTTACACCTTATTGTCGATAATTGATAAAATTAAAAATGTTGTTTTGAGTTATAATTACATTTAATAATACTTGACACATATATCCTACAAGTCTAAAAATTTCGTTACACTCCTTGCTCTATATGGCATGGAGCTGAGTCATGCATGAACATGAATTCCTCTTCCATTCCCGGAGTTGCGGCAACAAGCGAGTTTCTAGGACCTACTTGTATTGGTCCTGTCTCGTGGTTCCCTGGACAGTATAGAGACGCCCAACTACTTTAGCACTTATGACAGACCATGCCATCATTTCAACAGGGGGTTTAACGCTTTCCACAATGCAGTCAAGGCGAAATTTCTCGCCTGGGGGCCGACAAAGTGCTTTTATCGGCTAGAATCTCAAATGTTGATTTGTCTGAGAAACATACCTGAAAAAAAAGTATTTATAACTTTTATTAAAATGTTTTTAGATAATATACCATGACATTAATATAAATTATAAATTGACATTAAAACTGAACTTAGTTCAGTCTTCAACATACATCAGACGGTGTTTACGAGCCCAAGATAGTCTTTTTTTCTTCATCGCTTCTGTCAGTCGCGGTTTTTTAGCTGGACGATGACCAGTCAGGCCTTCCTCTGCCAACCTTCACTGTACAGTTCTCTTAGAAACTCGTATTCCTGTACCATCTGTGTTAACAGTCCAACACTTATCTTCCTGTTTTGCAAACAGATATCCCGGATTTTCATATCGGACCGTGGTGTTGTAATTCGTTTTCTTCCGGATTTCCCTTTTCTTTCGAGCGAAAGTGGCTGATCTTTATCCAGATTTTTTTTATTTACTACTGACTTCGAAATACCAACCAGTTCTGCTATCTTCCTCTGAGAATGACTTGTGCGCAAAACAAGGGTTTTAACCTCAGACTTTTGTTTGGGGACAAATCTACCCCCCGACCCATAGTGTAAGTTGTAAGAATAAAAAATAAATTATTTTTGTCCTAAAATCAACCCCAAAATACTTTAGGTTTTAGGATTACTTTAGGCAACCCACTTCACATTGATTGTGTTGGTTATATGGGTTCGAATAATACCGAATGGTTGGTATTGGTATAATTGGAACTCATAACGGCGTCGGCGCTAGCAAACCGTTGTCTTTATAGCAGATGTTAGAGGAATACAACCCAAGTTGAATCATTAATATAATCTTAAAGCATTTATAAGTCTTAGCAATAAGTCTACCTTGAATTATATTACTAGGCATATTTGTAATTCTACTTTATTATACTACTTATTCGTTATTTCTGGTAATTTCTCGTTATTATACACCAAGAATTTATGATTTGGAACAGGTCTGGGAACTTGACGAGGAAGATGTTTGGCACGAGGCATGGAGGTGCAGTATGCGCGCGCGCGGCTGGGACAGCGTTGCGCGCGCGCAGTGGCCCGCGATCCCCGCGCGCCGGCGCGCCCCCGCGCTCGCCCACGACCCGCCCGCCCGCTTGCTGCTCGCCGGCCCGCTCGCTGGCGTACGACGGTGGGAATTGCTCGTATTGGAACCTAAAGGTATCGATCTCGATTTACATTTTGTACATATATTTACTAATAGCTGTCTCAATCAACGGTAAACAAATTACATCTTCTTTCAAGTAAATTACATTCATTTTATACGACCATAAGTATATTGACCATGTCTACTAAAATCAAACGCATAAGAAGGCACTGGTGATGAATGTACGTGAGAACGATCGAGTCACGGCGGCAAGTATACCGACCAGCGACTGACACGTCGTTTCGGAACATCGCCCGGGGCAATGCGGACACTACCGTGCGGAATGTGGAGTCATCTATACTGATACTACTCGTACATATAAAGAGGAAAGATTTGATTGTCTGTTGGTTTGTTTTCTGGGGCTCTAATAGATTTTTTTAATACTATGACTTTGTAGAACATGTAACTATCTTCAAAAATTATCGCGACAGCATTATGTCTAACTGTTAAAGTTACGTCACAATAAGTGTAATTTATTTAAAATATATATTAAAATGCCGCCTCTGCAATAGCTTTTCATTTAAACCTTGTAATAATCCTTAACAAAATAAATTACTTCTTATTCCAGATTGATTCAGTGGGAAGGCTGCTGGGCCGATGATATCTTTCCTACAATTAAGTTGTAGGATGATCTATGTAGTTGTGGCAACGACATCACCGGCCCCGCAGCGGTCAACTAGCTCATGTACCGAGGATACCGATAATCTCAACTGATCTACCAATCATATATAAACGGTTTCAGTATCCGGTAAAAGCATATTTCGCGATAACTATTAACAATCCCAAGGGCAACCCTTCGAATTGTAGGGATCGGCCTATGAAAATAATGCCTGCCGCGTGTCGCAGCTCCATCGGACATGTGTTTATTTTGCTGCAACTAAATAAAACAACATCTATTATCGTTTACAGAGGTGCTTTGACTTAGTACATTTAATGGCTTTTGTTTTATAGATCTGAACATTAAAAATAAATCTGTGTGTCTGTCTGTCTGTTGCGCTTTTCCACTTAAACCTCTTAACCGATTTTGATGAAATTTGGCACAGATAATCTTTAGACCCTGAGAAAAGATATAGGCTATTTTTTATTTGAAATAAGGGTTGTAAGGGGTTGAAAAGTGGATGAAAAGTTATATAAAAGTATCGCTATTTTTAGAGCTAGAAACTTGAAACTTATTTTCAGGCCATTGATTCTATATAAATAAACATGACATTCAGAGTTTATATAAATTAAGGTAAAGAGGTATGGTACCCAAAAAACTATTCCACGCGGACGAAGTCGCGGGCACAGCTAGTATAAAATAAAACAAAATATAATAATTAGAAAAAATAAATAGAAATAAAATAATGCATAGTATTCAAATTTTCGTTATAATATTACATTATCTTTAACAACCCATGTACAAAGAAGAGGCCAAGCGCTGCTAGTAAATTATATATTTTCATCGTATGATTCGTATCAGTCGACGTCTGCAAAGTGCGCGCTCGAAAATATGTTTGCACGACATCATACTACACATCGTTTAATTATACATATCTATATAGAACTTCATCATTCATTACTCTCTATCTACTGCTGGAAGCTGCAATAAAATCTTTTCCGCAATGACAAGAAATGTACAAACAACGAAAAGAACTTCATATTATACCATGAGGAAAGATTCTTATTCTAATAGAAGGCGGACACCGTCGATGGCACTCACGCTGGAGCCATTACTGATAGTGTAACGTGTCGGTGACTGGGTTGCAGACGGCGGGGCGCGGTGGGCGGTGGCGAGTCGCGCGGGCTGCAGCGCGGGCGCGGCGGGCTGCTGGGCGGGCTGCGCGGGCGCCGCGTACGTGTCGCTCGAACTGCGCCGCCTCGCCGTGGGACACTACGCCACCACGGTTTGGCTCAACGCTGCCACCCAGGTACCGCTCCGAATCGTACGCCCCGCGTGTCCCCGAACCAGCACTTGTACATTCCTGCTCTGCTCTTCCTATTAATGCTGCTAATCCACTCTGCAAATATTTTCAATAAATTCCACAAGCAGCAAAGCACACATAGAAGACAGTTTCTACCCAACTAAAAACTTTGCGATGCTATGACCACTGAACCACTTAAGATTCCGTGGGATATAAAAATTACCGGCCTTTCCCTAACCGGCCCTATTTTTGACGTAGTCAAATATTAAGATTGGAAATGTTTATCCTCATAGTTAGGTGGTGTTTCCAGGAAACTCAGTCGGAGTACGCCGGCGTCACCACGCCCCTGCTACGTGTGTACAACGAAGAGAAGGCGAATATAACGTGAGGCCTCACGACCGCGGTTGTAGTCTGTCGACTAGCCACCTGTTACAACATAATATTATAACTTGCAGACACATCACGGTCGCTGAAGTACCTTTGGAGGACACTGCCAATGTGGACAGCCAGCAGCACTCTGCGGATGATCAGGTAACTTTACAATTTTCGTAGAACCGCCGGCCGATTGATATATTTCTGAGCAACTCAAAAGCAATTGCGATGTTGTAAATAAAATAATTAACCTACAATTGAACGCAAGTCTTTGCAACTCTATCAATTTTTCGTTTAATGTTTAGTACAGAATTCTTAAACATGAGAGAACCAATAACATATACTACTTTTGTTGAACTTGAACTCAAATATTTCATGAGAAGGGCTTGTAGTTAGAATGAGAATAAAGGCCAAAAAACATTTTTAAATTATACTACGTGGACGTTTCTCCAGTCATCAGTTTTTCAGTTTTTGCACGTAATTGTATTGCACAGTTACAGTTCGCAAGCGGTCTCCAGGCGCACCGCGCGCTCGCATTATGTTGTTGGTTATCAGGCAGGTTTTGATCAAGTTTTTATCCGTATAATTATTTAGCAGTTTATAATTTCGGGTTCCGTCCGCGTGAATGCGAGGGTGTACCTTCAGGTACACCTGCAGTAATGTTGTTAGTTTGAGATTTCATTTACGCATAATCGCATACTATCATCAATTATAAACTAACTAACTAATAATAATACAGCACATTACACTCTCACATACACTCTCGAAAAATATGCTATTTTTAAAAGAACTCCAATAGTATGACATTACGTACGTATTGTATTCCAGGTGACGCTTCAAATGCTCCTGGCTGGATTCAGCGGTCCGGAGGCGGTTCTCCGCGTGTGGCCGCTGTCGGCGCTTCAGCCACCGCCGCTGCTGGCCGCGGGCGCGGGCGACCTGCGCGAGCGCGTGCGCCGCGCCGCCGAG